>ML777335.1:94521-161191 GCA_009831015.1 Picea engelmannii | reverse complement strand
GAAATAGCATGATGTATACTATCCATCCATGGGTGTTGTATTTGCATGTGCATTTTCCTTCATGTCCAAATAACTTCATCAATCTTGTGGTCCAAAACCCATGACTAGGGTTGACATCAATGACAACAACCAATCTTCCAACAAAGGATAGTTAGGGTTTAAGGTTTATATGTTGAATAATTTCCAAAACATGCATAAGCACAAGACTTTCCAAGAGCATCCCCTCTATATAATAATTTAATATTAGACATATAAAATACATATTAATCCAAACTTTTGACTACCCTAATGCAAATGGTATCATCATAATTAATTACTTAACCAAAATAGGTTTTCTTTGAAAAATAACCTTAATGTAATTAGTTGCAACTTGCAGGCTCTAATTGATATCAGGTTTTAGCTATTATGTTACCACTTTAAAATTTTAATCACAATAATATGGATAATGAATTAATAACAATAATATGGATAATGAAATTAACTTGCTTATTAATCAATTGCATATCAAGTGGCTTGCATATAATGATAAGAATAATATTATGTAAGGACAACTAATAGATATTAATTGTGTCAAGGGAACAAAACAAAAATGGCTTTAATGAAGTAAGTTAATGCTCCTTACAATTTCAATAACAGTTACCTAACACTAAATCTAAGGTTTCCATAGAACTGCCATCAAATTATTGCGTCCATAAAACAGCCATAAAAACTTTCCATAAAAATTACCACCTGTCACGCCGTAGATAAATGATTCCCCGGTCACCCAATATTACCATCATAATACTAGAGCTACAACAGGCACGTCTAGAATACACACTCTCATAGATCGTTGTCAATAACTGAAGTGACTGTGTCACATCATTTTGCAAAAGGGAAAATACATTGCGGACAACCAGAAAAACAAAACATGGCCAATGACTCTGTAAATATAAAGAGAAAAAGGAAACAAAAGTAGCCATACACCCAAGCATGAAACACTCGCAGAGGAAAAATTGAGGCTGCCATACATAGGCGTGATTCAGCAGAGGTAGAGATATCATGATGTACAGTCGCAGAGGTAAAAAAATGAGGCAGCCATACATAGGTGTGATTCAGCAGAGGTAGAGACATTGTGATGTACAGTCGCAAGGGTAAAAAAAATGAGGCCTCCATACATAGGCACGATTCAACAGAGGTGAAGGAGTGATTCAACATACAATGATACGCATTTAGCAGGGGAATGGCTACGCATCCATACATAGAAATGAACTGTCGTGGCAAGGTTAACACAGTCGATTCAGAGGCACGATTGGCATAGGGAAGGACCCTGCAGCCGTTACACAATATAAACATGGTTAAACTTTCCAGTTAATCGATGAAGATAAGGGTAAAAGTAAATGATCAATAATAATTTTCCCAGAAGGGTCAACGAAAATTCGCAGACACAACATTAATTGTTATCCATTCCAGTAAAATTCTAATCGTAGAAATAAATTAAATTTTATTGAAATTGCAGGCATGAGAAAATTTGTTGCCTAGAAAATTAATGCAGAAAGGGATCATTATAATGTTTTCGATTAATGTGAGGCATAGCAATCGTAGTCCAAGAATTCTAAATTTAGAGACAAAAATAACAACATTTTCTTTTTGTGTGATCAATTCCAGCATACAACTTAGGGACGCAGACAGAGAAAGGAATCGTCTTGGCATTCTAGGATACCAACACCATGCCGAATAAAATAAATTATCCAAGAACAATTCTACGTTAAATTTATCAATCCAACTATACACACGGGGAAAGAGAATGAGATAATGATGAGATATAAAGAAGAGAAAAAAAAAAACAAGTCGAGGATGAAGAAAATCTTCGCCAACTAACAAATGGGCAGAGTTGGATAATCGCAACAAGGCGCGAGGCAACCTTCAGCCAAGGAAAACAATAGAGGTAGACGGATGAGTTCATCCTTTGCTTCACCATCCTCGCACAGAAAAGAAGGGTGTTGAGATCCATAGGTATTTTAACACTAATGCAACGACCGTAGATCAAGCTCATGGCCGACTGCTCAAGCAAGGACTGGCATGCTAGGGATGAAGGAAAACAATAGCAAGGGTCACAGACAAACACCATAGGGCTGTCAAGTCATGTAGGGGTGAAGGTCATGGAAATCCATCAACCCAACAATCATCTAGGCTAAAAAAAAGGGGGGGTCCGCTATCAATCTAAACATCCAATCCATTTACAAATCAATGGGAAGATCCAATCATAAGTCCTAATGCATTCTACTCTAGAAAATAAGAGAGCGTATCGTTGCCTGATCGCCCGCTTCGACTGACGTCCCGTGCTTCGAGCCACTCCCGCTTTCCGACCGTCGAGACTTCACCGGTACCTCCCAGCCAACGATAGGGGTACTCTTCTTCCCCCTTAGCCCCCCGAGCCACAAAGGGGCCACACACACTATCCAGAGGTTATGTCTAGTTCTGATCTCACCTCGCAAGGCTGAACTACCACTCCTCTCTGAGCTGGGTATCCCAACTCCCCACAAGTAAATCAGTCAAGTCGATATTTCTACAACGTAATGTTACGCCAACAGAAGATGATCCTTTCTCCTTCTCCTTCCTTCATTATATAGAATTTCCCACTTCCTCTCTTTCTTAAAAAATCATTTAATTAAAGTTTTTAAAATAAATTCCTAAATATTCTTCTCCATACAAGTGTCCTGCATCCCCTACATTCCTTCGTTAATTAACTTCTTTAATTAAGTAAATATCTTTATTTACCTCACCCACCTAGAGTTACACCTAGAATCACTCCTAGGTGTCCCTAGTTTCCCTTACAGGTTTTAAAGGCTTTCCCTATTATGAAATTTCTAATTCAATTTAAAATTAGAAAGCTCTTAAATGTGGATTCCTTACTATGTTGACTTCCCTCTTTTTCCCTTAAGTTCCCCTTTTTCCTTTAAGTTCCCCTTTTTCCCCTTTTATGTTACCTCCTTTCCCTAGTTTCCTATTTTATTGATTTTTCCCTCTTTCCCCTTTTACTTAGAACTCAAAAAGGCAGGTGTGGATTTTAACCCCTTTCCCTTTTATCATTAAATTAGTAAAATTTATATTATCAAAAGATAAAACATTTAATTCCCTCATTACATTTTATAACCACAGATTTCATTTTTATGAATCAATTAATTTCTTACTTCCTTCATGTTACAAATTTTATGAAGATCATAATTATCACCTAAGTTGTTTTTATTTTAAATATTATTATTTATTTAATTAATTAATTCTTTTATTTTTATTTTTTTATTTTTTATTTTATTTTTTTTTAAAGGTAGACTAAATTTTATCACTAGCGTAATTTAGACTTAGACCTTAGATTTTGTATTGGGCGACAATCAATTAGGGAAATTGCTTTAAAAATACTTAACACGTTAATTGTCTTAAGGCCTTCTAGGTTCATCCCTCTATCATCAACAATGCAGCGTGCCCTTTAGGATGCACTAGGTGCTCCAAGGGTGCCACTCGCCTCATATGTTCCTTTGCGCGACGTGCCCTTCAGGACCCACTACGTGGTCCAAGGGTGCCACTCGCTTCTTGACTGATTAGTAGACATCAATAACCCTTGGAGTCAACACTCCACCAGGTGAACTTGTGGGAAACTAAGGGCTTCTAAGGAATAAGCCCCCTGCCTTATTGCACGCCCCTTAGAATCATCGTGAGTGACTGTCGCAGTCTTCCCTCATGGCATCGTGGGTCCTCTTGAACTAGGTAATTGTTAACCTATATTTCAAGCCACGGCAGGAGTGCTAGTAGGTTGTGGTAGGGTTGTTGTCCACACCTCTCCCTCAACATATTTGGTAGTCGTGTGCGACCCCTTTACTCCATATGTGAGTCTGGTCGGAAAGCTATCGTCAGCCTGCATCATCAACAAATCATGTCAGAACATATCCACATCATATCATCTAATCAGATGCACTAATATCACAGTAAAACAATCAAACCTCAATGGCACACTCCCTGACTCGATCTGGAGTCCAAGGGGTTCCATCGATGCCTCTGCATCCTCAAGGTCCAAAACCCTGTACACTTAGTAAAACCGAGTCAATAGCACCTGTCTATGTCAATGTCGTAAAACAACATATCATCAACCCATAATGCCTTGTAATCAAAATCAAGAGTTTTAATAGCATAATAATCCAGATCACTTGTGAGCAAGTGTCCTCAAAGAATAAGTTCACTCAGTGTGCCAGAGTGGGATGTTACATGTATGGTGTGTTTCTCCTGGGATCTCTTCATCCTTTCCACTGTGGTGAGTAGCTTCATATGCGCTTGCAACGAAATTTTTTTATGTTTCTCCTCTTGTAATTGTGCTTCTAGCTTCTTTAGCTCTGGATCCTCAATGAGGAATTCATATGTCTGGATGCTTCTATCACTTAACTATTTACATTATGAGGTGAGGGATCCTATACTTGCTAATGTTTTTTTAGCGGTCTCCTCCCTCTGGTCACCCACCTTCTTTGGTGTGCTCGACATTGTTCAGGCCTCCAATTTTGGTATCCTAGCCTAAAGCTCCTGGAGGGTCTCTGCGAGCTTCACTACTTGAGCTTCGACCGACTCTTCCTCCTCCTGTAACAAGCCTGGAAAAAATAAACATGCTTTACTTACTGTTTCTTTGACCATGGCTTGTTCTATGAGCAGCTGCTCTTTTTCCCTCTATAGCTAGGCTTTTTCCTCCTGGAGCTTCACCTGAAGCTCTGCTTTCTCTCTTTCATGGGAAGCTACACTATCCTGCATTGCTCATAATTTTTCTAGGACTTCGTCTTTCTCATTTTGCAAGGATTATGTAGCCTTATCCTTCTCTTACCGAGATCTCTATAACCAGGCTTTTGTTGCATCTGCAAGCATTCTTAACTGGGCTGGTTCATCCCACAATTCTGCAGTCTGTGATGAGGAAGGCACAGATGGCATAGTAGGTATTGCGCGGACCAAGAAAACAACTTGTTGCACTTCCTTCAATTCTCTCTCAATACTTATGTATAACTCCTCCTTCTTCTCTCTATATCTCTTAAACATGTCTTCAAAGGTGTCCTCCATAGCTCCATAGAACATATTGATGTCGTCCTCAGTGAGAGTGGCCTCCAACTATGGTTTATTGGTGCGCTTTTTCTTCCATGTTGAAGGTTTCTTCGGAGAAATTTTCCTCTTCTGTGGTGTCACTATCCCAACAGGGGGGATCTTCATGTGGTGTAGCTTCGCCTCCTCCCTTCTCTTCTTCTCCTTCATCTCCTCCTCCATGTCCTTCTGCTTCATCTTCTCCTCCTCTTGGCGAGACAGATCGGTTATCTCCATAAGTGTTGTCCTCTTCATCACTCTCTATGTCCTGGAATTCAGCCTACTTTTTCTTCTTCTTCGTCCCACTAGATTGTCCAACATGTTCAACCCTTGTAACTATCGAGCTTCCTATTGTGTCAGTGTCGGATAATTCTGCATCGGCAACAAGTAAAAGAAATTCCTCTGGCCATTCCTTTGTAATCTTCTCCATATATTCATCTGTCAGCTTCTAGTATGACTGTAATTCTTCCTGGTGCTTGTCATGTAAATGAAATGGGGATCGGTGCGGAACTTCACTATGGGTTGGTACTAATGCAGGGTGCACGGTGTCCATGGAACATGAAATTGGACTGCCACTGCTTCATCATGTCATTGGTAAAGTGGTTCCATCAAGCATTTTCCAAGAAACAAATGCGATCAAAATGATCAACCAGCTATAATGAAATTCATATCCCAAGTCTTGGGCTTCGTGACAATCATTTTCTAATTCTTTGACGAGGTAGTTCACTCAATTCATCTGCATGCAGTCCACAAAATTTCCTGCAAGGTACACCACGAACCCGGTGACCTGTGTGGGGTGATTATTCCTCACTATCTTTCTAGCTAAGAGTTGACAATAGAGACACACTACACCATCTTGTATAGAGGCTACCTTGTAACAACCCTTTCCTTTTTCTACCTCTCTGTAAGCTTCCTTGATGCGTTGTGCTAACGAACGGTCTGAGGCCTAAGGGTCAGGATCCTTCACACTTAAACCTATGATCTGGTGGATTAGTTTTGGATCCACATTAATCCTTCTATCCAGCCATAGATATCCACCATGATAGCATGACAAAAGGATTTTAACGCAAGATTTAACTTTTTGGTGGCGGCCAAAATGTGGGATCTTCATCATGTTCAACACGGTGGACTGCACCAACCCCTTAATCCATGGTTGTGAGATGAGGCAAGGTTTATTTTTGGTTGTCTTCGTTAAGTAGCAGTGGGGAGATAACATGGCGTAGTTCTTTCGATATCCTAATTTGTAGTCATTTTTCTTCAATAGCGGGATCTGTCCTAACTGACTCTCGACTATGTGAATTCCTTTTGGAATGTACGCAGTGGACACGGAATATTCAAAATTTTGAGGGATATTTTCACGGTTAACAGTGCCAGCCAGAGGTGGAATATATTCAGGTAGGATCGACGGGATCTACTTCACGTTAAGCATATCACCATGGTGCTTACTTCTTTGTTCAGTTATGGGGTTGACACGGGTGGAAAGATGTCCAGTCAAAGGGGAATCTTGCAATCCCCTAGTCAACAATGCTTGAATACCTTTAGATATCGGTCTGTCATCCATTAGCTTCTTAAGAACTCCCTCGACAGATTTCTCCAATTCGCTAGGTTCTCCCAAGAGTCTATATTTTAACAGACATGCAGGGTAGACAAACGGACCGGCGGGGTCTAGTTTCAGATAGAACATCTTGACACTTGGACAATTCTCTGCTTAGCTTAGTCAATCACAGGTAGAAAAAAGTGGTCCCAATGCAACAACCGATGAGTTAAATAAGCGGGGTATCATGACAGATCTTCCAATGACCAGGAAATGCTTCCATTAATGTAAATCTATCCGTTATGTCACGGTCTCAATGTCAAAAAGTGGCCCATAAGCCCATAAATGTGTTTTATAACCATTTTGGAGCATCATTCTAATAGTCGAGGTGCCTCCAATGGTCATCTAACTTTGTCGGGCCGAAGTCCAATTATGTGTGGACCTGTTGTTCTAGCGAGGTTCAAATTTTGCGAACCTGCCTCCTGCGAGGTTCTAGTCTGTGAAGTCTTCCATCTAGTTTATGTAACTTCTTGTAGCTTTTCCAACTTAGCTTTATTTTTATTGATCTTCCTTTCCTTCTTTCATGTTATCTGAGTTTCTCTAACTGTTTATGGAATCCTCTTTCCATTTTTATCCTTATCTCCCCCCTACCATAGTGGCTTCGCATTGTTGAGGGGCCCTCAAGGATTCTGAAGTCAATATCCCTTTTCTTAACACTTCCTGAGTGGGAATACTTCTTTCTTGAATAGATAGGTTCTTCAATCCTTCTTGTATTCTTTCAACCTTGATAGCTAATTCTCTTTCTTTTTGTCCCCCCTACGTTGTTACTTTGTTTTGTTGCTTCGACTTATCCTCTCATTCTTCTATTAGTCGGTCTATTTTCCTAGCTATGAAATCCCTTAATTCTTGTTTTTTTCTTTTATGTAGATTCTTCCTCTGCTTTCTTCTGATCTGATCCTTGGCAATCCAAGTCTTACCTAGAAACAGTGGGAAAGGGGCATTGTCCCCAACAAACCTAATGACTTAAAATTATTCTTCAGTCGATGTTCCATGAACAATAATCGGTACAGTAGTAACTCTTCCACATAAGGTTATTATATTTCCCTTAAACAAGACTATCCTTCCCAACGAAGGTACCATAGTAGGCTTTCCCAAAATTTCCCAAGTTTCTTCTGTCATAATATTCACTTGTGTTTTTTCATCTAAGACACAGACTATGTCGAAGTCTTCAATTCTTGCACTTATGCGATGTTTTGCTTTCAGGATTTCTGGTAAACTGAAATCTTTATGAACATCCATCATTTCTTTCAACTGTAATAACATAATCTAAAATTCTTCTGACCCTTTATCTTTATGACTTTATGACTTTATAACATGTCCTTAGTCTCTTGACTTTATTCATAGTTTTCTTGTCTTATGTTCATCCCTTCAACTTTAGAAATAATCCTTGGACAATCCTCAACCTCATGACCAACAACCTTACAAAAAAGACAAATAGGGCCTACCTCAGGCCATTCCTTAGAAATATGTCACTACCTCCTGCAATTATAACACAATTCCAATCCTCTTTTTCTTTTAAATGTTCCCCAACCTTTTATGTACTGTGCATCTCCCCTAGGATCATAGTGTTGGACCTACAATCTGCAAAAATTCTTTCTAGGCTCTTGCATCCACTTATTAGTCCAAAAACTCTTTATATGCATAGGAATAACATATATTTCTTCATTTCCATTAAATTTACTCAAATCAACCATTTCTTTGAATTGTGCCCTGCCTTTAGAATAGGACAGAATCTATTAAAAATACTTAAGTTCGTGCTTTCGAAACAAAAAATTTCACTTATCTTTCTCTTACCAAAGCACAAAGCTTGTTTCTTTTAGGATCTTACCTCTTTTATTCATATCAGCTTACTTTCTTACCACAAAGCTTTGCAAGTTAAGTAGAGTATTGCGCACTTCAGTAGCAGATCTATGCATAGAGCTTATCTTTTTCTTTACTTTAGTTCCCAGCAATCACAGTTTCATGTCCCGGAAATGGAACCATTTGTTGGAACAGGGGAAGACCCAGGGTTCAATGCTTAATAGCATGCCAACAAAACCCTGACTACCGGCCTTTTTGAAAACACCTTCGAAGCAGGTGAAGTCTCACCCGAGGTAGAAGCAGGGGGGGTTACAGTCACAGGTGTTTGTAAACAGGCTGGGACACAGATCTGTAATATTAGTACTTCACAGAATATTTTGTTAATGCTTAGGAAGTGACATGCATTAGTTTATTAACCTTATTAACACCGCAGATCATAATCAAAGATATATCGGCGTAGCAACAACAAATGACAATATACCCTGAGCACTTGACACTTAGCATTAGAAGTTAAATCTAGCATTCATTTACCCTTAACACAAGTAAAGTACTTAAGCAACAAAGGATCTATCTATTACACATCATAATCAAAGCACTAAGCAGATTCATAATAGAAATAACACAGCACAAAGAAAACCATGAGACACCAGATATGTGTGGTTCACACCAAGGTGGGGCTAGATCCACAAACCGCTTTTCCTATTTATTATTCGCCAGAATCTTACATTCATTCACTCATGTGCACTAAGCCACAGAGTCGAGCTTCGTACCAAACAGGATATCTGCGCACCAAGCACTAGATCCTCCTTCCAAAACTAGGTCAATGCACAAAGCCAACTCTCTATCGAGCACAAATCCTTAACGCACATACATTCCTTTGCACAAATCAAATCGAACTACTTACGCTTAGCTCAACAAATAACTTTTGTTCACACAGAACTACTTTCCTTCTACAATACGTTCCTCTTTATTTATACTTTTACAAACCCTTACAATAAGGCCTAAACATGGGGAAAACCCATGGGCCAACATCCCATAAACCCATTACAAAAATCTAACCCAAAATTAGGTGAGATCTACAATCTCAGCTCCGCCGATCACTCCTACTTCAATCAGCTTGTCGAAGTCCAAAAGTGGGCCAAAAATAACCAAAGTTTTCCCAAAACTTAGTCGAGGGCCAACACCATTGGTGTTCATTCTTTAGGTACACAGTCTTCAGATAAGAGGAATGAGAAGGAGGTGTATGATCCATAGGAGGCCTCTTCAGGGAAGAGGAATCCAATATGGCTTCATATGACCTTGAAGTATGCACAGAAGAATGTGGAAAATCCTAAGAGGACTATTAGGGAGAGCAAGGAACCAAAGAGATTTTGTAGTTATATGTATTTCATGAGCAGTATTCGAGATTCTAATCCTTCTACTTATGAGGAAAAAGCAAACCAACAAGTCTAAAGGGATGCCATGGTGGAAGAGTATGCTTCCATCATGAAGAATGATGTTTGGGAGGTTGTACCAAAACCTGAGGGAAAGTTAGTTGTGACTTCCAAGTGGATCTATAAAATCAAACATATTGCAGATGGCAGCATTGAGAATTACAAATCTTGGTTTGTGGCTTGAGGTTTCTCACAGGTAGAGGGAGTTGACTATGATGAGACTTTCACACCAATTACAAGATGCACTTCTATCAGGATGATCATTTCCATTGCTGCAGAGATGGGTTGGAGTATACATCAAATGGATGTGAAAACTACATTTCTGAATGGATTTATAGAGGAGGTGTATATTGAGTAGCCATAGGGCTTTGAGGTGCATGAGAGAGAGTCTCATGTGTGTAAATTAAATAAATCCTTGTACAGACTGAAGCAGGATCCACGAGCTTGGTACTTGATGATTTACATTTACTTGTTACAATTGGGCTTTTTCAAGAGTGAGGTGGATTCCAACCTATACTACATCTTGGTTGGTGAGGATCCACTCATTCTTATCTTGTATGTGTATGATGTCTTTCTCATGAAATTAGAGAAGATCATCAGGCAGTGCAAGAGAGATCTTTCTTCGGAGTTCAATATGAAGGATATTGGGTTGATGCACTATTTTTGGGGATTGGAAGTGTTGTAGGAACTAGGACATATTTTTTGGGGATGGGGGAAGTATGCAGTTGACATTCTAGAGAGATTTCAATGGAGGATTACAAGCCTATGACAACACCGATTATAACCAACTGGAATAAGTTGAATGCTTCTAATTCCAAGTTGGTAGATCCCACCTTATATCATTATTTGATTGGATCATTGATGTATCTATTCAACACTTGACCAAATATTTGTTTTTCTATGAACACTCCTAGTCAGTTTATGGTTGAGCCTAGGAGAGTGCATTGGGTGGGAGTAAAAAATGTTCTTTGTTACTTGTGTGGCACTGTAGATTTTGGGTTGAGTTATGTCCACGGGAGTGGAGTTAGACTAGTTGGTTTCAGTGACTCGGATTGGGTAGGTAGTGCATTTGATAGGAAGAGCACTTCAGGATGTTGATTTAGTTTAGGATCGGCAATAGTTTCATGGTTCAATAGGAAGCAGAATTCAGTTGCATCGATTTCCACTGAAGCAGAGTATATGGCTACTAGTTTAGCAAGTTGTGAGGCCATATGGCTTTGCAAGATACTTGTTGGGCTATTTGGTTAGCAGTTGTATCTGACTGTGGTTCATTGAGACAATTAGAGTTGTATGAAACTCTCGGAGAATCTGGTGTTTCATGACCGGTCGAAACACATTGAGATCAGATACCACTTCATCTGATATTATGTTCAGAGAGGGGAAGTGAAACTTCAGTGTATTCCTACAGATGAGCAAGTTGTGGACATCCTCATAAAATCTTTGAAAAAAAGAAAGTTTATTAAATTTAGAGATAATTTTCAATGTGTTCCTAGTTATAAATTTCAATTTTGAAAATGCATTTATGAATGAGAATTAAACTGAGACAATAAATTTATTGAAACAAAACACCAAGATTTGAACATTAAAATTTTACAATAAGTGTTTTGTGGGCCCAAATGATTGAAGAAGAAATAAATGGCCTCACTCAAAACCAAACCTTGATGATGAAAAATATTACAAACTTGAAAAAGGTGCAACAACAAACCATGAGACCTCCTTATAAGGGTTATCCCCAAAGGCAGAACCAAGCATGGAGACCTAGGCATCCAAATGAGAAAAGAGTGCCTAACACCTTAGATCCTGCTAACACTATAGACCAAGAAGAGACTCCTTGGATTTTTCCTTGTGGGGATGCACATGGGTACATGAATTCCCAAGGAATAATGATAGGGGGCATGACCACATGAATTTTCTCGATACCTTGGACTCTATCTTCACTATGTCTTCCCAAGAAAATTTCAATATCAAACAAGAGCAACTCAAGGAAGGAAAAATAGAGGTTGCTAGGAGGTCCAAGATGAAATCTTGCGCCAAATGGATGAAGAGTCAAGGGATAGGATTAAGAATAAATAATTGTAGTGTATGCTAGAAAAAAAAATCTACCCCAAGCTCCTCTGAGTGATGCTATAGTTCCTTGACCAAGGCCTCCTCTACCATCTAAAGATAGTGTTCCTCCTAGTTCAACATTGCTAAGAAATGATGAAATACACTTGAATATTGACATAGATAGCACAATGGAAAAGATAAATGTATCGGTACCTCTTACATAAATGATTAAGATTCCCTAAATGAGAAATAAGGTTGTGTAATATATCCAAGTGGGTCTTCCAAGAAATCTTTCAAATTTTGTTTTCTGGTTGTGTTATTTTGTCAAACAGTTTGCAGCTTTTCCTTCTTGAGTTGTGTTAGGGATGGATTTATATTTTTTGGAAACAAGTAATTTATTTATGTAAAGAGACAACTAATAAATAGCAAGATACAAGTATAAATGACACAAGAGAATAGCCACAACACTTCGGATCTGAATTATTTATTAAATAGTTGACCACAGTACAATAGAAGAGCAGATTTGGAAATACATATGAGAATAGAAGTTGTGGTTGAATATGACTCAACATACAATAAGGAGAGAGATATGAACTCCCTTGAACCTCCAATAGTTGAATGCAAATATATGATATTCAATCACTTCCCTTATGTTCACTACATAAACTTCCTAGATGAGTTTCGCCCCTCACTCGCTGGAAAATCCTCCAGAAATTCGGCCTCCTTTGATATGGCCTCCAAACCCCTAGAAATAGTTGTAATACTATATATATATAATGATGTATAACTCATAAGATAATATCCCCTAGTTGTAGAACACCAAACTAACATCCAACCACTAGATCTCAAACCTCTAATGTACCCTCCTTTAGGAATTTCTCCCAGCTCTAATAATAAATAAATATGGGTTTTACGAACCCTCCAAAGTTCCAAGGAAAATCTCCCTAGGTGGGTCAATCACAATCCCACTCAAATATATCTCTATATAAATCCAAATCAAACCCTCCTTGGTTGAATAGTGCACCCTCTCTGCATAAATCCTCCAACAGTTGTTCCCTCTTACCAAATGATGCAAGAAATGGATCTGAACTAGAATAGAATGGTGAGGGTGGAATCTTTCACCACCTTGGCCAATATTGGACCAGGAAATGAGGAATATTTCACCTATGTGTTGATCTCTAGGGTTTTTCTAGCCAAAACCCTCAAAACACTCAAGTTCTCAGAGATCAATTAGAAAATAGAAAATGATCAAGAATGAGGAGTGAGGCACCCTCCTCTTCTTTTATACCCCAGCATTTTAATTTTCACTTAAATTATTTAATTGACTTCTAAGGTCTATTTCTTTTCTTTTTCACCATAGACAATTAGTTTTTATTTCATTTTTAGCCAATGTCACTTTAATAATTTGACTTAAACACCTTAGTGACATAATTTGGCCCCTTAGTCCCCTTTTTAGTGAGACTCTAGCCTAGGGGGAATAACTAGGATATTAAGTCCTGCCAATATTGTCAATTAGAAGGGGATCTTACAGTATCCTGTGCTTAAATTTATTACCCACAAGAAATTATGAATAAATGTGTTGCCAACCATGTTCACCTTTCCAAGAAGCATATTCAATTGGTAGATTCTTCCATTTTATGAGATACTCCTTGATGCTCATGTTTCTCAACCTTTCCTCTACGACCTCCAAGACATCCTCAAGGATTAGAATCAACTGACCCTCCCCATCAAGTGGTAGTAGCTCCTCTGTAACAGCTACTTGTTGACCCAACGCCTTCTTCAAGCATGACACGTTGACTACATTGTGAATCTTGCTTCCTAGTGGCAATCCAATTTCATGTGCTACCTCCCCAACTCTTCTACTCACCCTGTATGGACCATAAAAATGTGGCTTGAGTTTTTCCACGCCATTATTTTTTATGGATGTTTTCCTATATGGTTAGATATGTCAAAGGTGCACAAATTTGGGAGAACCCCTTAACAAACCTCCTATAATAGGTGAAAATACCAAGAAATCCACATAACTCTATGATTTTCTTGGGTGTTGGCCAATCCAAAACGATTTGTATCTTTTCTGGATGAACCTGTACCCATTTTTTTTTCCAATGATATGTCCCAAATATAGTACCTCTACCATCCTAAACTCACATTTTGATTCCTTGGCATGCAATAATTGTTCCTCCATGATGCTC
The DNA here is from genome assembly GCA_009831015.1 of Picea engelmannii. NCBI lineage: Eukaryota > Viridiplantae > Streptophyta > Pinopsida > Pinales > Pinaceae > Picea > Picea engelmannii. The sequence continues at coordinate 147,041 of ML777335.1, read as the reverse complement.
AAAATATGATCCATATGTTTGAGGTGATCTTCCCATGTTTTGTTATAGATTAGCAAGTCATCAAAGAAAAATAGAAGGTACTTCCTCAATTTCTTATTGAATATGTGGTTCATACAAGATTGAAATGTAGCATGCACATTAGTTAGCCCAAAAGGCATAACTAAAAACTCATAATGGCCATAATGACACCTGAAGGTTGTTTTGTGAATATCCTATTCCCTTACCTAAATATGATGGTATCGAGAACAAAGATCAATATTTGAAAATTATACTGTGCCATGGATTTCATCAAGCAACTCATCAATCCTGGGAATGGGATACCTATTTTTTATTGTCTTTTTGTTGAGTGCCCTATAGTTAATGCACATCCTCATGGTGCCATCTTTCTTCTTAACCAAAACAATTGAAGATGCAAATGGGCTTGAACTAGGCCTAATGTGACCCACATCCAACAACTCTTTGATGGCCTTTCCAATTTCATCCTTGAACCTATTTGGGTGTCGGTATGGTGTGGTGATGACTATTGTATCCCCCTCTTCTATCTCAATGGTGTGTTCAAAGCCCATATCTAGAGGTTTCCCTAGAGGAATTTTCCCAAACACCTTTTCATGATTACTGAGTATACTTTGTATGTCCTGTGAATAGTATTAGCACTTTGCACCGAGACCAAACATTGTTCTTCATAAGCCACGTCCTCTCGTTTGAATATTTCCTCCATGTGCTTTGTTGAGACCATCCTAGATGCATTTTATGGAATTCCCTTCAAGGTCACCCTCTTTCCTTCTCTAGAATTGAAGGACATCTCCATGGATTTGTAATTGGTGGTAATAGGACCCAAAGTGATGATCCATTGAACCCCAAGTATGATATTAGTGTCTGGTAGGTCCATCACATAAAAATCATGTGACAAGTCATACCTGCCAAAGGTGAGACTCATCTATGGAATGTACCTGTCACATGGCATGGTGTGCCCTCCTGCTACCTCCACTAAGAACCCCTCAAACTCAACAGTGGGAAGATGTCTCCTATTTAATGTAGCGTCAATGAAATTATGGGAAGCCCCACCATCAGTAATCATTGTGACCCTTTGTCCTTGGAGGACCCCTCTTATCCTAAAAGCACTAAAATTTGGCACTCCACTGATGGATGTTATAACATCCTTCTTAATCCCTACATGCTTGTGCATTGTATCTTCCCCTTATTCTTCATGTGTGTTCTCCTCTTATCTTGGGTCACCTCCATGTTTTTAATATGTCCAACAGCATCTTCCTCCTCACTATATGAAAGGACTTCTATATAGTGAATCTTCCCCTTTCCCATGAATCTATGTCTTGGATCCCATGGTTCCTTACAAGTATAACAGATTTGCTTCCTTATCAACTCTCTTTTTGTAGCTTCATCAAGTTTCTCTTTACCCTTTTCTACCACTCTTTGATCTCTTCCTCTTGGAGCAAGTCTTGGAGTAAACTTGTTTTTTGAAGTTTCTCCCTCCAAATCTCTAGTCTTCTAAATCGCTTCTTGTAGGGTGGTAGTCTTGAAATCCTTAACCCAAGAACGCAATGGCTATGTTATCCCATTAGAAAAGAGAATCATCATTCTATCCTATGACACGTCTAGAACCATAATAGCTAGCCTTTGAAACTCCTCTATGAATTCTTTAGTTGATCATGTATGTCTGAGTTGTGTGAGCTCATGGAAATGAAGTTATGGGTCACCCTAATCAAACCTATCCATGAGTCTCTTTGTGAAATATGAATATGAAGTAATGTGTGCATGCCTCGAGGTTTTCATCCCATGGTACCACTGATCTAGATGGATATCGGTGGCCACCCACCTTTTCCAACTGGCTCAAAATAGTTTTCTGACAATTTTGGCAATTTACTATTTTTAGCAGTTTTAACTTCTGGGGCCATTTTGAGGGCCTAAATGAAGATTTTTCGGGATCGAGCTCCTCAATGATATCTAAAGGAATGATTGAGCCCAAAAAATGAATCTTATTGACGATACCTTTTCAACGGGCTACCACACGCCTAAAACAGAGATTGTATGCAAAAGTTACGACCCCGAGAAGTTGATGTACTAACTTACCCAAACAGGGCCCACATGACTTTTGGCGCTTCATCTCCTAGGGTTAGGTTTTTGGATGTATAGGGTTTTTTTCATTCTTGATTATTGTAAAAAGGCCTTCAGAGCCTCATTGTAACCTTCTTCTTACGAATTTGTGTTGCCGTCACATCTCTTCTCATAGATAAGTCACCACCATTCCAGCAAGCTTGTTTCCGCTACATTTTACAGTTTTAGCTTATTTCGTTATTGAGTAGAAAACCAATTTTATTGTATCTCTGTTATTTTTTGTTAAGCACCCATTAATAATCTATATTCATTTCGTTCTGCTCATAAAATCTGGATCACCCACCACTAATGGGCCTTGCCTTCCAAGTACAAGGTAGAAAATTTGATGGCATCCAACTCCATCATGGGGTTTAGCTGCAGATAAGAATCCAATTTCTATACACATGCCTTTGTAGAAGATTTGGATGCTCCATCAAAAGGTGGAATCTCCATTTTTCCTGATTTTTTCCCTAGTTCATTTTTACCCCTGTGAAATTCCCTAGGCCTACCCCTATATTTGATTCTGCAATATTCGGCCAATGAGACTTTCATTTTGAATCCTGTGCTCAAGTATGCATACACCCTCTCATTCTCCTCAAAGTTTTATTCTACCTCCATATATCTTGGGATGGGGGCATCATGTTGTTGTGTGTCTAAGAAACTAGGCATGTAAGGCTTGAGCGTGATTCAGCTACTCCCTAGCACCCTATTGTTTACGCCCCCAAATAGGATTATCCCTTTAGTATGGACCATGTGACTAGAATCAACGTGATACCTCTCTCTTGCTTGAGATCCACTAGCCCCATTGTTCCCTCCATAATTATGTGGTTCTCTGCCATGTACCATCTGCATGAGTAGATGTGCAATATTTTCATGTCTTGTCTCCACTAAAGTAATCAATTGTTTTTTCCCCTATTCAATAGTCATCAAGGTTGTTTTGAGTTCAATTTGTCCTATAGATAAACGCTCTTGTGTCTCATCCAAATGGTGTTATAATACGAAATGTGTCTTATCCATATAGTGTTGCAGTTATTTTGTTAACTTTTCCAATATCGATGACACGTCCCTATCAGTACCATCTTCCTTCCTTTCCCCCATCTATGATGTTGGTTCCTCTGTAACCTTGTCCTTCTTCTTTCTGTTGTATCCTTTCATCAGCAAATCCCCATTGGCTGGGAGGATTCAATTCTCTGATACCACTGTAAGATTCCCAAGTGGGTCTTCAACAAATTTTCCAACTTAACGAGAACTCTTCGGAGTTCTCATTTTTTAAGGGTGGTTATTTTTCCCCTAAATCAAAAAGTGGTGCTACTAGTAGCACCCTTTTTTTACGATGGTTAATATCATACTCGTCGCGTTGACAATTGATATCATTGTGGACAAAAACTTTCAAATTCACCCTCGAATAAAAAAGTGATGCTACTCGTCGCATTGGTTTTTTTTTTTAAGTTGAAATTATAACTTAATTGAAAACATGCCCTCAACAACTGACACCATTGTCGATAAACAACTCAAAATCGGATACTAAATCATTACCTAGATTTTTATTTTTTATTTTTAAAATTGACATTAAAAAAATAAATAAATTGGAACAAAACAAAAACTTCACAAGTTAGTTTTTAAAAAAAAATTAAAAACACCCAGTTTTAAAAACAAAAATTGTAACCTGAATTTATTTTTGAAAGAAAAATTAAAAACGAAAAAGAATTAAAATTAAAAATAAAAATAAAAATAAATAAATAAATAAAATTATATTAAAAAGGGGTTAAAGAGCCCGCAGGGGTGTAGACCAATTGGCAAGTGTCGTGCAAATGGAAGGAAATATGTAAAAAGAGGTCTCAAGGTCGATTCTCACCCTGATTTACTTGTGCTCCATTCTTTTGGATTGCGTGGAAGCACCTGGGATTATAGTGGTAGCGGACGGGTATCGACCCCGTGTCACCCAAGTACGAGAACCGTGAGTTTATGATTCCCCCAGTACAAAAAAATAAAAATAAAAGGGTTAAAGAAAAACTTAAAAAAATAAAGAGAAAAAAAAATATGTAAAAACTAAAAAAGGAAAAAAAAAAAACATGGTAAAAAAACAAATTAATGGCGAAAAACTTTAAAAAGTTACAAAAAAAAAATATTATATATATATCGCTCCCCCCCTCTTCGGCTCTCTAGTCAGCAGACAACCAGGGGTCCCCCGCCCCCTCTTTGGATCTCCAGTCAGCAGACAGCCAGGGGGTCCCCCCCCCTTCCCCCCTGGTTGGCAGACAGCCAGCGCGCTAAAATTATAAATTGTTTTTTAAAATATATATGTTTTCATTTTTTAGTTTTTTTAGTTTTTAAAGTTTTAGCTTAGGTATTTTTAATATTTTTTGAATATGTTTTTATTTTAAATCATTTTTTTTATATTTTTTTGAATTTCGTTTTTGAGTATTTTTTTTTCTACTTTCTATTTTTATTTTCTTTTACATTTCAAGGGTTTTTTATTTTTATTTTCTTTAAAAAACATATATTTTGTTTTTTAATTGTTGTTTTTCGAGGAAATTTTTTCTTTTTCTAATCATTTTAGTTTTTTTTCACCCTTTTTTTAATTTAGTTTTTTTTTCGGGGGGGAGGGGGGCTTGCATAAGGACCTATTTTCAAGGCCATTGTTTTAATTAGCTCATAATCAGCCATAATTTTAACATTTTTCTTTATGTAAAATCACTTTTTTTATATAGGTGTCGATTTGAAGGTTTTCCTGAGCTACTGTGTGAGTTTTGAAGGCCATGTTTGAAAAATGTTGTAATTTTGACCCCATTTGAAACAATGGTGCTACCTGTAGCACCACTTTTTTATTTGAGGGTTGATTTTCATGGCTATCTGTATGCAAAATATGGGTTTTTTGGGCCACGGTTTTCGTTTTAAGGTCATAGTTCTCGTTAAGTCGGTAACTTTGTTTTTCCTGGAAACCTTTGAAATTTTGTTTTTTTTGGTTGTTTTATTTTGTCAAACAGTTTGCAGGTTTGCCTTCTTGAGTTGTGCTAGGGATTGATTTATATTTTTTGGCAACAATAAATTGATTTATATAAAGAAACAATGATAAATAACAAGATACAAGTAGAAATGACACAAGAGAATAGCCACAACACTTCAGATTTGAATTATTTATTAAATAGATGACCTCAATACAATAGAAGAACAGATCTGGAAACACATATGAGAATAGAATTTGCGGTTGAATATGCCTCCAATATACAATAAGGAGAATGATATCAACTCGCTTGAACCTCCAATAGTTTCATGCAAATATTTGAGATTCAATCACTACCCTTGTGTTCACTACATAAACTTCCTAGCTGAGTTGCGCCCCTCACTGGCTAGAAACTCCTCCAAAAATTCAGCCTCCTTTGATATGGCCTCCAAACCCCTAGAAATAGTTGTAATCCTGTATATCTAATGATTTCTAACTCATAATAGAATATCCCCTAGATGTATATGACCAAACAGACCCCCAATCACTAGATCTCAAACCTCCAGTGTACCCTCCTTTAGGAACTCCGCCCAACTCTGATAATAAATAAATATGGGCATTAGGAACCCTCCAAATTACCAAGGAAATTCATCGTAGGTGGTTCAATCACAAGCCCACTAAAATATCCCAAATATCTCTCTCTAGAAAGCCAAATTGAACCCTCCTTGGTTGAATAGTGTGCCCTCTTTGTAGAAATCCTCCAACAGTTGTGCCCCTCTTCCCAAATGATGAAAGAAATGGATATGAACCGGAATAGAATGGTGAGGGTGGAATATTTCACCACCTTGGCTAAGCTTGGGCTAGGAAAGGAGGCATATTTCACCTTCGTGTTGATCTCTAGTGTTTGTCTAGCCAAAACCCTCAAAACACTCAAGCTTCCAGAGCTCAATTTTAACAAATATAAAATGATCAAGAATGAGGAGTGAGGCACCCTTCTCTTATTTTATACCCTAGCATTCTAATTTTCACTTAAATTATTTAATAGACTTATAAGGTTTATTTCTTTTTTTTTTCGTCATATCCAATTAGCTTTTATTTCCTTTTTAGCCAATATCACTTTAATAATTCGACTTAAACACCTTAGTGACATAATTTGGCCCCTTAGTAACCTTTTTAGTGATATTATAGCCTAAGGGGAACAATTAGGCTACTAATTCCTCCCTATCTTGTCAATTAGAAGGGGATATTACATGTTGAGAAATTATTTAACGTACAAGAACATAGAGACCCCCCTGAATTGATACAAGAAAATCATTACAGACCATACTATAAGGAGCATCCACCTTTTTACATCACCCTAGAGATAAATAATAAATGGCTCAACAACAGTATGTTGGACTTCAGGGCATCTGCAAACGTTATGACTTTTAGAGTAATGAGACAATTAGGCTTGGAAGTCATGAGAACTTATGGGAATCTCTGTTGGATTGAGTCCAAGGCCATTAATACATATGGTTTGATAAAAAAAATTAGAACTTCGCCTTGCAAGATATCCTAAGATAGTATGTGTGATGGACCTTGTGGTCGTCAATATACCAGACATTTGGGGAATGATTTTATCTAATAAGTGGGCTGAAACATTGGGTAGTACCTTACAGATGGACTTATCATATGCTAGTATACCTTTAGGAGATGAATCCCATGTCTTTCTATATATCCAACCAATGACGAGGGCCCGTGTTGAAGACATTTATACTGACCTTGAATATGGTATCCCCTTGGAAGAAGACCACCCTCAAGAATTTATGGATTCCCCTTTTGACTTTGATTCGAATGAACTTCCTTTCACCAAAAAAGATGATATTTATGATATAGTGTGGCCCAAAAGGGAAGACTATCAGAAAAAACTAGACGGATACAAGGACAAAGTGGTTGTCTCCAACATAATATTAAAGAAATGTGATAAATAAATATTAAGTAAAATGGTCCAAGAATATATTCTTACAACAAAGTCCCACCCCCCTCCCTTGAAGCAAGATTCCAAGACAAGTCAAGAAATCATTGATCCCAAGGATGAGGATTATAAACAAGGAAAATTGGTCATAATGTGGGAAAAAATGAAGGTTCATCCTAAGTTGGTCATAAAAAAGGATGAGGATTATAAACAAGAAAAGTTGGTCATAATGTTGGAAAAAAGGAAAGGCCATCCTAATACATGCAAAGAGTTTGATAAATTATGGCTAGGCCCCTACAAGATTTAAAATAATTTCGTTAATTATTCCTATTGTATATCCATGCTAGAGGGAAGGAGATTACCACTACCTATTAGTAGATCCCTTCTCAAACCCCATCACGAGGAGGAGACTTGAATTCTTAACTTTATTATAGATTAGGTAGGTTTGGTAGGGAATTTGCATCCTGCATTTCATTTGTATATATGACTGCATCATGCATTCATGCTAGTGTATTCTTTCATTATATTGCATATACATGTCATTACATTCTAATTTTGCATACCATGCGTCCATGCTTTCATTGTGTTAGCACTCTATAATTTTCCCAAGGCTATGGAGGCAGTCACAGAGGCAACATCAAAACCACTTCAATTCAGGGATCTAGCCCTCCAAGACTCATAGAGGGATCTCTGTGTCAAATTCAGATTTATTTGGAATAGGATGTTAGGCTAGTTATGCAGAACATGGGTTTGTTTATGGATTTTTTAATTGGTTTGGTTGATACATGGAAAGGACCATTGGGAAAAATGGAGTCAAAGAGGTCGAGGTGATCAATTTGTAGAAGTATCAATCTCAAGTGAAACAGGGCAAGGTAGACATACTATTGGATCTGGTAAATTTGAATGAAGTGAAATAGAAGAAAAGAGAAAAGATCAATTTAGAAATAGAACAATGAAGAATTATTCCATTAAATATCAAAAGAAAACATTTATGTTATCCCCAGCAAGAATCAAAGTGTATCTTTCAACAAATTTTGTTCTTAAAACTTCTGGAAGATAATAAGGAAAGGAAAAACATATGGAAACAGAGAGACAATTTACAGGAGAATCATTTCACCAATAGCCCACAAGATTGTAACTACACTGCGCAGAGCTGGCTCTCTGCAACTGTTGAGAAGTGTGTCAAATGAGAGACTAGCGCCCTGTATTTATAGTGGTTCTGGAAGACTTACTGGGGTCGACTTCTCCTTCTGGGTACTAATTAATTCATATTAATTATATTTCTACAGTCGACATCTTGTCTAGGGTTTCCTTCATTTCTTTTCTTCCTTCCAGAGCATTCTAATATTGTCAAAGGTCACAATAGAGGTTCATACCTCCCAAATCTACCATAATATCAACACTCCCTCCTAGCTAGGGAGGTATGGTCTTGAGCACAAACAGACCATTCAACTGGTAGTATCACAAGCACCGTCATTATTATCCAACTGGATAATCTCCTATGACAAATGGTACAATATCAATTGGTAGAACACAACTAATGCAGGAGCATCTCAAGTGAGCCAGTGCGGAGACCAAAGACAGTTGGACAAGCACCCATCGCAAATTTTGAAATTACTTTGAGACATTAATGAAACCATCAAGTGGAGGCACACTTGTAAAATGTAAATGGACCTTGAGCGATCTGCTCTCATCCTTAGTAGGTATAAGGCATTTATAGTATTTAATGAGGGTAGATATAAATTAATGTATAGATTAGACAGTTTTAGAGTGCAAGAGGGAAACGGGATATAGACACCCTCATTGTGTATTCTAACATAGAGCGTGAAGAGCATGAGATTATGCCAATTGAGAGCATAGAAGAGAAGCAGAGAGATGTAGTGAGAATTCCATGTACAAAAGTTATGGATTAATACAAAAAGGTTTTGATTCAGACTCATGGTGTTCAAATATTCTTTGTGTATGCATCTTTGAATGTTATGCTCATGAATGTTTTACTCTTTCTGTCATGCAATTGTTTTTATGCTATGTATGAATGATTTCTTGTTGAATGTATGAAATCTGTGAGAGAGAGTGAGTAAGGGAAATGAGTTTCAATTGTTTCTCTATCTGAGCAAGAGTTCCTGCAAGGAGTGCAGTTGAATTGTCCGCAAGGAGTGCATTGACAAAGGATTCAGAAGTTTGTTTCTGAAAGATCAGACTAGATAGCTTTTGTTCTCATTTCCTCAGAAGTGCAGTTAGGAATAGGAGTCGTGCAAGGAGTGCGCAGGCCGAGTAAAGACTCAGATTTGTGAACCTAAGCTAAGTATTGAGAGTCTTCTGCTACAGGGTGTGCACAGATTCGAAGGAGTTCGACACTTGGAAAGTTTTTGAAAGTCTGTCGCAAGGAGTGCGAGCAGGAGTTTTCTGAAAGACTCAGAGTTGGGGAAAGCTCAGAAAGGATAAAACCTTCAAAGTCATCGAAGGAAGCACATGAAGCTTGTGCACTGAAAACAGTGAGAAAGCATTGCAAGTTGGTTCCCAGGTGATTGAGTGTCGTGGGAAACCACTTTGGTAAGAAGTTGCAGACATCCTTGAGAGAGGAAAGAACAGACGGTCGGAATTCTCTGTAGAGAATTCGCGAAGTCTCGTGAGTTGTTAGATATCATGGAGGAGCAGGGGAGTTACGGTGAGTATTCCCGAAGTTCCTAAGCTCAGGAGGAGTAGATTCGTAGATCCAAGCCACAGGAGTCATTGGATTTACCTGTGAACTTCTATTTCAGGTTTTTGCGAGTGGAAGTTTCGTAATCTTGGCAACAGGACTCGCGAAATCATGAAACACGAAGTCCTGAAGGAATGAGAGGATCGTGTGGGCCACAGGAATCGGTAGAGTGGACAGGTGGCACACTATCGACAAGGAAGTCAATTACGTTGACCATTTCAGGGTTTCGTGGGGTGAAGACCCAAATTCTTTGCATCAGGATTCACGAATTCGTGAAGTTTGAAGTCCCTATGGAGTAAAGGGGCATTGAAAGGTCAACCTTGCAAGCACATCGGCGTTTCGGTAAATCAGGTTTTGGGGGTTGAGGAGATAAGTTGCTCGACATTGGAAATCCTAAAATCATGATAAGGAGAAATCTGAACTAGCAAGGAGAAAGGGTCAAGTGTTGATTGTCTTCGGGTTTCAGAGATTGGGAAACAAGACGCTTGACCACCGGATTCGCAGAAGTGCGAAGTCCGATCTCCCGAAGCACAAGGGGGAATTTCTTGAAGTTGATTTGTGGGTGCAGATTTCCTGAAAGGGAAATAGAAGAGTGGTTGTTGAGATCTCTTCAGGCCAAGGAGAGAAGAACGATCCTGTGTGCATGACCTTCCGACCCGTGGGTTGAGGAGGGGCGACGTCAACAACTGTGTCTATCCACGGTAGTACAAAACTACTCAAACCATGACACATAGTCACAAACAGTGGAACATATCCACCACAGTAGTATATCTCTACTATCTGGAGACAGGAAGTCTCCATAAAAATCATTTGATGACAACCTGCACAGAAAATATTGTTAAAATAAACTGAACCATATGGGCCAATCTTTTACTCACATCTATGAGATCTGAAAGAATATTTTCCCTCAGTATAGAACATCAACAATGGGCTATCTTCCCTATTCTTCTCAGACAAGGAATAATGATTGTTTCTAATTTATGAGCCTGGACCATTCCTCACCCTAGGCCATTCCTCCTACACTAATCAAAGTGCACCCTGGAGAGAATGTATAAACCCTAAGGAATGTTTGTCCCTGATTGTTGAGCCTGGACCCTTCCCCACCCTAGGCCATTCTTCCTACACTAATAAAAGTGCACCCTGGAGATAATGTATAAACCCTAAGGAATGATTTTCTGGACCATTTCCTCTGTTAACCACAAGAGGAAAAGATTGTCTTGTATTAACCTCCAAAACGAACCATTCCTCGTGTTAACCAAAATGAGAAATCGTTGTTCGGCGAGGCGAGCCAGTCTTCTTGAGTAACCCTCAAGAAGAGAGACTACCCTAGACCACTCCCCATGTTAACCACAATGTGAAGTTGTTGTCTATGATACATCAGCAATCTGTACCATTTCCCATGTTAACCACAATGGGAAATCGTTGTCCGTCGGAAATCTCAATCCACTTTTCGAACATGAAAGAATTTGTCCGAGCTGGACTATTTTTCAATCACAAAATAAATGTTTTCAACAATATTTTCAGTGCTCCCTCCCAACCTAGAGATTCATTTCTTCCCTTTCAACCAAGGGAGTTATTTCCATGATCCCCATCTTCTCTCGGAAATATGAAAACTTTATTCTAGATAGAGGTTTTGTCAGGATATTTGTTGTCTTCTGATCAGTGGGGATATACTCGAGCTTTACCTCTCCTTCCTAGACTTTATCTCGGATAAAGTAGTATTTGATCTCAATGTGTTTCGACCTTTCATGAAACACGGGATGTTCTGATAATCTTATACAACTTTGATTATCACAATATATTATGGTCGATTCTGGAATCTGATCAAATAAATCGGAGATTAACTTTCTTAACCATATTGCTTTTGTGCATGCTTCACATGCTTCCATATACTCTGCTTCTGTTGTGCTGAAAAAATTTTGTTTCCTTCTTCCCCAAGATATCGTAGCGGAGCCCAAGCTGAAACAAATGCCTGAAGTGCTCTTTTTGTCTTCTGCACTTCCTGCCCAATCTGATTTTGTGAATCCATGAAGTTGTATATCGTTGGATGCGGTATATCTCAAGCCATAGTTTATTGTTCCACGAATATATCTTAATACATGCTTTGCAGCTATCTAATGCTCATGTCTCGGTTCCACCTGGAACTGGCTTAGTGTATTCACGGCAAAGAAAATGTCTGGTCAAGTATTTACCAAATACATCAATGACCCAATTAGTTGTCGATATAGAGATGGATCTACTGGATCAAAATCTGGATCCTTTACTTTTCTTATATATGTATTCATAGGAGTTTCCATGGACTTACAATCCATCATTCTAAAATTCTAAAGGATATTTATTGCGTACTTTCCTTGTCCGAGGAATACTTCACCACGCTTCTGCCATACTACTAGTCCCAAGTAATAATGCATGAGACCTAGATATTTCATATCAAATTCAGAAGCTAATTCTTTATTGCACTTGATGATGAGAGACTCTTCACCTATTATGAATAGATCGTCAACATATAGTAGTAGGATTACAAGTGCATTGTCCATGACTTTATAGTGAAGGTTTGGATCTGCATGACTCTTGGAGAAACCAAGTCTCGTTAGATAGTTGTCCATTCTTCCATACCAAGCCCTTAGAGCTTGCTTGAGTCCATATAGAGTTTTCTTTAATCTGAAAATGTGAGTGTCTCTGGAATGTACCTCAAACCCTTGAGGTTTTTCAATATATACTTTTTCTTCAACAACTCCATTGAGGAAAGTTGTATTTACATCCATCTAATGTAAGTTCCATCCCATGGAAGCGGCAAGAGATATGATAGCTCTGATGGAAGTATATCTAGCCACTGGAGAAAATGTTTTGTCATAATCTCCCCCCTCCTTCTGGGAGAACCCTCTAGCTATGAATCTTGCCTTGTATTTATCCATGCTTCTGTCTGATGCATGTTTGATCTTGTACACCCATTTTGAAATTACCACCGATTTTTCTTTAGGTCTTGGTGCAATTTCCCATACCTCATTTTTCATAATGGATTGATTCTCTTCCATCATAGCTTCTTTCCATTGTCCCTTTTGAACTTCTTCTTCAAATGTGGTAGGTTCTTCATCTAGAAGCTTCATCATGTATGTTTCATAACTTGAGAATCTTTTATGTCTTTTACTTTGTCTGAATGTTCCTTCTAGAATCTTGAGTATTTATGCGTCTTGTAAGGTAGCTTCAAGCCAAGCTGGTCTTTTCTTGGTCTTAGGTACAATATATGAATCAATGTTTTCACATGGCTCCATAGGATGATCAGGCAATTCCTTTTCGCCATTTTTGTTTTCTGTGCTTTCTTTGTTAAGTTCTTCAATCTCTTCTTCTTCTATATTTTCTTCTATGGATTTCTTGAAGGCCATATTCTCATTGAATGATATGTCTATGCTGAATTCGATCTTGTGTTGTTCTGAAATATATATTCTATAATATTTCGATGAATCACAATATCCCACAAATATCTCTTTCTTTCCTGAAGGTTCTAGTTTATTTCTCTTGTCCTTGGGAATGTGAGAGTAAACAGGACATCCAAATATTCTTAGATTTTCCACATTAGGTTTCTTACCTGAGAAAGCTTCTTCTGGTGTCATGTCCTTCAATATACGATGAGGAATTTTTTTCTGCACATATATTGTTGTCATTGTTGCTTCTCCCCATAAGAACATGGATAGACCTTGATCATTTAGTAAGTCTTTTACGGTTTCTTCAATGGATATGTTCTTTCTTTCTGCTACACCATTTTGTTGAGGATTATGAGGAATAGTCATCTCCCTCCTAATCCCTACCAATTTTCAGAATGCAACAAATTCCTTTGATGTGTATCCTCCACCATTATCGGTTCTTAACGTCTTGATATTCTTATTCGTGAGGTTTTCTATTTCTGCTTTGAACTCTTGAAACTTGTTGAATACTTCATCTTTTGTCTTTAATAGATATAGCCAAGTCTTTCTTGAATAGTCATCTATGAAGATTACGTAGTAAGAATATCCTCCTAGAGATTTTACTGGCATCGGACCGCAAACATCTAAGTGTATCAGATCTAGAATCTCCTTAGATCTGTTGTTGTTGCCTTGGAATGGTTTCTTGATATTCTTCCTAAGAGCACATCCTTTGTAGATTCCTTCATGTGTAGACTGCAACTCTAGTATTCCTTCAACCATCCTTTTGAGAAAGGGTAATGCTTGATAGTTAATGTGAGCATACCTTATGTGCCAAAGTTCATTGGGGTTGACTTCGTTGTGTACAAGAGCTTCTTCATTTTTTTCTAGTAGTCTATACAGATTTCCTTCACAACTTCCAATAACCCTATAATTCTCTATGTTGGAGTCTTTATGCCATGATAACACCTTTCTATCCATGATAGTTATTATGTTTCCCTTGTCTTCTAGGAAATATATCGATACAAGATTATTTTCTAAACCAGGTACATATAAAACATTGCTTAAGTGAACATAGTTACCTGTTTTCATTTTGATGGAGGCTTGTCCAAATCCTTCCATGGGGTAAGTGGTTTTATCTCCAAGCTCTACCTTGTACGAGGCCACCTTCTCATTTAGATTTGAGAGTCTGGCTTGATCTCTCGTCATGTGCCTAGAAGCTCCACTATCGATTATCCACATGTCATCTTCAATTGTTCTAGTAAGTGTTGAGTAGTGTAAAAGATTGATCGTTTCACTCATGTCTTCGATTGACTAGTAATTGGTCATGCCTTGATCCAAAACTTCAACTTCGTCATTTATGTCTTCTGAGAGAGCCAAAAGGTGTGTTGAGTTAGGGCGCATCTGAATATATTATTTTTGAGCAAGATGCTCCATCACAAGGTGTCGGATCTGAGATTAGGGTTTCTAAAACTGCTTCTGCTAGTAACCCTAGCGACAGTGTCTTTGGAAGCTGCTCTTGTTAGTAACCCTAGCGGCAGTTCCTTAGCGAGCTCAATATCCTAGAAGTTATGATTTCTTCCAGTGTTTAGACTGAATGAAGGAGGTGTGGGCCCATAACCTGTTAGAATATAAAATATTATGCTCATTTTACCATTGACAATACCTTTGTCACCCAACCATAGGCCGAATCCACCCTCCGATCACCTTGACCTTGACAGAGAAGAGAATCCTGGTAGCAATCCAATAGCTAAGAGAGGCTAATGCACCAAGAAATAAGTAACCAAGCTGATGAGATAGACCCACCCAAAAGCTGGCGCAGTACCTTCCCCAGGATTTGTGCACAAGACTGCAACTGCACTACGCAGAACTGGCTCTCTGTAACTACTGAGAAGAGTGTCAAATGAGAGATTGGCGCCATGTATTTATAGTGGTTTTGGAAGACTTACTGGGGCCAACTTCTCCTTCTGGGTACTAATTAATTCATATTAATTATATTTCTGCAGCCAACATCTTGTATAGGGTTTCCTTCATTTCTTTACTTCTTTCTAGAACATTCTAATCTCGTCAAAGGTCACAATAGAGGTTCATACCTCCCGAAGCTACCATAATATCAACACTTTGAAGGATAAAACATTTTTTTCGACCTACAATCCAAACCAATATATATAATTCAACAACCTTGATTTCCCTATAATTATAGGGTCCTAACACATTATTCATTCTATCTCTACTTTATCATGTATAGTTGTAGTATTTTTTTTCCTTTTCCAGCATGATTTTCTTATTTACTACCAACCCCAGTGGATCACATCCACCGGCCTATACTTCTAACATGCCAATGTTGTTAGAAATGGGTGTAGGATTGCAAGTCTTGGAAAACTAGAGATGTTGAGGTTCTCATGTGCTATACAGTGAGCACACATTCCCATGTTGGAGCCAAATGTTACCCACCCATGCCTAGGGGTAACTAGAGGAGATCATGTCTCATGGCCAACAATGGAGATGATGATCCCAACCATGATGATGATCAGCATGTCCACCGATAATAGCCCAACATCTCCCCTCAAATTTCCTTTTCTACTACAGATCATACAAGCTCATCACATATAGTCAAATTAGTGTATGGGATATGGTAATCCAGTGTCACTATGAGATATTTTAGTCCTTATTTAATGTGAAGTGTTATGCTTAATTTACTAGGCATCTGGATGAGGATCATTGGTTGAAGTTGGATAATGGATCACTGGCTCATGAAGTTATGTTTGTTTTCTTATTTCACCTTGATGGCCAACATATGTTCCCTAGTACCATGTTGTCATAGCCTAGGGAAAAGGGGTACTACTGGGGGTCCCTCACAAGGGTAATGTTTTGTTCCCCACCATACTTAAAACTTTCCATTCTAGATCCTATAGCATTTACTAAACTTTGGTAATGGGTCATGGTCCATTCTCTCATGAGAAGAGGAGCTAAAGGCCCAGAGGTTGATTGCAACTATTGTTAAAAGAATAAATAATGATGTTAAATAAAGAAAGGATGATAGAAAAGGACTCTCAAAATCTAGTCCAAACTTGAGATCTACCCTTTTCGCATTCACCCCAGTCCCAGGCAGTGATTCCATAGCTAGAAACCTTATAAAAGGGGACTTTAAAATATGATAAAAGGAAAATAAAGGGGTTTGGAAAAATGTAGTGCTTCAAAAGTGGTAACTCGTGAGAAAGTGCACCCTCCACAAAGGAACTCATAGAAATGGATTAAATGACACCATAAGCCATGAAGTAATCCCAAGATGTACCACTATCACACTTACTCTTGAAGGAATTTTTTCTTTCATTGTTTCCCTCAGGACATATCCCTCTACCTTGGTCTTTTCTTTCACTGTTTTGGTTGGCACACCTAATAGAGTTTGATGAAGGCCCTCCCATATTCAAAATTTCCAACTTACATAAAGTCCTTGTTGATGTTTGTACCATTGAACAGGTACTTCCACATTGGCTTGTTTCTAGCATGCGAAAGTCGTCTAATGCCTATCAAGACTTAGGAATTCACCTTAGTTAAGTGAATAATTAAAGTGAATGACCTTTTATAATTAATGGAGGTTAATTAAATTAAATGCCTAATTTTTTTGCATTATTAACTTAAGTGACTTAAATTAATTCATATCCATTGGATCTAAAAGTGAAGGTGAGATTAGATCTCAACACTTGATCACTTTGAAGATCTAGGGTTTTGGTTAGTGATTGATTTGGTCAAATATCAAGATTATAAAAGGAAGCATAAGTGAGAGGAGGAGACATAGTGATGGTACATAAAGAGTCAGTAAACATTCAAGTGTGTTGGGGTAAGGGTTGAGGAAAGGGTGCAAAGGGACAGCAAGGGATATAGCACCCAACTAGTAAGATCAAAGGACGGATCTTGAGTTTTGTAGGGATTGGTTGTTTGTTAATTTGTATTTCCTCTAAAGGGAAATTATCCTAGGATGAGAGCCATGTTTTTCTAGCAATAAAATCATCACAGATCTATTTTTCTCACAAGGGTTTTTCCTAGGGTAGTTTACCTAGAAATATTTGTGCAATGTGTTGTGGTTTCCAATTCAATGCTTCCGTTGAATTTATCGTTAATAACCTAGTTGTATTTTTATTCAATAAATGTGTTTTTTTCTCATAATTAATGGTCAGGTGATAGGTTAAGAGAAATTAACATGGTATCAGATTTGTGACTTTGAAGTAAGCCATATTTTCCAGGATCTATTTATTTACAACGCAGGAAAATAAATTTAGTCTGCAGGGTGCAGACTAAAGATAAATTTAAAAAAACAAAAGTTGTGCAGTCGTATAGTTGTTGTACAAGTTGTACGACATATGGAATGAGTCGTTGAGGGAAGATCATTTGTTGCAGGAAAAATACATATGGATTGGGATGTGTTCAGTGGAGCTCATCGGTGTGAGTTCAATCAAGTTGTGAGGAGGCAACACTGAGATTTGGGCTGCAACAAATAATTGCAAGATGTTGTGAAGGATTCTGTGGGAAAGGTAGTAGTTGGAAACTACATGTAGGTTGCAGGAGGAAGTTGGGAGCAGGGGCCATAGAGAAGGAATGGGAGAGGCACATCAAGGGGGTGTTGGTCATAGGTTGTAGCTGGTGGTTGTAGCTTCCACATCCATCGCCATAATTATAGCGAATGAGGGAAAGGTTGGAAATCACCAGGAGAACCCAACAACCACCAACTAAGTGGAGGCATATGGATGTGGAAAAGAGTAGTAGCATCCAACTTCCACAACAATCATCGAGAAGAGAAAAGGATCCATCCAACTAGCCAACACAGCACAGGCTTCCAGTAGGGAAGCCAAATAGACCAGCAAGGCACAGAGGGTTGTAGAGCCACCCAACATGTGCCACAAGGGTCGAGGAGTCTTCAGACAGAGGGAAGAGACCCAGGATTCCCCTGGGCAGTGGGAAGATAGCACAGAAAGGGCTCAAAAAAATTTGGGAAATGTGCAGGAAGCTTGGGCAACCCAAACAGAATTCGGGCAGCGAATCCGGGTAATGGGAAGCAAACAGAGATCCAGGCAGGGGACAGAGGTCCAAGCGGTAGGTATAGAAACCCTAAGTAGAGGTCTGGGAAACCAACTAAGGAGGCACATAGTAGTGGCCAGCCTCAAGTTTGCTTGAGTCATCACATTGATTTGGAGAAAAGAATGACTTTTTATCAAGTGCTTGGGTCATGAATAATTTTGACTCAAGGAGATCTTGGATGGGTGAAAAGGGACTTTCAACCAAAGATGAGGGGATGAAATATATATCAATGAGAGAGGTAGAGAACAATGATTAGATGGCTCCAAAGGTTGAGTAACTCATAGGGAGTCAACCTTCAGGTTCAGGGGGGAAGGAGAAGCCTTCCAATTCTCTATAGAAGAAGTCATTGTATGAGATGACCATGTAGGATGCTTAGGAGCAGGAGGTTCTAAGAGCATGATTAGAGGGAAGTCTTCACAAAAGGGTCTGAGCAAGATGGCAGGGATAGCTTTCATGTTAGATGGAGAATCCAATTAGGTGGATTGGATAATAGGCATGGTAGAAAATTTAATAGTGAAGATAGAGCCACCTCCATGTGGTGAAAGTACCTTCCTCTCTAAGAGGGAGTGTTGATATTTGTAGCATCATACAGGTACTTCAACATTGGTTTATGTCTAGCACGTGGTAGTAATCTAATGCCCCTCGGGATTTAGGGAATTCATCTTAGTTAAGTGAATAATTAAAGTGAATGACCTTTTAGAATTTATGGAGTTTAATTAAGTTAAATTACTAAGTTTTTGGAATTAGTAACTTAAGTGACTCAAATTAAGTACTAGCCATTGGATCTAAAAGTGAAGGTAAGATTATATCTCAAACTTTGATCACTTTGGAGATCTATGGTTTTGGTTAGTGATTGATTTTTTCAAATCTCAAGATTATAAAAGATAACATAAGTGAGAGGAGGAAACATAGTGATGGTACACAAAGAGTGAGTAAGCATTTAGGTGTACAGGGGTAGGGGCAGGGGTAGGAGCCGAGGAAATGGTGCAAAGGGACAACAAGGCATATAGAATCCAACTAGCAAGATCGAAGAAATGATCTTGAGGATTGTAGGGATTAGCTATTTGTTTATTTGTATTTCCTCTAAAGGTCCATTATCCCAGGATGGGAGCCCTGAGTTCATAGCAATAAAATCATCACAAATCTGGGTTTTGTGCAAGAGTTTTTCTAGGGGAAGTTTACCCAAAAATATTTATGTAATGTGTTTTGGTTTCCATTTAATGATTTCATTGAACTTATCACTAATAACCTAGATGTATTATTATTCAGTAAATGTGTTTTGCTCAGTATTAATGGTTGAGTGCTAGGTTAAGATAAATTAACAATATTGAGCTGGTGTGATATTTGAAGGGGATATTGAGGTGAATTGTTCATGTGGATTATATCTTAAGTAACAACTTACTTTGCATTATTTAAGGACTAATATATCTTATGCACATTGGTTTACTTGATTTCATATTCTAATTTTGTTTTTGATGCCCTGACATGGTTCTTTGAAGGATGCCCTGAGATTTCACCCAAGATGTTGTGCCTTTATTGCAGGACATGGCACATGTGATGCAAAATAGTGACTCACCTAGTGAATTTATACATTTGGACAGTGGATCTCACATATTTGGGACCTTAGACAATGGATAGATGAGCTTGATTTTGATAGATTTGGTCATGGTGGCACAGCGATGGATAGAAATCCCAACCTTGGGCTCTTCACCCCAGAGGTTATGTTACATTAGATGGAGGGCATTGCATAGGGACATGATTGGAGGACTCACAGAGATGATGTACATCCTTCTCCTCTTCAAACTCCACCCCTTTCACCTTGGACATTGGGCGTTTAGATGATGACATCATGTTAGGGTTTGATAGAAATGATGGGGTTTATTTCCATTTGAATGTCGATGATAATTTTAAGATGGGGTGTAGCATTCTTCCACCACTTTTTCACCTCGGGCGATGATACATGGCCTTGGAGAGGCCCTCCTATCCCATTGTAATAATAACATCACCACACATGTGACCATTTATATATTGTTTTTCACATTTTGACATTTGTAAAGACAAATTTGAGGGGTCAACCCCACTAAGAGACATGTCCTTTAAATTTTGGTGACTTTCAGAGAACTAGGGTTTCGTTTCAAATAAGGATAGTTCTACTCTCATTTCTCATCATCACTTACTCACTCATTTGTAGTGGGGCAACTTTGGAAAAGTTCGTTATTCTCTCTCTTTTGTCTCTTGGATCTCATGCGCTATATTTGGAGAAGGATCTTTGTGCATGTTCTTTGTTGTCTTGGATGATGTATTGTTGCAACTAAGGTTTTGTCTATTCTAGTAACTTGTAGGAGTATGTATTTGTTTCAATTTCATTTATATTGCTAATGTTTTAAAGTGTTGATTATTATATTGTTGCATGTTATTTTGTCTTGGTGAAACCCTAGGAAGGAGAAACAAGTGTTTATCTCCTTCGTATGCTTTGTTGTCCAAGTTTTGTGAAAGAATTATTTGCTAGGGTTAATAACTTCAGGCCCAAGAGTGTTTTCACCTTGACCTTTTGATCCTAGTCTTTGATCATTGACCTAGTTGATTTAAAAGAAAGAAAACAACACCTAGGGCCCAAGAGTGTTTGCACCCTAAGGATCATTTTATTGAAGGTTAAATCCTAAGGCCCAAGAGGGTTTTCACCTTAGGGTTTAGACCTCATTATGCTCATTCATATAGCTCAATATTCAAGGTATTGCATGCTTGACTCCATAATCCCTAAAATACAATGGCACTAGTCTAAATCTATTCTTACGGTGAATTTTTCATTTAGAATTAACATTTTCTCTTTCTCAAAAATCCTACTAACTTCCCTAACCATAATTTTAGCAAACCAATGTTATTTATTGTTGTTTTTACAAAAAAAATCTACAACCACTAATTTTTTCTTTAATTTGTTGAATACATACTTGGAGAAGTTGCTTAAGATACTCAGAAATTTCATCTAGCAATTGGATAATATTGTACATGTTGTAGGTTTGTTTTCACTCCAAATTATTGGTGTACACTTGTTTACTGTTGTAATTTGCAATATCCATTTCATTTATTGATCATCTAGTGTCTAAGAGCTCATATTTGATCTTTATAACTTGGTAATTGTCTATATTATGCTTCAAATTGTTTATTGTCTCATACAGGTGAAACAATTTCCTTGTTACCTTTATTTCCTCTCCTAGACCTAGACCTAACCTTCAAGTGACCAAAACAAGGGATTGTAGGCTCAACTAATCTTGTTATTTGATCCCTTGAGGTCACAAATGAATCCTTCCTTGTGGTGGACCCTCTTTCATCACTAAAACAAGGGAAGTTTGTACTTAGGTGACAATGGTATAAACTTTCAATTGTTACACAAGATTGGGATCTTGTGGAGGTATATGCACAAGTAAAAATATTGTTATAGAAAGCGCAAACAGATGGAAATATGACATGGGAAGGCCAGGTGGAATCATGGTAATGGAGGTGGACAAATGTTTAGATGTCATGTGACGGTCCGGTACAGGTGGAACCTAGTCAGATGGAACCGAGACCATCTGGGTATTCAGGAATATAAAGGTCCTTGTGGTTGTTGTTGTTGTGGAGGGTCAAATTTTGGATGCCTTGTGCCTCAAATATTAGGAAGAGAACCTTGCAGTAGAACCCTTAATCATTCGGAGATCTGGGACATTCAAGGAAAAACCTTATGTGGGCAGTTAGTGGGAGGTCGGATCCAAATGGAGGAACCTTGACCCGTAGAACCTTTACCATCCGGGTAATGAAGAATTCGAGGATCCCAGATTTTGGAAAGGTTGAGATTTAGATTCTATCATTATCCAGTAGTGAAGTGATGGTAAACTTAATATCAATTGATGGAAATTGCACAGTAATTATAATTTGGGGAAGAAAAGGGCATGCTTCAGGAGGCCATAGATTTCAACTCAGAAATCATATTGAGGCATGGGAATAGTCATTGGAATGTTAATTCAAAGGGGAATAATCTATAATTATTAGAAGTTGGAGAATTGTGACATAATCCTTCAAAAACTGAGAATAATAAGCACCTATAGATTTAACTAACAAAAGTATTTTTGTATAATATGTCTAACTCTAACAAAATGGTTGATTGCACATTTTTCATTATTAAGAGTAATAAGCATATCGATTCAATATAGGATTATAGATTAGAGTCATGGAATATGTAGACAAATCCTTTAGTCATGAGAAAGAGGCCAAAGGCCAACATATCAATGTTGGTAATGCAGAGAGAGAATATAATGGACACAGGAGAAGAGTAGAACCAGGAGAATTGGTAGATACTATGAGAAGCTTGAAAATGAAAGTGCTAGTAGGAATAGAAGACATCAATCACCTACTCACTTGGTCAGAAAATAATATGCATCTAAAGACTCAAGGAGCAGTCCAGAAGTGTCTTTTGTTAGATCTCAAAGAAGAATATATATGTTGGACAATTTGCAAGGAAATCTTAGGAAGCTTAATCCACCATCCTTTGATGGTGGAAGAGAAAAGGAAGATGATGTTGAAGCCTGGTTTCTTGGAATCAAGAAGTATTTTCAGTTGCACAACTACTCATCCAACCTAGAAGCTAGAATTACCACTTACCATTTGCATGGAAAAGATTTTATGTGGTGGGATCAGTTGAAGCAAGTTGAGCACCTTGATGAGAGTAGGATTACTTGGAATAAATTCAAGAAACACTTTCAATAGGAGTATCTTTCAAAGAACTATTATGACATGAAGATGAAATATTTCTTTGAACTCGGGATAGGAAGCATGACCATGGGAGAATATGAAAAGGAGTTCTTGGGATTGTTGAAGTATGTGGGGTTTATTAGGGATGAGAAGGTGAAGATACAGAGGTTTCTAAGTGGACTTCCCTCTTTATATAAAGAAAACAATCAGTATGATGAACCCAAAACCTTGATAGAGGTCGTCAGATGGGATAAGCACCTATATGAGCAAGGAAAAGCTAGAGAGTCTCTTCAAAAGTATTACAAGGATTAGAAGAAGGAGAAATATTATCATAGAAGGAAGGGATTCAAACCTCCTTCTAGTAGGAACAGTCCTAGAGCAAATAAGAAATATTATCATGAGAATGATTTTGAGAAGGAAGACTCCTTAGGAAAAAGGGGAAGACCACTTGTTGGCGCAACATTAGAGATTGGGATTCTTAGAGGTTACCAACAAAGGTACCATTTTACTCTAGCAGCGTTGGCATAATCAACCTTCTGCAAGGGAAGGAGGTATCACCTAAATCATAGCCAAGACTTGTGTGTGGTGAAATGAGTCAATAAGGATGCATCATCAGGTCTGAAAACACAATGTAGTTCCATACACGAACATAGAATAAATATATCACCAAGAGTCTAAAACATCATAAACATCAAATAAAATACATTGTGCAGCGTAAAGACAATTCCATACATCAAATACATTTGTACATAACAACTAGATATCAAATACACATGAACAAAGTAATTGTGCATCATAGGGACTAAAGATTCATATGCATCATAACAAAATTTAAAATCCCAAATATTCTTTTATATTAACTACATCGCAAAACAGGTCATACATGAAGTGTAACTCTCATACATTCATTTAGGTAGTAGATTGTATTCCCCATATACCCAGTATCGACTCTAAGATTCTTTGCAAGCAGAGTGATATCCCAGAACCTTTACAATACTTCTTGACAGATAGACTCAATGGTAATCGTAGTACCGGGAACGACGGTAAAACCCATTACAATAGAAGAAATATCAAACAATGACAACAATGACCAATTGCGATCATCCAACCCAACAACCAACACTTTCTCATTACATAACTCCCAATTTATATTGTTCTCTTGGCCGCTTCTTGACTTATTGAATCCGATGTTATATTTTCTTGATTCTGCTTCCACTTCTTTTTCCTACTTTCTCCTTGTATACACTCGAATATTTTGTCTCTATTTATTTACTCATCCACTTGGTGCATGATCTATTTTCACTAATGGCACACTTGTAGTTAACTTTTCTCTCATCCTAGATATTTTCCACAAAATCAAGTTCTCTTCGAAAACAGAGGGCCTAACAGGTCTTGACCACAACCTTTGACTCATCTCGAGTCAACCTGGTGGCTCTTTCTCCTAACCCTCTGTAAACATAGGGACCATTACATAGAACCCCTACCTCGGCAGGTTCTGCTTGACCTCCCGGTCTTTGTATATTTCTATTCCCTGAGCCGAAATGGTTCCTTGATTCCCAGCTGGAATCTCCAACACGTATAACCACAGGTCCTTCTTAGAAGTTAAGCCTGTGAGAACAAGCACTAGGCACAAACCTCCACTCCACATGACCAACCAGTGTGACCACAACCTTTACTCGAAAGGGTGTTTTTGGATTTCATGACTTTGCGGTTTCTGTTGTGAGTCCCTCTGACTCCTTTGACTCCTGAAACCCTGAAATGGGCTAACGGATTTTTAACTCCTCCCTTATGCCTCAACCATGTGACCTCAGTCACGTCCTGGGGTCCACCTCCGAGAGCGTCGGGATTTTGTGACTCGTGAGTTCATGATGTGACTCTTCCTTTTCCCAAAATCTGAACTCATGACTTCTTTGCTACAGATCAATGGTCTTGAACTTTTCCACAATCTGATGGCCCAGATGGCATCAGGATTTCGCGTCTCAGGATTTCGCAACTCAAGATCTCCAAGTCACGACTTTCTCCACATTCTGACTCCCGAAATGTCGAAATTCAAAAACCACAAGATCAAGGACTCTCATTGATCCAGATCTAACGGTAATTATTTATCCTAAGCTTGTGAGTGTTGAAAGACACTCGGCCTTAATTTCTCCATTGATCCACCGGATCTAACGGTCCATGGCGAATCAGTAGTTATCCTTCTGATAATTTCAACCATATGTTCAGACTTTTGACAAATCTTACCAAATGACTTGGCGCCATTCCTTCTGAGATTTCCTTCTATGAAAAGTCTTCGACCCTCACCTTCCTTTGAACTTTCCAAGACTCTATCCCTCCTGAACTTAACGTTGGTTGCAAACTCAAGGTTTCTTAGGGATTCTTTCACACACTCCTTGTGACTTCTTGATAATATCTAATTATCCAAACTCTCCAATTATGTGCATTCCTTGCGACAGAAATCCTTCAACCACTCACTTGGTTGGAAAATTCTAAGAACTCAACCTGCCTATGCACACCTTGCATGGATATGTGCTATACTCACACCTCTGTTGGTATGAAAACAATGGTATATCTCCTGATCTTATCTAAGGTAAAACTCAGAGTCTTTTCACCGCACTCCTTGCGGACCTTTACTACACTCCTTGTAGGAATTCTCAGGAAGAGAAACAAATGAAACTCATACTCTCCCTCTTATAGACTTCATACATTCAACATGAAATCATACACATACACGGCATTGAAACAAATGCATGATAGAGACTAAAATTAACTGTAAACATACCATTAAATAGATGCAAACAGAATTCATAAACACCATGAAGTTGGATCAAAGTATTCTTATATTAATCCAAGTGCAGTTGTACATGGGTTCTATAGAAACAGCTATCTACTCATACAAATTTTACAATATTTGTTCTTCTCTTCTCTCTCTTTCTCTACAGCTCTTCAGCTTAGTTACAATGAGAATAATGATACATTACAATACATATGAGGGATCTTTCAAGAGTTGTCCTTCCTATGACCTCTAGCTATCTAATCAAATTAAATCCTACATCTACTTTACATTCATTACATTAATTGCCTACAACCAACAGATGAGAGTAATGCTCAAGATTTGCGTTACAATCTCCAAACCATAAAAGAAAAAATATTTTTTCCAAATATTACATTAATGCTTCATCCTTTCAAATTCAAAATATCCTCAAAATGCGTGCTAGTGCATATCTAGACGTCCTTCTGCTTTTGCGCTTGCTTACGATGCTCCTGCATCATACTCCTCTGAATGAAAAATTCATGGGCTCTTGTCCATGAGCTCAAGCATCGTCTGTCAATGTTTCTGGATCTCCGCTTTGCTTTCCCAACTGGCATCTTCAATCGAGTGTCCCTTCCACTTTACCAAGTATTCAAAATACGTCTTTCTCATGGTCTTCTTGCTAGCTCTCTAATCAATGATCTTTTCCATCTGCGGCTTTTCAGCTACAGGCAGTTGTTTGACCCACTGAAATTCCTTTTGAGTCTCTACTCCTCTTACTTCATCTTCTTTGTAAGGATATAGATATACTACATTGAATATGGGTGATATGCCCACATCATCTGGCAATTCTATCTCATAAGCATTTGCCTCAAATTTTCTCAGAATCTTACACAGCCCTACATTTTTCATTTTCATCTTATTATACGTCCCCCTTGGGAATCTTTCCTTTTTGAGGTGCACTAAAACTAGATCTCCCACTTCGAATTGAAACTCTCTTCTGTGTCGAACTGCTCTGCGCTTATACTCCTGGATGGAACTCTGCAATCGCTCTTTAATCTTATTGTGGAGATGTTGCATCTCTGCTACAAAATCTTCTGCTCCAGGACTTCTAAACTCATTCTTATCTAAGTCTCTCAACTCAGATACTCCCCTTGGTCAGAAGATTTTGATCCCACTAACTCTGATGTTCAGCTTCTAAACTCCTCAATAAGTGCCCAAAACTTCGATTTACTACCTCAATCTATCCATCCTTCTGAGGGTGATATGCTGAGCTAAAAGATAAATTTGTCCCCAGCTTCTTCCATAGTGTCCTCCATAAATTACTGACAAATTTTGTATCTCGATCTGAAATAATACTCTTGGGTAAACCATGAAGTCGAACAACTTCTTTGAAAAATGGGCTTGCAATGTTTGTTGCATCACTGGTTTTCTGACACGGAATAAAATGTGCCATTTTTTAGAATCTCTTGACTACCACAAATATGGAATCACAACCCTTTTTTTTCCTCGATAGTCCTAACACAAAATCCAAGCTTACTGCATCCCACGGCCTCTCTGGTACCGGAAATGGTTGATACAATCTTGTATTCTGTCTTTTCCCCTTTGTGTGCTGGCAAATTCTACATTTGTTCACAAATTTCTTGACATTTGTCCTCATCCCTGGCCAATAATACAAACTATTCAGTTGAGCAAATGTTTTGTGATGGCCAAAATGTCCAGCCAATCCCCCACTATGCTTTTACTTTAAAAGGTTTTCTCTCATAGAACACTTCAGGATACACAATTGATTTCCTTTGAATAGCAACCCATCCTGGATCAAGTATTCAACCCAATGGATTCTATATCTCAGAACAGGATTCTCATATGCTTCATAAGTGTCCCTGAAATCTGAATCATCTCTGTACATTTCCTTAAGGCTATCAAAACCTAAGGTCTTCACACAAAACTCCTGCAGAATCAAACATTTTCTACTCAATGCATCAGCAACCTTATTAGCAGTTCCATAAATGTGTTTTATAACAAAAGTAAAGTTCTACATAAATTCAACCCATTTTTCATGTTTTTGGTTCAATTTCTCTTGTCTGGTTATGAATTGTAAAGCATGGTTGTCGATGTACAAAACAAACTCTTTCGGAACCAAGTATTTCCTCCATTTCTTCAGCATCTGTATGACTGCATAAAACTCGTTATCATACGTGAAATAATTTCTCTTGGCACCATTTAGCTTCTCACTGAAGTATGCAACTGGTCTATTGTCTTGACTTAATACTGCTCCAATCGCAAATCCACTTGCGTCACATCTCACTTGAAATGTCTTGCTAAAATCTGGCAGAACCAGAACTGGTTGTCCAGTTATCTTCTCCTTTAACAACTTGAAAATTTTCTCAGCTTCCTCTATCCAACGATTATATTTATGTCTTTTCTTGACTGTGTCCATCATTGATGCAGAAATTCCACTAAAATTTATAATGAACTTCCTGTAAAAACTGGATAATCCATGGAAGCTTCTGACTTCAAAGATATTCCTTGGTGACGACTATTCTTTTATTGCTTTTACCTTCTCAGGATCCATCTTAAACTCATTCGACGAGATCACAAAACCTAAATAAACAAGCTCTTTCTTCATGAAAGATGACTTCCTCAAATTTATCAACAAATTCTCTTGTTGTAACCTTCTCATTAATAGAGTTAGGTGTCTCAAATCCCCTTCCTCAATCTTACTAAAGATCAGTATATCATCAAGATACACAATTACAAACTTTCCAATGAAATCTTTCAAGACTTCGTTCATCAATATCATGAAAGTACTTGGCACATTCGTCAAACCAAACGGCATGACAAGACATTCATACAGTCCTTCATTCGTCTTGAATGTTGTCTTCCAGTCATCACCTTCCCTCATTCTAATCTGATGATATCCACTTTTCAAATCAATTTTTGAAAAACACTTTGTTCCACTCAAGCAATCCATCAAGTCATCCATCCTCAATAAAGGAAATCTATACCTGATTGTGATTTTGTTTATAGCCCTCGAGTCTATACACATCCTCCATCCACCATCCTTCTTTGGAATTAACACTGTTGGTACAACGCATGGACTCAAAATTTCCCTTATCAACCCTTTGTCCATCAAACCTTGGACTTTCTTCTTGACTTCTTCATTCTCTTGCGGCATCAATATGTACGCTTCTTTGTTTGGTAAATCTGCTCCTGGTATAAGATCAATGTGATGGCTTATACTTTTGATGGGCGGCAACGAATAAGGTAAATTGTCCACCATTATATCATCAAAATTATCCAACATTTCCTAAACTTCCTCTAGTAGATCATCTATCGAAGTACTGGTCAAGATGACTCTAGGTTTTCTCACCACAACAAATTGCATTTCTTCATATTTCTTGACTTCATCCAGAAGTTCCTTCCCACTCATGAGAAGTATATTATTGCTTGTTTCTTATTTCACCCTCTTGTCTTCAATTGGCAGCAACATATGCGTCCTACCATTCTTCTCCAAGGTGTATGTGTTCTTTCTTCCATCATGAACAACATTCCTGTCATATTGCCATGGTATCCCCAACAAAATATGACAGACATCCATGGGAATAGCATCACATAATATATCATCTATATATCCCCCTATCTTAAATTAAAATAAACAATGTTCAGTGATTGTTACCTGATGTCCTTTTTGCAACCACGAAACCTTGTATGGGCTCGGATGTGCAATTGTTTCCAATTCCAACTTCTCCACCATTTTTGTGGATACTAGATTATTTGTACTTCCATTGTCCACAATTACCTTGCATACCCTATCCTTGGTCTTACAATAGCTTTGAACAGACATTCCTCTGCATCATCTTTGACTACAACTTCTTCTTCAGCTTCAACTTCATTTTCACTTTCGGCCTCATTGATATCTCCAGTATCAGTTGTTCACCTCTGTGTTGTCTCCATAGCATCCAATCGAGCACGAAGTTATCTCATTTCCCTTTCCACGGCTGGATTGGGCATGGGTCTCTCTTGACGTCTTCTTGGCGACATTGTTTAAATTTGTTCCACACAGAATTCAAATCACAACTTTCCTTATGTCTCCCTTACTTACAAAAAACAATGATTGTAAGCTCTGATACCACCTGACGCAGCACCCCTACCTCAGCAGTTTTTGATTGACCTCTCGGTCTTTGGATCTTTCTATTCCCTGATTCGAAATGTCTCCTTGATTCCCATATGGAAACTCCAACATGTATAACCATGGGTCCTTAGAAGTTACGCCTATGTGAACAAGCACTAGGCGCAAACCTCCACTCCACGTGACCAACCAGGCTGACCACAACCTTTACCTGAAAGGTTGTTTTCGGATTTTGCGACTTCTCGATTTATATTGTGAGTCCCTCTTACTCCTTTGACTCCTGAAACCTCGAAATGGGCTAATGAATATTTAAATCCTCCGTTATGCCTCAACCATGTGACCTCAGTCACGTCCTGGGGTCCACCTCTGAGCACGTCAGGATTTTGACTCTTCCCTTTTCCCGAAGTCCAAACTCGTGACTTCTTTGCTACAGATCAACGGTCCTAAATTTTTCTACAATCTGACGGCCCAGTTGGCGTCGAGATTTCGTGTCTCAGGATTTTGCAACTCAAGATCTCCAAGTCACGACTTTCTCCACACTCCAACTCCTAAAATTTTGAAATTCAAAACCACGAGATCAAGGACTCTCGTTGATCCAGATCTAACAGTAACTATTTATCCTGAGCTTGCGAGTGTTGAAAGACACTTGTCCTTAACTTCTCCACTAATCCACTAGATCTAACGGTCCATGGTGAATTGGTAGTTCTCCTTCTAAGAATTTCAACCATATGTTCAGAGTTTTGACAAATCTTGCCAAATGACTTAGCGCCCTTCCTTCTGAGATTTCCTTCTGCGAAATGACTTCAATCCTCGTCTTCCTTTGAACTTTCCAAGACTCTAACCCTCCTGAGCTTAACGTTGGCTGTAAACTCAAGTTTTCTCAGGGATTCTTGCACCCACTCCTTGCGTCTTCTCGATAATATCTGATTATCCGAACTCTCCAATTATGTGCATTCCTTCAGACAGAAATCCTTCAACCACTCACTTGGTTGGAAAAGTCTAAGACCTCAACCTGAATGTGCACACCTTGCATGTCTTTCTGCTATACTCGCACCTATGTTGTTATGAAAACAATGGTATCTCCCCTAAGCTTGTATGAGGTAAAACTCAGATTCTTTTCAATGCACTCCTTCCAGACCTTCACTGCACTCCTTGCAGAAATTATTAGTAACATAAACAATTGAAACTCATACTCTCCCTCTTACAGACTTCATACATTCAACATGAAATCATACACATACCCATCATTGAAACAAATACATGAGAGAGACTGAAATTAACTATAAACATACCATTCAATAGATGTAAACAGAATTCATAAACACCATGAAGTTGGATCAAAGATTTCTTATATTAATCCAAATGCATATGTACATGGGTTCTATAGCAACAGTTATCTACTCATACAAATTTTACAAACTTTGTTCTTCTCTGCTCTCTCTTGCTATACAACTCTTCATCTTAGTTACAATGAGAATAACGATACATTACAATACATATGAGGGATATTTCTAGAGTTTTCCCTCCTACAACCTCTAGCTATATAATTGAATTAAATCCTACATCTACTTTACATTCATTACATTAATTTCCTACAACCGACAGATGAGAGCAATGCTCAAGATCTGCATTACAATCTCCAAACCATAAAAGAAAAAATATATTTTCCAGATATTACATTAATGCTTCATCCTTTCAAATTCAAAACATCCTCAAAATGTGTGCTTGTGCATATCCACCTGTCCTTCCACTTTTGTGCTTACTTACGATGCTCCTGCATCAGACCAACTCAGGCATAATGGCAAGATCTTGCTCACAAAAATGGTCTTATTGTTCCATGTGGTCCTGTCATTTCCTTGCCAAAATTGAGGCTCCCGCAACAAATTCCTGAGCAACAGTCACATTGGGATCCTTCATATTTGTAGCCAATAGAGTAGTCCATTTAGTTTTATAAATGGAGTCGAGTTGCTACATCTGAACGTATTCATCTTGCATTGTAGGCCTGATGTTCTGAAGTTGTTTCTTAGCAACCCTTGTATATATATTCATTACATCCAACGGTTAATCTTTGACCTAAATTTTGGAAAACTTAGTTGCTTTCTCGACGAGGTCAGTAATTGATTTGGCTTTTTCATGTGTTATGTTGAGTTAGACATGCAATTCCTCGATCGACTAGCTACGTCGGTCCAATAAGACAACCTAGTCATTGACCATATCAAAGAGCTAATGACACTCATATACCTAGGCATGAAGTGAGTTCTTGTTGAAGCTTATTTATCCTTGCATCTAAGCCTGACAAGGCATCAAAAACAAGCTTGATTCGTTGTGGAGGTGAAACTAAAGTGATGTCTTCAGGGAGTTCGAGAATAAATTTACAGAAGGTGGGCCAGACGTGACCGACTTTAGTAGACACAATCACAATTGTGGATTCGGCCTGCACATGAAGTCCATGCTCATATTGTGTGGTTTAAATGATGACAGATGTGGTGTCTTATAGTTGTTGTGGTTGTTGTATGATCTCATAGTTTTTACGCTTAACTGCAGTGATCCTTTTCTCGACTTGATCAGTTGAGGCTAGAATAATATTCAAAATTCATGGAGTAGCCTAAGTTTCAATCTCTCCACTGGTAAAAGAGGGATCCAAAGGAAATCTAGATGTAAGTAGTAGGCTGCTGGAAAAAAAAAATTCATAAATGGTGAGGGTACCAACGTCGTCCAAAATAGTTAAGGGGTATTTGAAGCTATGCAAAATCTGGTCTTGGACCTCTTGCAGAATCGTTGCAAAAACATCTATATGTTCCAGGAATGGATCCAGGATATCTCAACATTATTGTGGGTTCTGCAACATGGGTGCAATATGGTCTTTGATTGAGCTCGTTTTGTGAGTTGAATGGGTTTCATCCTTGGTATCCATCTGGTCCCGTTGAGGATCCTAGTCCATCAAAACTACTACCTATGGTTCTATCTATGGCTCTGAATGAATAGCAATTTATGGTTGTGTGTCGAGGGGGGATTGGCTCTACAAAGCTTGGGGAATAGTGGACAGTATCAGAATGGTGGTTCCAATAGTTGTAGTAAAATGGTTGGTGGACTCTGGAAATACCGTGTCGAAATGAGTTTGAGCGAGGGATGATGGAGTTGTGAAGGAGACATCGACAATTAAGGTATGTTGTTGGTGAGGTAGTTCCTCAAGGAGGTAGTTCCACCAGAGGTTCGTCGATGATTGTTATCATAAGGACCAAAGAGAGAATGGGGGTAGTGGTATGGATAGGAGTGGTAGTAGTGTAGATATGAGGTGGAAGGGAAGATAGAGGCGTGGCCTTGGAAGGAGAATCAGTGCGTTGATTTTTCCAAGGAAAGGTGGAAATAAATACTTCACATAATTTCTTACTTGAAATGGTGGCCTTGTCCAGAATACAATAGAATGGAATATGCAGTGATCCCCTAGGTAGTTCTTCCTCTTCTCCTTTGTATTCCCCTTCCTCTGATCTTGAAGGTGTCCAGTCTCATTTTTCTGAGTTTTTCCATGCCTGATAGGTCTGCATAGGAGTTGACCATTGTGAAATGGCGGGCATGGAATAGGTACATCATAATCATTTCTTCTCCTTGGTAGCACCAAGCCAGGCCATAAATTCCTTGTCCAAGATGGCCTCATCCATGCAGAATGGAAACGGAGTCATATGGAAAAGTGTTAGAGCAGCGCCAAGGGGATAGACATATGTGTGGTTCGGGTTCATGTCAAACCAAATGTTATGGGTGTGTCGGATGAGAAAACTCTGTGAAATACTTAGCTGATGAGTAGCGGTGATGAGGTCATTATACCATTGTATATAGGTGGCATCATAGTTTGTTGTTTTGCAAGTGTGTGTATGCCAGGAGTCAAACATCTTGGTAAATCAAGCGTCGAGGGTATTTGACAGATAATGTCTCGTTCGAGGCTTCCACTTCCACACTGAAAAAGAAACTAACAGGTACCCAGAAATAAAATATGTGGACCTCTCATGGGCATCGGCACAGACCTGCAACAACTAAGTGATCAATCACTGGAACCAGTTGAGTTGGGTTCCTTCCTTATAGAATTCCACTATAGAGATAGTGTCCAGTGTGCATATACCCTTTGAATAATTTTTCATGACCTCACCTACAATTAGGTAGTAGGCACAGCAGATGTACTCATCATTTATGACATCAATATGCACTCCCAAACCTCCTCGTCGAGTTCCATACTTTTCATATAGTTGATTTCACCCTTCTTGTGGCCATTCTTCCCTGAGCCCTAGAAGCCATCCTTGAAATCCAACCCCTCCATAGATAGCTCAGTAAGCTTTTGGATATCATCCAAATGGATGGGGTAGTGTTGTTCCAGCCACAAGGTATTATTCTGCACATAGCTAATGAGAAACTTGGTGCATCATGCAACATCAACAGTAGTGTCAAACATTGGCAGGTCGTAGAGATTCATCAACATGGAATTCCATAGGGGGATGTATGATAGTTTCCACTCCCACTGCATCCCACCGGTCAGTAGTTCCAAACAATCCATAAAGGTATGAATATCCATCTACAGGAACTTTGTGGCATATGTGAAATCAATGTCTAGTAGTCGAGTCTACTTGACTTTGTCGTGAAGATCACCGATGACTTTGACACATGGGTTGATGAACTCATTAGGAACAACATCCCTGGAAATATCTCTTCGTCTATCAGTGTGAACCATTCTATCATATCAGTGTTGGTAAACAAACAAGATGGGTGGACAGAGGCACAGGTGCGAGTTCACAATCTGCTCAGAGGGCTCCAAGACTGAAAATGAAAATAGCTTAACTAAAACACAATAACACTTAGCAACTGGGAAAAGTTGATTTTATAGGCACATTCGGGAGGTGACATGAAAATCATGCATTAAGATACACAGCGTGGATATAACTCATCATTAATGTCGAACATG
The DNA here is from genome assembly GCA_009831015.1 of Picea engelmannii. NCBI lineage: Eukaryota > Viridiplantae > Streptophyta > Pinopsida > Pinales > Pinaceae > Picea > Picea engelmannii. Next base: position 112,302 of record ML777335.1, on the reverse strand, counting down.
TCCATCAAACGCGAAAAAATCCACGAGAAATTATGATAATTAAGATCATAAGTGGAAACATGGAACAAGGATATCGGGGTGAACGGGAAAGTAATGGCCACACCAGTGCTCACCTGGAAAAGTAATAACAGGTGTGAGGACTTGAATTACTCTGATAGGTGATGACAGGATGGTAAGGAAAAAGGTATCAACAACATTTAACTAACATAGTGACAGTTGTAGCCACAGGTTTTGAGCTTGGAAGATACGAAATACAAAAGGATTAATTGATTTAGACCTCCTTGACCACAAAGGTGATATCCAGGATGGATAAATTGATAGATACAACTAGACGCTAAAACAATTAAGAATCATACACGTCACCAATTTATTGACGAAAATGGAAAACAACAACCAATGAAAAATCCTACCTATTGTATGCACTCTCGTGTACAACAACATTGTAAGTTTCACTTATTGAGCAGAGATATAGGGCTTCAGGCATGCACCATTCACCCATCCAGGATGAATAAAAATGTCTAGTTGCGCAAGCCTAACAGCACCAAAGTCAAGAATTTCCGCAACTATAAAATCTCCAAGCCAATCATTTGTAGATTCCCCGGTTATTTTTTATACTTGTTTTCATATAACAAGACTCGGTCACCTTGAGAGAAAGACTTGTGCTTGATATGTCGGTCATGCCAAACCTTCTGTCGAACTTTTTCCACTGTCTAATGAAAATCCTCAAAATATCGCTTCTTCAAGATCCATTACTTTCATGATTCATGTTGCGATGTATTCATCATCTATCATCTTAGTAGCTTGCGCAATGAATAGACTCGGAGTTATAAACTCTATTGGCACTACCGCTTCTCTTCCACATACCAATTGAAACGAGATATACCTGTGTAATTTCTTTGTAGTGGTTTCGTAAGTCCATAACACAGTTGGAACTCTCTCATCCCAATCAGCTTGGTTTTCACAACATACTTTGGTTAAACCCCTTTCTAATATATTTTTGAACACTTCCATTGTTCCATTAGTTTGTCAATGATATGGACTGCTCTTATGAAGTTGAATTAAAAACTCTCTAGTGAGGGTGGAGATAGTCTCACTGATAAAATGGGCTCCTTGATCACTAGTCAAACTCTGAGGATAGCCAAATCTGGTAATTATGTTCTCATAAATAAACTGTGCCATTTTTTCTATAAAGAAATCCCTAACAACTTCGGCTTCATCCCAACGAGTCAAGAAATCGGTTGTGGTAATAATGTATTGTGCCTTTGAATGATGTTTCGTAGGGGGGTTTATTGTATCGATGAAATCAATAGCCCACTTTTCAAAGGCTTGTAGTGCTCGGACAGATGTCATAAGCCCCAATGTAATATTTTTCATCCTTGAACATCATCATCCACTATAATCCTTCTTGTAATATTTTTTGCATAGTTTCCTTTCCACGTATATGTCCTCCTGCAACTCCATTGTGACACTCCCACAAGATATCAGGTCTTTCATGGTCAAGCATGCAACGTCTCAAGATGTTATCCAATCCTAATTTGTACAAGTGTCCTGCAATTAGTCGATAGTTTGTTGCTCGGACCACTAGGTGTCATTTTTTAGTTGCAGAATAACCTTCAAGGCAGGTAATCGTGCTCAAAAAATATGCAATGTCAGATAAGTAATCAGAAGTAAATTCCACTTTGAAAAGATCTACATCTAGGAGTTGATCATCTGCAACCCTACCACTCTCTCCTGACTCTAGTCTAGACAAATGGTCTAGACCCACATTTAATTTGTTTGGATTAACAATGAACTCAAAAAAAAACTCCCGAAATAACAACAACCATCTGCAAATTCTTCCTTCTAACACAGAATTATTAACAAGATATTTCAAACTAGAGTGATGAGCAAAGAATTTAAAGTGACTTCCAAGAAAATAATGTCTAAATTTTTGCAAAACATAAACCATTGTCAAACCTTCCCTTTCAGTTGTAATTAAGTTGCGTTCATATTGAGAAAGCTTCATGCTAGCAAAGTAGACTGGACGATACAGGTTGCCTTCACCAGGTGACGCAAGGATAGCCCCCAAAACAATGTCGAAGGCATCGATGTGCACATGGAATTCTACTTACCAATTTGGATAGAAGAGGATAGTAACAGTACCTAACTTCTCTTTGAATATGTTAAAGGCTTGATGAAATTCTTTCATCCAACGAAAAAGCCTCAAATTTCTTTAGCAACTTTTCCAATGGGGGTGGCTATGCTTGCGTAACTTCTGATAAACTTGTGTCAGTAACCCATGTAACCTAACATTTACTGCAACTATTTGGAAGTCATAGGAGGAGGCATATTCAGTATCATGAAAACTTTTGCAAGATCCGCCAGCACTCCTTCTCTGCATACTATGTGTCCAAGCAGATTTCTAAATGGTACAGAAAAAATACACTTTTCAAGTTTAGGGAAATCTGTAGTTGTCTGCAGCGATCAAACATCGATCGTAATAGGACCTATGTGCTCCTTCAATAGGTTGTACACAATCCATTCATCCATATAGACTTCAAGAAACTTGTGAATGAATTCATGGAATGTTGCAATCATTTTCCAAGAGAACGTTGTTGCGGCATTATTGAGCCCAAAAGGCATAACATTATAGGAAAATGATCCCCCACTCGGTAGTGAAGGTAGTATTTTTCTTGTCCTCTTTGACTCTGGGATTTAGACAGTATGGCTTGTGCTTGATCGGTTTTGAGCCATTTTTTAGCTCTATTTTCATCTCCCCTAAATATCCCTTAATCCCTTTTAATTTTGAAAAAAAAAATTAGGGAATATATCCTCATATTCCCGCAAAAGAGCTTGTATATCAGTCAGTTTTTTCATCCCAATAATCCCCTATGGATGTCATATTAGGATGTTCCTCACTCCCTATGTTTATTTTTTGCAACCATAGAGGTTTGGAATAGGAGTGACTAACATCATCTAACATAGTATCTTTAACAGCTCTAATGCCTTCAAATTCTTCAAATGTCAAATTCCTAATGTCCTATAGGTCTTTGGGATATTCTAGGTCTATATCAACCTTACAGTAGGCCATGGGTATCCGTGAAGAGGATGGATAAAGGATATGATAAAGTAGGTATTCATGTTCAGGATAGACTATATGTGGATGTACGGACTTAAATTCATCAGGAAATAGCATATTTGTATTTGTTGCAACACTAGCGTGATTTCAGGAGACTTACTTGAAAATGAGAAATCATAGCAGAACCAGCGTTGAAGTACTTCCCAGCAAGCGGTTAATCTTCTAGTGTCTTCATGCACATACCAAGAATTTGGAATTTGTCCCAAAGAATGAATAAATTGATGCACCCAAAATTGAGAAGGTAGTTATCCATCTTTCCATACCTTGATACAATGTGCAACATGCTCCTTTGGATCAGAGGACCCATCATACGATTTTAGAGTTAGAATTTGATGCTTTGGCTTCTAATCTTTACTCGACTGGTCGACCTGCGAAGGAAGGATAAAGAGGTACTGAATGGTGAGTTTGACCTCATCCCAAGAAGTCATAGATCCATTATGAGTGGCCCACCACCTAGCTAGAGATGCTTTTAATGCAATATCAAGTACTAGAATTATTTTCTCTACCACAACCTTATCCTACAGATCAACAAGAAAGCTGCGTAAATCTGAAGTGCCATCATAAACAAGGTGTTCTTTAATCTTTGTTCCAATCCACGTGTTTTCTTTGATAGTTGTGCAATGCCTTGAAAAGTTTACATACCTTCCCTGTTCCCAATTATCAAAAATTTTCTCTGAGTGTCTGCTTGTAGATGGAATTCTCTTCCAACTTACTCACCCATCTGTAGCAGGGTTAATATAGTATGCATGTTTTCCTGACATCAGAGTGTAGAGTTTATGCAATACATCTTGTTCCATATTCTCATCTATGGGGTCAATATATCGAGGATCTTGTTAGGGGTCTAGAGGTTGGGTTACTTTCATACCATCCACTTCAAAGGTCATGAGTTCCTTCTTAATATCTATTATAGTGTAATTCTCATAGGCCCATTCAATTCCCAATAGAGTTGGGTATGGGTCTTTTTCCCCCATTATTTCTATAACCTCAAAGTTTGCCAATTTTTTAACGCCAACTAAATCAGCTTCAACATTTTGCATCCACCCAATAAGATAGATACAGTAATGATTTTCCTTCCACAACCAAATAGGTGAATAGATGAGCTTGAGCTTGCCCATTCCTTCCCAAGTCTTCTTTGGTAGTATTTTGACGTCTGATCCCAAATATAACATAATATCGCTAATCTCATAGTCATCGATGTGGGCGTTTAGTCTAAATTCTCTTCTGGATATCTACTTCCTCCTTTGTACCCTAATTATATTTCTCTCCAAAATATTAGCAACAATCATCTCCTTTGGGCTCCCTTTAGTCCCTAAAGTCCCTGTAATTTCATTATGAAACTTTTTAATGAGTTATTTGTCATTCAAAATGTCGAAAAATAATTGGAACCATAAGTCAATAGTCTTTTGTGATTTCCCTAATGGTTCCTTCTATGCAAATGGATTTTCCGCAACTCTTGGGTGAATCTCAAGGCTTGGTTCTACAATTGTTGGCATTGCAGGATTAGACATTTGATGGAACATATCTACTAAATTCTTAAAGAACTCCTTCTTCCTAATGGGATCGTACTTAGCATCCTCCTGTACCGCCTTCTGAATCTTACTTTGATTAGGGTTGTCAACATCGGCACCAGTCCTTGTTCCTTGAGTAATAATGTTAATATTGGGATCTTTTTCTTTAGTGATAGATCGGGGCCCATAATTTATCAAATTAGTGCCTCATTTCCTATAATGATCTTCCCATTTCGCAATCAATTCAGGGAAATCCTTGGTGGCATGGGTGTTGTTTCTACAATGTTCGCACCAAGGTCTTCTCAAAAAAGGACAACCTCTTGTGAGATGTCCTTGTTCATCACAATTGTAACAATGAATTGATCCTTTTTCACCAGTCCATCCACCTTTGAATCCTCCCCCGCCTATAAAACCTCCTCCAAACCCTTGAGGAGCTTTGTTGACCCTAAATGCAGACCGATCCAATTTCTCTACAAGAGCATCCATAACATGACATTTCTTGGTAGGGTGAGTAGGTGACCCACAAAATTCACAGCATACTATATTTGGAATAGGGGTAGACTTTTGTAGGATTGGGCAGTTCCTAGTAGAGTGGCCATGGCTTCATCATATTTCACAATACTCACCATTCTGGCCTCCTTGATGATTTGGGAAGGCATGGTACTAAACAAGGCCTTAAATGGCATTGTAGAGGAACTTTTGAGACCCCTCCTGATGGTCCTACCAATGGAGGCACCATTGGGGTGCATATGGGGTCCTACACCCCTCAATATTGGGAATTTCGTCATTGTATGACCTTCATTATAGCAGCCAGTACACCATACATGTAGTCGACCTACTCTCTAAAGGGTCATTTCTTGAATCTTGTTAGTTAATGTGGAATTATGGCCTTGCAGTTGCGAGATATGATGATCATCAGGAGGCCTCATCACCTACAAGCTTCTAGGATAGCCTGCCATAGCCTCAATTTTCATAGCTTTCTCCAAAGCTTCCTCCAAAGTATCTATTCTTTGTTGATTCAAAGGAATTTGGGTCAATGGTAACAGCCCATGTATAAACCATTCTTGTTAGTGGTCTTCGTGGATGGGATTTGCCAATTTCAATATAACATCCTCAAAGATTTTGTTATATTCCCATGTGGATTCCCCATCTCTCTGTTTGATCTCCTACAACTCAGAGAGAGCATGTTGCTCTAATTTTGGTAAGCAAAATTCTACTATAAAACTTTGTTTTATCTGAGCAAGAATGAAATCCTAACCTTTATTATTCCTTGGATCAATGGATTTCATGTCCCATTTTAAAGCTCAACCTCTCAAGGTCGTCTGAAACTCAACCAGTTAGTTGGAATCTAGAGTTCTGTGGGACCTCTAGATGGCTTCACAAAGAAACCAATGTTGTTCAACATCCTCATCCCCTTTACCCAAAAACTTTGGGTATCAGATGAGGGATCCTGCATGCTGACTTGCCATCAGAGAACCTAGAGATCATATCAAAACAAACCATGAAGGTCCTGGTTGTAATATGACTAAAGAACTTGCGGATAGTTCAATAATATATCCCTCCAACGTGGTTTGCACCCAAAAATCCACAACTCTAGATATTGGATGATATAGTTGGTGAAGAGATCCTAAATGCTTAGCAATCCAAGTATAGATTCTCTTGACTCGATATTTATATTCTGACGCTTCCTGCAACTGGTCTAACCATCGAAACAATTCTTCGGGAAATGGGATCCAGAAGATCTTGTATTAGTCACTCGCAGGTTCTAAATAAAAGACAGTTTTCTTCACAACCCTTAAGATTTTTCACCATAACTCGGCTTCTTGTTGTATAAACTCGCTACACCTTCTTTCCCACCAATTCTCAATATCATAGTTAAATATGTGATGTGGCATCATCTAAAAATTCAATTTAAAGACAGGTCCCGACAATGAAACCATTTGTTGGCGTAATATTGGAGATCGGGGTTTTTGGAGTTTACAAAAAAATGTATTGTTGTAGTATAGCGGCCCTGACATAATAAACCTTCTACAAGGGAAGGAGGTCTCACTCGAAGCACAGTCAAGAATTGTGTGTGGTGAAATGAGTCAGTGAGGATGCATCATGAGGTCTAGCAACAACACAATGGAAATCCATACTTGAATATAGAAGAACTATATTGCCAAGAGTCTAAAACGGCATAAACATCAAATAAGCGACATTGCACAGCGTAAATACAAGTCCATACATTAGAGACATTCGTAGATAACAATTGGATACCAAATACACAGGAACGAAGTAGTTGCGTGTCATAGGGACTAAATATTCATATGCATCATAACAGAATTTTAGAGCTCGAATAATCTCTTATATTTGTAAAAATCTAAGCGCAAATGCTTATTTAAATTATTATTTCAACCTTTAATAATACTAAGAATATAATGCAGTAAGAATAAAAGCATTCTACAGCATTTTATGAGCATAAATACATTAACTAAGCAATATGAAAATAAAAAAGCAGCAGAATATCAATGAATAGTAGACAAATCACACCATTTGACACTAGTAATTATGGGCAATGCCCCTAGAAAAACCCAAAAGGGGAAAACCACTTCAAGGAAATTTTTAGTATTGAGTTAGAGGAAATTTTTTTTAGTTTACAATAGTATCAATATCAGCATTAATTCACAGCAACTTATCTCTATAAATTTGCACATGAACTTCTTGATTTTTATGCCAAACCCAGTTACCTCGATTTATGTGCATCGTATGGTCATGTAAAATAGAAATGCATCAGTACAAACTTCTAAATATGTGCCCCGACTTGACAAGAAGTATAGTCCTCGGCTATAAAGAGTCACAAGGCTCCACCTTTTTCACTGATGCACGCAACCATAGCTCTGTGCAAACCCCCATCTGCCCTCACCCTCATCTGGACCACCATAGCCATGGGAAGATGGATTCATACGCCCATGGCCTCCCCTAAGGAAGGAGTTGGGGGTTCCTCCCTTTCCTACAAATAATCCCTAAACAATGATCCCAGAAAAACTCAGGAATCCATGCAAGAATATCAACATACCCAGGAAACCATGCAAGAAGATCAACACACTTCGAAGAATGCAGAGCAATCGGCACCTGCCCAACCGCCTTCGACCAACCCATCTCCAGAGGAAACCAAAACCAGCACATGCATTGAAAAATCTTAGGAAATATTGAGGATCGAGATACCACCGGACCATATCAACGCCAGAATCGAACACATGAGAACTTACGTGCTCATAGGAAAAATCATTAGAATCTTGCCCATGGAGTGCACACTTCTAAGCTAGATCGCAGCAAAATGGAAACTGAAATCACAATTTGACATCCAACTTGGCTCAAAAGGTTTCTTCACTATCATCTTCACTTAGCTCAATAATCAAAAACATGGACATGAATAAAATCCTTTCATTAATACTCAAACTGAATATATGTTCCACAATATGCAACGTTGCTCTCTATTTATTCATATTTATATATGTCCATATGTCTCGCCATCCTTGCCACAACTATTTAAACAGTCTTAGTCGTGAAACACAAGGAGGTGAAATCTCAAACAAATCAGTGATTTTCCAATTTACACATTCGGTTACATATTTTAAGCTTCATCCTCATGACATGGAGTGCATGAGGATGAAGCAATAATCAAACTATTCTAATATAGTCTTGCTAGAACTTGGATGATCTAATAAGCAGTCAACAAATATCTCAGGCACGATCTGGAGCTTAACTTTAGCGTACTTTGTTTCCTTTATTGGTACCGTATCATAACAGGCGAGACACGGAGAATGGTACCGGATCCGAATAACGCGCAATTGGTTGGTACCGGACTCGAACGGTCGTTGGTACCGGAATTAGACAGTCACGTTGGTATCGGACTATAATAGGAAAACTGTGGTATTTTTATTAATCCACTCCAAAGCGCCTTCCATAACTCTATAACCGTAGTGAATTTTTGAAAACGGCTCATTGGAGACCTAATTTGTCATTCTGGAAGAAAAACTCATGTTTTAGAATCTTCAAATTCTCTTCCATGTGCACAAAAATCGAGGCACAAGTTGGCAGTTTGAGATTTGTCTATTTCCTGAAATATTCCCCCTGAGCTTGAGGTCCACACGTGCAATCTGGGTGAATTCTGACTCACATTTCCGCATGTCGACGACGTTCCCCATAAAACCCATGTCCCCGATTTTCTTCTAGAAGACTTCAAAATTCAACTTTTACTCTAGTACCGGATGACTGGAAATGTCAACGATCAAGGGTCAATCCATACTTCAAAATAGACTTGAAACACCAGTTCATGTTGGTCAACCCCACATGCCTACTTAATTGTAGGTCTAAAGACAACCTGATATTCAACCAAGGTTTGGTACAAACGAAGGATTGGGAATGGAGTACCAAAACAAGTATATAATGAAAGAATTCTTGTTGAGCAAAGTGTAAGTGACCATTCATAAGAGAATTTATTAACCGAGAGTGCAACGATCAAGTGACTATCATGATGACATGACATAATCAAATAAGAAGTGTGCTTTGTAATATGAACTTAATGCATAATCGATACTAGTAAAAATTAGAATGATAGCACATACCTTGCTAACTTGTGATATTTGATACTAGTTCAGGAAAATACCAAAGATTGAGTCCATTTTACCAGAATCCATCACTAGTGCTTGGTGAGAGTTTTAGTACCAGACCAACACAAAATTTGAAGTACCAAATCACTGCAAAGCTGAAGGTACCTGACTGATTATAAATTTAGACATAATTGGCCCAATTTTACCTCAAGTTTACCTTTACTTTAATGTACATTGCAGGCTATGAAGTGGAGGATGGATCAAAGTACATGCTGTCTGAAACTGAGAGCTACTAGAGATCTAGGAGGGAGTTAATGAATACTAATCTGTTGGGATTCCTTCTCTCTCTCTCCCCCCCATGCCTATTGGTTTGCATGTCCTCATGCAAACTCTTTTATCACATGCTTCTACAAGAAATTACTACAAGCTGAAAGAGGACTATGTAAAATTGATGCATGTTGACTAAAGGTTGAAGTATGCCAACAAATAAATTCTTTTTAATCAGGTTTATGAGTGGTTTTCTGAAATCTTTGCAGAAACTTTTAATCAGTACCGAAAATTCCTTTGCTTTTACCTATATGACCATTGTATAACCACATTATGTGTATGATCTAAAACATAGGTTGACTGTTCTTGTGTTTAAAACTTGAAAAGTATCTAAAACAACGTTCATTCTTTAGGTTGGAGCTTATTGGAGGATCAGTACTGGAATTTCTTGTACCTTATGGAGCTTCTTTAACCTATTCTTGTACTTGAGTTTCTTCCTTTGTGTCTGGTTTTGCAGGATTGTTGTTGCATGCTGCCCTCTGAAGATGAGCTATGAGTCTGGAAAAGAGTCCTGAAATAGACTCTTTGACCCTCCCCCATGCCAAAGGTGTTGCATATCCCTATGCAAAAAGATTTGGCACACTGTATCACAATGAAAGAAAATTGATAAGAGAAGATAAACCAGATCAAATTCCAAAAGTGTTTATGTCATCTAGCATATGATCTCATGCCTTATTTGTTGTTAAAAATGAAATTGTCTTTCTTTTGATGACTTATTGACAAGCAACAATATTCAGCAATGAAAACAGGGAGTTTTATTATTTTTCTATAAGAACAGTCCCAACCTGACTTCCTTCAAAGATTTACTATCATTAGATATTATGGATAAATTTCACAGTATAAGTAGATTATACTCCATAGTCAGGGTCCCGCTCCTAAGAAGTTGCCTTCTTAGGTAATGTAGGATTTAAATGTTAGACCAGTAGGGTTGACTTAGGGTAATTCTCAAATGGACATTTGCTTGCAGTATTCATTTTTCTTGTTAATCTGGAATTTATATATATTTTTATGACAAAAGTGAATTTTTCAATCAAACAAGTATAAATGAGACATTCACAAACGAGAACCCACTGCCAACAACCCTGTTCAGTAATCTGGTGGGGTAGTTGTGTTATTTAGTGAGAGACATACCTTCCCCAAGAAGAATTCCTCATTGCCAATAAGCTTGTTCAGTACCCTGATGGGTTTTCCTAGTCATACCACAGACCGGTACCCGCTGCCAACAGACATGTTCAGTATCCCGGCGGGTTAGTCTCTTAAACCCTTTTTCTATCAGAGGCTTCTTGTCTCATAGTCACCTATTTTAATTTTTGTTAAAGAGTGTTTTTGCACAGGTGACAGGGGGAGGCTCGTCTGAAAACCCTTTTACAAGCTGGGATGGTATTGGGTTAGAAGATATACTCTCTTATTTGAAATGTCTTTAAAGATTTGTTTGAAGGAAAAATAAACTCATGTATTTATGTTACTTCTTTTGGATATTCTAGATGTATGGTCTGTCTGAGTTTGTCCATAAGAGAATGACCTAAAGTTACCTTAGGGTACTGATACATCCTCTTCCCATAAATTTTTCCTAGTTTTCCCACGACAGAGAGTGTTGATATACTCATATGCTACTCTTTAGTAAAGATAGTCCAATGATTATTGTTGAAGTATAGTTAGGGTGAAATAGTTACTTGTGGGCTAATATTTTTAATCCCTTTAATGATGCTGAAGCATTGATGATGTTTGTAATGGACTTTTTGATGAAAGAAACCTCTAAAATTTAAATCAAATTAAGCATGGTTCTTATCAAGCAACAAAGGAAAAATAAATTATATCTTCTCAGTCAAGCATCATAACCAAAAGAAATTAAAGCAACTGAACCAAAAGAAATTAAAATACGTCCCTTTAGCCAACAACTGAACCAAAAGAAATTAAAATACTTCCCTTTAGTTAGCAATTGAACCAAAAGAAATTATTTCTTCTAGGCTTGCATGAGAGATTCCATTTGATGTTGCAGCCAGCTCCTTGGTTTCATCTTGAATGGCACGGATCAGCAGGGCTGCTGGTACCGGACTAGCACAGATCTGCTGGTACCGGACCAGCACAGGTGTTTTGGTACCAGACTAGCACACTGGTACCGAATTATATGTTGGTGCAATGGTTTCCCTATAATGTTTGTAGTTTATTGAAGTTCAAATAATCACCAATTGAGAAGTAATATTGTCTACATAGTAAAACAGAGAAGTAATGTTCCAGCTGCAAGGTGTGGCACTACAAAACTCCAATACCCATCAGTACTTCCCTTATTCAAACAATTTAGAAAATATAGCAGTCATACTCCCTAAAGTTAATTTATCATTTTAACCATTGCAAAGGATATAAAGATTAGCCAACAATATCTTATACCAATGTTTAGGTACCAGACTGTTTTTTTTTTTTGTGGTATTGGACTAGCACAGAGTGCTAGTACCGGATTGTTTTCTCGTACCGGACTAGCACAACACCAGATGACATGTTGCAGGCTTCCCTGTATCCTTGGAAATTTCTTGAAGTCCAAATTCTTTGTAAATTTACTTTTGAGGATTCATACTGCTAACACACTAGTAAAAAATAAAAAATAAAAAAAATGAAATTGCAGTGAAAAAATGAGGCAAAGAGATTAATGGTCATGCTCGTAACGTGGAGATGTGAAAACCTCCCTTTTTTGAAGCACTGTCCACTTGTTTCGGTTGTCACTTTCATTTTATTGGAAAACAAAACTTATCAACAAACCTAATCACTTTAATTTTTGTAGAAGATATAAAAAATGATGTTGCACCGAACTAACAACTATATGCAACTTTTATTTACTTATTTACTATCCTTCCTAATTGAGAAAGAGCGAGTCTTTCTGCAAGTATATGAAAATTTCCGGTGCAGCCATGTGCAAAACACATTTATAAGCAAAGTCATATCCAAATATGGAAAATATACCTCAATGGTTGTCCGGACATGAGAGGCCAGCTTCTCTTCTAGGAATGATGCTGCGAATTTTCGAATAAGGGACAAATATGGTAGTTTACCTACTGTTTGGATCCAACCTTCAATATAATCTAGATTTTCTTGGCTTACTAGATCTTCCATTATCATGTCAAGTAAATATTTTGAAATATGGTCTTCATTGATAAAATATGGTGTCAGGCAGGCAGGAGACTCTTTAATTTTAGGTTCCAGCGTCCACTCTTTATCAGTTCTGGTCCATGACTCTTGAATCTCCTCTAGATGTTGTTTATGAACTTTTGGATCTGCTACATTGTGTGGCTCATGAGTCTCTTTCTCTTCTCTTCCTCTTTGAGATACAGATAAATCTCTTACTACAACCAAAACTTGGTCCACCTCAAATGCAGATAGTCCTTTGATAGCAATGAGGATTTGCTCCACTCGAGATGTAGGTAGGTCTCCATTTGCTATCAAATTTTCTGAAATTCCTTGGAGTACCATTTCTTCCTTTTCTCATCAAACTCTTAATCATCATTCTTCTGTTGGCTGGTAGATCCTTTCTCGCAACATGGATTAGTACTCGGGGGTTCTTACAACACCCCAAAAATGGTTTATCTTTAAAGAGATTGAAATTTTAATCTAAAACTACTAATTGCAATCAAACTCACCAAACTTGTACTCCTCGCTTACTTGGGCCTTGTTGTCACCAAGTTATCCTTTCACACGAGTTAGTTCATTAAAAATAAAATTCATAAAGAATAGCACACTTTGCATTAAAGGAAGAAGGCGACCTGGCTTCGGAGAACCCCACTATAGTGGTTGTGTGGCTCTTCACTCACGTCTTAAACATTTTATTCTCCTCCCTCAAGTAGTCCTTAAAACCATTGAAACAAACCAAACTAAAATTACCTCTTACCGTTTGCAAATCCCCGGCAACGGTGCCAAAATTTTGTGGCAATTATATGATTAGTATAATGCGCACATTTAATTATCAATCTGAGATTCGTAATCAACAGAGTTACAAGACACCAGTAAGAAAGGTAATTTCTAATGTCATGAGTATAGAATTAAACTAGATTATGCATGTTGGAAATATAACAAACTATAAAACTGAAACACACTTTGGTTGTCTTTCACAGAGAAGCTATCTACTCCATTATAGCACAGGTAAGTATGAGATGGAGTCTTTTGACAAATCAACTCTGTTATCTGACCTAGAAAACTAGCTATGCAATTCACACTTCTGAAAGGGAAATCACACATCAATCATCAAGACATAGCATGGGTAGTTCAATAGTCAATATGTTGGTTCTGCTATGGTTCACAATGAACTTCACTAGTTCTTGTCCAAATAGGTTTGACTACTGCTGCCAACATCTATGATCACTCAAGGAAATCAAATTCATGAGAACAGAAACAGGGCATATGCAAAAACAGAGTAAGTAAAGATCTTTAAGCAATCATTTAACCAAAACCCTAAACTAAATTATCTGTTATTGCCTGAAGCTATTAGAGATGATGAATTAAATTGAGAAATCAAATCTTCAGCTATTCTAACAATTATACTATTGAAACCAAATGTTAACATTAACCTACACGAATGTTGACCTTTGTTGGGCGGTGGGCCCTTGCCGCTCCAACAAGTCAGCGACTGGAGTCTATTGTAAGTTGTTCTTCGATCCACACATCACTCTTACTCAAATCTTAAACATGGAATTGGATTAGGCTAACAACTCAATTCACATTCATTCCTTAATAATCAAAAACATGGACATAAATAAAATCCTTTCATTAATACTCGAACTGAATATATGTTCCACAATATGCAACGTTGCTCTCTATTTCTTCATATGTCTATATGTCCAGATGTCTCACCATCCTTGCCACAACTATTTAAATAGTCTTAGTCGTGAAACACAAGGAGGTGAAATCTCAAACAAATCGGTGATTGTCCAATTTACACATTCGGTTACATATTTTAAGCTTCATCCTCATGACATGGAGTGCATGAGGATGAAGAAATAATAAAACTAGTCTAATATAGTCTTGCTAGAACTTGGATGATCTAATAAGAAGTCAACAAATATCTCAGGCATGATCTGGAGCTTAACTTTAGTGTACTATGTTTCCTTTATTGGTACTGGATCATAATAGGTGAGACATGGCGAATGGTACCAGATCCGAATAATGTGTAATTGGTTGGTACCGGACTCGGACAGTCGTTGGTACCGGAATTAGACAATCACATTGGTACCAGACTATAATAGGAAAATTGTGCTATTTTTATTAATCCACTCCAAAGCGCCTTCCATAACTCTATAATCATAGTGAATTTTTGAAAACAGCTCATTGAAGACCTAATTCGTCATTCTGTGAGAAAAATCCATGTTTTAGAATCTTCAGATTTGCTTCCATGTGCACAAACATCGAGGTGCAAATTGGCAGTTTGAGATTTTTCTATTTCTCGAAATATTCCCCCTGAGCTTGAGGTCCAAACGTGCGATATGAGCGAATTCTGACTCACATGTCCGCATGTCGACAATGTTCTCCATAAAACCCATGTCTCTGATTTTCTTCTAGAAGACTTCAAAATTTGACTTTTACTCTAGTACTGGATGACTTGAAATGTCAACGATCAAGGCTACCTAGTCACCCAACCTGTTTTTTTTAATCACACTATTAGAAGATCTCTTTTTAATAAATCAACACATTTTCACTAATAAGAACATACAAAATATGCATAAGTATTGAACTACCTCATCGGCTCTTCTTAGGTTACACTTTTACACCAAGTACGGGAAAACCAGGTATGTAACATGGCCAATTGATCAAATTAAATGATTAGAACATGCATTAAAACATGACAAAATGAAGTCCCAACAACTTCAATCTCAAATAGAGGAGTGTTGTCAGCAAGAAGAAATGCTTTGGAAACAAAAATCCAGAATCTCCTTGTTGAAGTAAGGTGAATGCAACACCTCTTTCTTCCACCACTCAACCACCCAACACAGAATGCATAACAAAATATCTTTCCTTAAAAATCAATATGATGCTCAGCTTGAAACCCACAAGTACATAGAAACTAAGTTGTTCTCCTATTATGAAGATCTACTCATGGAGGAGAACCGTTTCAGGAGGGATGTCATCCAACAAGTAGCCAACCACATCCCTTGCCTATTCATTTATCAACACAATGCTTCCCTAATGCACCTAAACACTCTAAAAGAGGTGGAATTTGTTGTCATGCAAATGAAAGAAGGTACGGCTCCTGGGTCGGATGGTTTTACAATCAACTTCTTCCATGCCTGTTGGGATTTTCTAAAGTTGGACGTCCTAGACATCGTGGAAGAATCGTGTAATCGTCAGTGGGTCCTCTTTTCCCTCAATGCCACCATTCTCACTTTTATCCCTAAATAAGAAAATGTTTCATCTCTAAGTAAGTACAAACCCATCACCCTCTATAATGTTATTTACAAAATCATCACTAAAGTCATAGCTAACAGGTTAAAACCTCTCCTTCCCCTGCTCATTTCCCCCGAACAAACGGGCTATGTAGAGGGTAAGAAGATTCTTGATGGCATCATTCTATACCATGAGGTTATCCACTCTCTAAAAACCACCAAGAAATTGGGCATGCTTCTTAAACTAGACCTCTCAAAAAAATTTGATCGCCTCAGCTAGGATTACATTGAAAATATTCTCCTAGCCTTTGGCTTTAGACAAGATTGGGTACATTGGATCCTCTCTCTTCTTTCATATGATTTTTTATTTGTTATTTTTAATGGATCCCCCTCCCCCACCTTCATCCCCTCCTGAGGAATATGATAAGGATATCCCCTCTCCCCTTTTCTTTTTATCCTCATGGCTGAAGGGTTAAGTCGAATGTTAACAAGTGCCTACTCAAACGGCTCTCTCAAAGGACTGAGTCTCCACAATAGTCAACCCTTGACCCACCAACAATTTTTTGATGATAACATGCTCCTGACACACCCGTCCATTCAACAATCCTTCACCCTTAAAAAATTTCTCAACACTTTTTCAAATTCCTCAAGAACCTCTATTTATTTGGATAAATATCTCATCTTCTTCCTCAACACGCTCCTCATTACCCAACGAAACATTGCTAAAACCCTGGGTTTTTCTACCTCCTCTCTTCCTTCCAAATACCTGGGCACTCCCCTACTCATTTCAGCCATCAAACACTCCACCTGGAAGGAACTCATTGACAAACTAACTCAAAATATCTCCTCCTGAACCTTCAGAACCATGTTATCGGACTAATCGATAAGTGCGGACACAAACAGATCTCCCTAACTTCCACAGGAAACTAGAACAAAACAAGACAAAATACACACTTCACCTTAAACTTCATTGTCATATAAACTAATTTAGAGAGGTATAAGTGACATACCCTTTAAACGATGCTTGATCCTCACTAGTGTTGTCCTTGTAGCTCCTTCTTTGAGTTTGTGAGATGGTGAACTTGTTTTAAGAATCACAAACCAACAAAGAGAGAGAACAAAGATATATATATATATATTCCAATGAATTCTATGTCTAAGATCAAGGAGTTATACAATAAAATTTAAGACACTTTTATAGGGAAGAAATGTATTGTTTCATTATATTAAATGGAAAGTGGAGAATACAACCCATGCCTTGATGTTGCAAGGTCCCCTTTCAATGGATCTTTGCTCCAACACACATACTTTTTCTCCAATGTTTTAGATGAAGAATATCCACAATCTGACTTGGAGAACTAAAGAAAAGTCCTCAAGCATAATCTATAGTAGAACTCTTCATACAAGTTGTTTGCACCCAATTTGTCACTAGGTGAGCAAATAAAAGGTGCTTACATGCCCAGTTGGGCTCTGCTAGGCATGACAGCTGTGAAAGGAAAGGGTTAGGGAAAACAAAACAAAACAATAAACAAGAATTAAACTACAACTAATTAAAACTATGAGCATATGAAGAAAATGAAAAATAAATACAAATGGACCAATATCACCAATGTATAAGTTGATCTATTGATGAAATCCAAAGGCACAATGAAGAAAGGGGACTTGGGTCCCTTCTTTCTCCAATGGAAGGCTCTTGAGGCCCTCACTAGCTTGCTTTCCTTACAATGAAAAAGATGAAAATGTGGGTGAAAGAACTCCAAGCTTATCCACTCAAGAGAGGGGTGGATAGCTCTTGTGAAATGATGCCTATGTGTTCTTGTTAAAGAATGAGTCCTTAACAATCTTGGCAGCATAACAATGCATAGAATTCC
>ML777335.1:70650-84718 GCA_009831015.1 Picea engelmannii | reverse complement strand
TATGAAGAAAATGAAAAATAAATACAAATGGACCAATATCACCAATGTATAAGCTGATCTATTGATGAAATCCAAAGGCACAATGAAGAAAGGGGACTTGGGTCCCTTCTTTCTCCAATGGAAGGCTCTTGAGGCCCTCACTATCTTGCTTTCCTTACAATGAAAAAGATGAAAATGTGGGTGAAAGAACTCCAAGCTTATCCACTCAAGAGAGGGGTGGATAGCTCTTGTGAAATGATGCCTATGTGTTCTTGTTAAATAATGAGTCCTTAACAATCTTGGTAGCATAACAATGCATAGAATTCCTTGAGAAAATGGTGGTTATTCATGGCTTTTTATAGCCTAGCATTGGGTTATTATGTAACCTCTTTGGAATGTGAAAAGGGGCTCTTTAGGGCTCAATTAGGTCTTTGACCAGCCCACCATGAGGATTGAGCTTGGATTTGGTGTCAAATCGGCTTGGGAGCTAATCCATTAGTGGTTGGGAGGCCGACCAATTTCAATAAATGCGTCGTTTAGCAGGAGCGCGGGTTTTTCGCCCAACAGTTGTGCATCGTGCGTTGATGCGCGCATTATATGTTGTTGTTATGCGCCTATGCGCGTGCACCCAGGTTCTGTAAAGCGCCCTTCAATTTTTTGGTCATTTTGTATAGTTTTTTACCCTTTTGCAATGCTGTGGAATTAATCATGTGCCATGAATGACTTCAGTCCTGTTTTGACGATGCAGAGTTCTTGTCGCCATGTGCGGATGAAATTTCAGTGATAACACAAGCCTTAGCCTGTTAAAACTTGTCCTTTTCCATACGAGATTTCTCTTTATATAGTGTGAAAGAGAAATGGATGAGGGGATTAGTATGATCCCACTAAATCAGAGAAGCGAGTGAGATCCAAATCGATCAGAGGCCACCTCATCTTTTAGAAGATTCCCTTCTAGAACATTCGTAAATTTTGAATTTTTCTTTGCTTAAGCATCGTCACACCCTATGCACAGGCAGCCCACGACAACGTTGGAGTCCAGTCTTAGTGCAAAGTGTGACGATCATGCATCGTCGCACCCCATGTATACAGCAGGGTGTGATTACCTTCCTTGTTATAGTTTTTGAAAGAGGAAAAGAAAACCACTTTTCTAATGGAGAAAGTCTCTTTTAATATTTTCAAGGAACATGAGAACATGTTGTCAGTTGATCACTGAGGTGACCAAAATAATGTGTAACAGAATTCCCCCCAAAGTATGAATTTGGAACTCATGACAGCT
This sequence comes from Picea engelmannii, assembly GCA_009831015.1. NCBI lineage: Eukaryota > Viridiplantae > Streptophyta > Pinopsida > Pinales > Pinaceae > Picea > Picea engelmannii. The sequence continues at coordinate 83,463 of ML777335.1, read as the reverse complement.
GAAATACTTTGTAGAATGTGTGTTGAAAACAAGGAGCGCATTGATCGGGAACCTGCAAGCAATCAAGCATATGCATAATAATATATCATCTTCTGAGGTAGGCATTCCCATACTCATACTACAAGTGACTCTAAACATAAGTGTCAAGTGATTCATCGTCACTACACATACACTGTGGGTCCATGTCATCATGATTCAGCATAGCCACTAGGAATACACTGTGGATCTATGCTCTAAAAGAATTCAAATTCGGACATAGCCATGAGACATACACAGTGGATCTAAGTGTCAGTACAAACTTATGAATACTTCGTCACAACCTGGACCAAATGATGAGATCCAAGGTCTTCATTTCCATCGTCTCTAAGTACGAATCTAACCATGTGATTACAGGTGTCGAAGTCGAACATGGTAGAAACCACTTGATTATCGATCATTAATGAAAATCGTTAACAAGTGCGAGGAAAATCACCATTGATTTCAATGACTCCCAAGGTAATCTAGTACAATCCAACGAATTTTAATAAATGAGTTGAAATCGAACACTCGATGGAATTTTCCAATCAGGACTCAATGATGTGAACCCATTGTTTAAACCGAAGAAACCTGCCATTGAGGCATGCAGGCTCTAAGGTACTAAATGATTCCTAAATCTTGTTCCTGGATAATGAGTTGAAGTCGACAGGAAAATACTTGTCATAGGAGGGCCTTGATGTATCCCCCATCAATGACATGAAATATGTAACAGATCAAAGTATGAAGTGATTCAGAACTGACTCAAGGAAGGTCGACATGGTAGAAAATTTATAAGTGCAGATGGCCAATTTGATAGAAGGCTTGTTTAGGTTGGATTTCTCTTGAACATATGGATAACACGACAGTTGTCTTGGAAGCATTGACTCAAGGAGGACCCAACATATGAACTTGTGGATGGTCAAAGGAGAGACAAATGGATTTCCCAACTCGGATACAAAGATGTAGGGGGTGTCATGTTCAAGAGCCACTATTACTGCCATTAACACAAATACAGAGACACATTTCTTTCCCAATTTTCCCCCACCATTTATGGTGAGTACATCATTATTTTTACACAAACTTGAGCAGGATAACATATGCTTGTAAATGTAAGCTCATCCTTTTGACGAGTCCCTCGGAGTATGTTTAACGAACCCTAAGAAGGAATGGTTCTATCCCATATGGGTATTTTGATGCTTGTTGAATGAGTCCAAAGAAAGAAAACTCATGGGTTTTTCACTTTTAGAGAGTCTGTAAAACACTTAAAGAGAACTCCGTAAGGTATTTTTTCGTAAGTTAGTCTGACGAGACCGAAAAACGGATAACTTACCACTCATTAGATGTTTTCTTCAAATACTTTTATGAGCATGAAAAGAACAAGGTCGCTCAGCCATATTTTCATGTTTAGGGATCTTCAAAAGAGCTTAAAGGATAATCCATATATTTCATTTTTTGTATTACCAATGCGAGTTCGAAAAAAATGACAAAAGACTACTCGATTATATTCTCATCGTTTCATGAGCATGAGAAACAATTAAGACTCTGCTCAGAGTTTTTCCTGAAAAACCCTAAAAGGATCTGTACATAAGAAAAAATATGCAAAAACAAATCAAAAAGGGTGGACCCTTGTTCAAACGTCTCATCCCTAGACCTTTTAATCTGCAAAAGTCAACACTTTTCCAATTTGGTTAGACTTTAGGGCATGGATAAAATATAGGCCCAAACAAAAACAAAATTTTGCAATAAAAAGTGGTAAAAAACAAAAACAAAATAGGCCCAAAACACCAGTTTACCATTTCATTTGCAAATTTACCCAAATAGTGCTCCAAAACCCTTTTTCTTCCCAAATTTCAATTGTCGATTGCGGAGCGTGTGGTGGATCATTTTGTGAACCGTCTCTGTCAAATAGGTAATCTTCTTCTTCTTTATCTTTTCATGGTTTCAAAAGTTGTTTTCATTAGTCAAATTTGGATGTTGGGTCGATTTTTTGGGGATACCTGCGCGTTGAGATCATCGCAGGTCCACTGTATCATGAACTGCGACGATCTTGCATCATCATAGGAGACCCCATGGGCAAGGTGCAACAATGTTTCTCTGTGTGAAAGCGCAACCCTGCGATGACCACGACCAAAAATTTGAAAAGATAAACTTAACTAGCAAAACTCCCAAGAATAAAAATTGTATGTTTATAATCTTCCTTTTATGTTCCTTGGAAGTATTTTCGTGGCCAATATGCTTGAGTGGAATGAGACAGAGTGTGAGGAAGAGGATTATTTCACTGGGAATGAACCAGGGACAGTTATGTCTCTAAGGCAATGTGGGTTACTCAAGTTTTTCAGGATTCAGGGCATGAGAGTTCAGTTGAGGGTGCTAGAGTATTTGGTTCACATGTGGGATGTGAACGAATAGGAATTTCATGTGGGTGTTCATACACTCACAATAGATATAGAGGATATATATTTTCTAATAGGGTTGTCTCATCGTGGTTCATGAGTATCTCTCACAGGAAGCAGGGGTGGGGGTGAACATATGGATTACTACGTTCGCCACCATTGTGTGCCAGGTACCGAAAAACACAGTGGTAAGGTATCCATTAGAGATGTTTGGGATTTATCGTTATGAACCATCCTTTACACCATTACCTGCATTTTAGGGAGTGCATCTCCCCATATGGATTTGCAAAGCCATTTTCAGTATGTGATAGAGTGCATGGAACCCATAGTTTTCAACTGGTGTGATGGTGTCCTGAAAAGTATGAAAAAACAACTCACAAAGTGCAGAAATGGTCGGTTGAAGCAGTTTGGATACGGGTCCATTTTGGTGTCCTTCTTTCTGGAGAGATTTCATGTCCTACATCTGCAGGTGGAGTGGGGTATACGCGCTCCGCAGGATCCACGGATGAAGAGGTGGGTGTATCTAATGGCTCGACATGGTGGTGTTCCCATCATCAAGTATGACGATATTTTCTTCCAATGGTTGAGGAATCAGTAGCTCATGGTGGAAGACTACACATATGTCGGGACAGATTTTCGTGAGGATCTGGATTTATCTCTTCTTGAGGGATCCCGGTGGGGGGACATAGGTAAGAAGGAATTTTTTGTTTATATAATTTTTTTGATATTTTAATTATATAAAATGTTTTTTGTGTCATCCATCCAAGATTAATCAAGTTCTCTCAATAATGTAGATGTGGTGCCTTATCATCCTCTGGGATCTTCCCCCATCCAGAGGTGAGGATAAAGAGGTGTTGTAGCAGGGGTAGTTGTTGCGGATCTCGAGGCTATTGAACAGAACCTGGAGGGACTAACCATGAATTTCCTTGATGGCACTATGGATGAACTTCCTAGGCACTATCAATGCCACATAGTGGGCGTATCTACATCTATCGGTTGAATACTCCATAAAGTAGCACGGGCAGTCGCTTGTTATAGTGAGCAGCATCCTTGATGTTTTTGTACATGAAGCCATGAACTTAAATTTTTTATATTTTGGTTCTTGGACAAAACACTTTTTGAAACTTTTATCACTATTAGTATAAAGTTCCTATCAGCTTACTTTTTTTTTGTAAAAAGTTTGATTGGATTTATAAATGTCTCAAATGTATGTCTAATACATAATTAGCCAATGCATCTATCAATGTATTTGGACATCTAGAAATATGTTGATATTCAATGTAATCAAAATATATTTCCAAGAGGCGAATTTGTAAATATACTCGTAACAAAATAGGACTTCGGATGTAATAAATGTTACTCAAATGTAGTACTACTAACTGTGAATCAAGTCATACAATAAGATGATAGATTCCAAATGAAACAGCTTCGGTTAACAACTCGATAATTGCATTGTATTTCGCGATATTATTAGTTGCACGACCAAGGCAAACACCATGTAAAATGATCAATTCATATGTAGGTGCATATATTTCCCAAGCAGCAGATGCTAAGTTTTGAGTACTGCGACTAGCACCATAAGCAAAGCCTATATAGGGTAGCGAAGAAACTGACATCTGGAGACCAAGAAAAATGCAAGGTAAGCAGTTGAAAGGTGGAACCAAAAAATAAAAAGCACACACAAGTATGATACACTAAAAATACACAGCACTCATGTAAAAATGGTTTAAGCATAGTACTTCTTCAAGTAAAGCCCATTTTTAGGTTCATTCAAAGGAACTCCATCATGATATACCATCTCATAATCCCCTTTCTCCAATACTCATTTCACAATATATGGACCCTGCCACATGGGCTCAAATTTACCGGCCTCTAGTAAGTCACAATCTTGTTCATAAAGGAGAACTAAATCACCCTATGAAAATACACATGGTTTAACATGCTTTTCATATTGATATTTGACACACTTTTTCTGAGTTTCAATGAGTAAGGCAGCATCACGGCAGGTATCGTCTAATTGCATCAAATACAAGAGACGTTCCTCTTCAACCGAGGTGTTAGGGAGAAGTTTGGCAGCTAGTTTCAAAGATGGGATTTCACATTCAATCGGAAAGATTGCTTCAATACCATATACTAATTGGAAAGGTGTGAACCCCATGGTAGACTTAATGGATGTCTGATAGGCCCATAATGTCGAGAAAAGAATCGTATGCCAACTTGACTTTGTTGATTTCTTTGACCTGGCCATTGGCCTGCAAATAATAAGGGGTTGATTTTTCATGTCGAAGACCCAACTTCTCGGTAAGTTCAGACATCATGAAATTGTGAAAATGACTACCATGGTCAGTGATGATGGCTTGAGGGACACCAAATCTAGTAACAATATGATTAAATATGAATAATGTTGTAGTTTTCCTGGTATTATCAAATGTAGGCATCGCCTCGGCCCACTTAGTGAAATAATCCATGGTTATGATGATGTATCCATGCCCTCGACCGAGTGAGGGTTACATGTCATGAAATCAATGCCCCATTTAGTGAATGGACCAACGGAAACTACAGGGTGAAGAGGATCAGGATGAGATTGGATATTATTGTTGTAGGTTTGACAAACATGGAATTTCTGGACGGCAGTAATGAAATCCTTAAACAATGAAGGCCAGAAATAACCAGCTATTAAGATCTTTTGGGCAGTGGCATAACCAGACATATGACCACCATAGACTCCAAAATGATAGGCATTCAAAGATTTCTTAGCTTCATCATAGGTGAGACATCATTGAAATATGGAATCAATACCACATCGGTAAAGGGTATCACCAAGAATAATGTATTGACGAGCTTGATACCGAGTACGACGATGATCTGTACTAGAAAGATCAAGTTGAAAAGTTTGGGTTTGGAGATAAATGATAATATCTCCATATCATATGTCATCAGAACTAATCAGAAAGAGAGATTCATCAGCTAAGGAATCTCCTTCCACAGTTTTTGTTTCAGTAGAGGGAAGGTCGCATATCAATTCGGAAAAAAACAAAGACTTATTTGACTTGGCGTGTTCAAACTCTAAATCAAACTCTTCGAGAATAACTATCCATTTAGAATATTTTCCCCCCAGCAATTTTCGAGTAAGAATATGTTGCATGGGGTTGAAATCGAAAACGATTGTGGTTCTACATAATAAGATGTAGTGACAAAAACATTGAACAGCTCGAACAGCTGCTAAGGCCAGTTTCTCCACATGTAAATATTTGGTTTCGATGATCGTGAAACTCTGACTCAAATAGTATATGACATGTTCATCATGTGAATCATCCTCTTGGACTAGAAACATAGCAATGGTAGAGTCTAAAGAAGCTAAATACAGTAAATAATATCAACTATAATTAGGTGGAAAGAGCAGTGGTGTACGGGTTAAGGTGAGTTTCAAAGCTTCAAAGGATTTGTTGGCAATTTCATCCCATAGAAACTCATAACCTTTCTTATGAAGTCGAGTAAATCCTTTCATTATTTCAGGGTAGTTGGGAATGAATCGACGTTAAAAAAATTCCTTCCCTTGCAAACTTTGGAGTTGGCGTAATGTGGAAGAAGGAGGTAAATTGAGAATAGACTCAACCTTCAGGGGGTCTACTCTAATCCGATGTAGAGATACGATAAAACCAAGAAGTCGTCCGGACTCCACACAAAAAGAAAATTTGTGTGGATTCAATCATATGCGATAATAATGCCAGCATAGGAAAATGGCTCGTAGATGTGTTGGGTGATCTTGGCGACGCATAGAATGTGTCGGTAGATCATCTAGATAGGGTTGTACAATGTTCTTAATGTCATGAAAATCATAAGACATAGCGCACTAAAAATTCGCACCAGCATATTTGAGACCAAAAGGTAGTTTTTGGTATGTGAAGGTTCCCCAAGGGTAAATAAAAGCACTCTTATGTTGATCCACAAGTAAAATATTGATTTTACTATAGCTAGAGAAACAATTCATCAAGGAGAATATTTCACTTCTGGCACAGTCGTCAACAATTTGGTCAACGAAAGGGGTTGGATAATTGTCTTTGGGACAAGATTTCTTAATATCCCTATAATATACACAAACATGGATCATGCCTTGTTTCTTATTAACCAGAAAAAGGTTGGACACTCAATCAATCAAAGCCACAGGATAGACAAAATTGGCTTTAAGAAGTTTCTCAACTTCAAGCTTAATAGCAGCATATTTATGTGGGTGTATTGGGAGAAGTCTCTATCGAACGGGTTTAGCATCTGGGTAAGTATTAATCTCATGCACAATAATATCAGGATCAATACCAGGAATTTATTCCTAACTCCAGGAAAAAACGTCACAGAATTCTTGGAAAAGAGAATTCTTGGAAAAGAGATTTATAAGTACGGACATCATCAACGGAACATGAGGCATCGACATGAAGATTTTCCACGACTTTGGGATTAATAGAGATATTAAGAGGGATGGTAGGTGAAATATTACCCAAATTCCCTTCATACAAAACATCATGTGTTGGTTCAGGAACAGAAGAAATAATAACAACGGTAGACGGTGTCGAAATCCATTGATAACTCTCTATGGTCTCGAGTTCCAGGAAGAAGATAGAACAATGATGCCTATCATCCCATGGAGTGTCTTCCATTGACATAATTTTCATGATCATCTCATCGGTGGGAAATATCACATGAAATGGATCAGGCGACGTATCACAGAGAAAACGAGGGGGAGGAGTTGTCGATTGAATGGCTTGATAATCCAATTCTACCGAACTCAAAGGCATTCGGTCATCGTAACGAAGATAGTCATCAGAGCTAGGTACTATCCAAGGGTCATAAGACTCAGGGGTTTCACTAACAATGGTTGATATCATGTTAATCGAAGCGAAAAAAGGGGGAGAAATATTGGGTGGTGGAATGGGGAACGTACCCATTAACGTTGAATCTTTTAAAAGACCCACACTCACATTATCATAACCGAGAGGTGTTTTCGAAATGAAAGGTACATTGATAGCACATGAATCAAAATTAAATAAGACCAGTTGATCGATAGTAATGTTTTTTCCTTGGTGTGGGAAACGTAACACATGAAAAAGAGTAGAAACAAATGCACGCATGGAATCAATCCAACTATGTCCAAATAGAAGGTTGTAATCGAAAGGTGCATCAAAGACCTCAACTTCAATGTTAACCGCTTTACCTGCCAACGTAATAGAAAACGAAGGAATAACACCATAAGGTTTAAACCTCGTACCATTAAAAGTATTGAGAGTAATGTGTGACTCGGTAAGGTCAAGAGAGCCAGTGGATTTCCAACAAGTAACGGACATAACACAACTCGAGGCTCATTCGTCAATAACGGTTCGACAAATATTCTTGTTTTCCACAACAACTTGTATATGAAACACTAATTGGGGAGGAAGCCTTAGAATATGATCTTCCAAGTCAAATATTATTAAATTTGTATTGGTAGGATCAATTCCACCAATAGATTTTAAAAGATCCTTCCATTGAGTAGGACAAATTTGAAGGACTTCGAGAGCCGACATCGCAGAGGGTTCTTGTGCAAGGTCTTCTACAATACTGTAGTTTTGGGCAGCACATGTGTGAGGATTAAACGAAAAATTTTGAACAACGCCCTTGGGAGGAGGATGAAGAACTGTATATAGGCCCGGTCATTCGAGATGAAAAGGATTGTTTGGAGGTGAAGTTGGTGGAGGAGGTTGAACCAATGAAGGTGGTGAATCATAAACTTTCTCTTTCGAAGGAGAATAATCTTTGGCTCGAGTCACGATTGCAACGTCGTTCTTCTTGGAGTCACCAGTACACATAAGTACATAAGACATGCTAGAGGGAGAAGATTGGTCATGAATAACCAATTTGTCCTATTGTTTAGAAGGAAACGGTTGTGATAAGACAGCGGGTGTAGGAGGTGTTATGGTCCCTTGCAGGAACTTAGTAACCTCAGCACGTCGTGGAAAATATTTTGTATAATGATCCTCACCGCAGATAAGGAAAGGATAACGAGTTTTACACTTGTCTTTGTCATCAGCAGGTTGGGATTTGGGTTTCTCATATTGTTGATTATTATTTTTGTTCTCTTTATTCTTACCGTTCCCTTTCTTTTTATTTTGATTTTTACCATTAGGTGTAGATTGAACCGAATTAACTTCAGAAGTTTCACCGAGAGAAGGAGTCAGAGTAGGAGTATTTTGTACATTAGGAGTAGTAGACTTAGGATTGGCATGATTGGCTTGTTTATACTGATTCTAAGCATTAAAAGTGCCAATTACGCCATCAGCAGCATGAGAAGCTACTGGAGGTGTTGAGGTAGGATTTGTAGATGGACGAGGAGCATCAGGGATTAAGTCATATAGAGTGTATTTTTATGAATAAACGAGATCTAAATACTGAGCACGACTAATTTCCTGCTCTTCTGTGACGACACCACCCATGGAAACATCACGGGAGATAGGACCAATGAGTGACTTTGTAAACCACTCGGCCAATAGTTGATCAATAAGGGGAAATTTGATTAAGCGTCTTCTCCTCCTCCACTCATGAATATGATCAGAAATGTGAGTAGAAGAGGATTGTTTAAATGAACTCAAAATTTCAGTTCCTGTCTCATATCATATTGGCAATTGGTAATGCATTAAGAACGCCATGGATAAGGTATTGAAGTCATTAAAGAATCTTCGTGGTAACTCAATATACCATTTGGATGTTGAACCCATAATAGTTCGTTGGAAAAGATGTAATCTTATAGATTCATCCATCAGGGAGTTGGACGAAAACCAAAGATGGAAAGTCATGACGCAATTATTCGGGTATTCTCATGATCGGTCATCAAACTTAGGAATGTATGATGGAAAATTGGCAGGTTTGACAGGCCAATAAGGAGAATTAAAAATGGGATCATTCAAAATCCTAGAGAAATCCAGTAAATCCAAAGTAGCAAGAAACGACAACTGTCTGTTCACTTGAAGAAACTGGTAGTTTTTAGGAGGTAGTGTTGTAGGTATACCAGTAGGACCATAAGCAGTCTGTTGATAGTTAGTAAGTCCTAACAAATTCAGTGGCAGAGGATTTTGAGTCGAATATCCAAAATGAGTTGGTTGATTAGGTAAGATTCATTGTAAAGGAGCATTACACTGAAAATTTTGACCCCAAGTAGGATTCATAGAACCTGGATACGGTTGCCCGAGAATAGGGGGTAAAAAGGAATTAACTTGAGGATGTTTCCCCCCAGAAGGTTGTTGATTCCCTTGAAAAATGGAAATTCCAAGATTGATATTGTAATCCAGGGATATTTTGTCCATAAACTGGGTTATGGCCTCCAACTTGAGGTTGCCCCCCAACTTGAGGTTTCCCCCCAACTTGAGGTCGACCTCCAACAGGAATTTGAAAACCAAAAGTGACAAAATGACTTGTGCCTCCAACTTCATTAGATCTACTAGGGCTAGGAATATTACATCCTCCAGGCGAAGGTGGAGGAGGAATGTGAGGCCCCCTAGAGAGAACCTAGGTAGGTGTAGGAACAAAACTACTAGCAGCATTATACCCAAGAGGAACAAAAATATTAGACCCTTCGGATGGATTCTGGGCAGTATTATCAATGGAAGTATTCAAAGAATTATACCTAGGAGGAAGTGATGGATTTGATCTAAGTGGAAGTGGTGTTCCAATAGGATCTTGAGTGATAATCGTATTTCCGGCAGAAGTAGGCATAGCTTGTGGGACCATGGTAGAGTTAGCGAGCTAGAGTGGAAGAATCGAGCAAGAACCAACCAACAATTGATCTGAAACTGTGACAACATTACTGGTTGTGCCAGTAAATGATCTAAAGGTATTGTATAAGTAGTGGAATTCACAGGCATATGTGATACCAATGGTTGATTAGGGTTCATTTCTAGTTTATCAAAAATATCGTGTCCTGAAGAGGTCTGCCAAAAATAATGGACAGGGACAGAGCTAGGATTAAAAATTCCAACAATATGAAGAAAAGTTATAAATGAATCACTTTGGAAAAGTGGATCATCTACACCAGACTCTGTGTGAAGTCCAGTAGGTATTCCAGTATAATCTTTAGCAACAACGTCTCCCGGTAAATTTATCTGGAGCAAATGTGGATCTTTTACAAAACTCAATAACAGATTTACGGGAAGCATCGATTCCTCCAATGGATTAGAAATTCCAATCTCAGAGGCTACGTCATTATTGATTGTTCCTTCAGAAGAACCCTACGGTGAGTTAGGAAGCAAAGGAACGTAATCTTCTAGATCTTTCGGAGGTAGCCCTTGCATCCTACGTGAATGGCGAGGGCTGATGTTGGCCACACCAAATAAATAATGGAAAAATCTATGGCCAACTAGAGAAACAATCATCACTCACTAATAAAATCTAGATATTAGACACGCAAACAAACCTTCTTATTTCGAAGTCACTAGTTGGTGATGAAATCTAACGTCGCGAAATCAAGACAAGAAGGGGATGGGATAAAGTGGGTGGAAACGTTATGTTGATGACCTTCTTAACATACCGACACCCTGGTGCAAGCTCCCACACATAATCAAGGGTATACCCTCCAAGGAGCCTGAGTGAGTTTGGCGAACGTCGGTTCTAGATACCGTGAAGAATTTCCCCTCCACGGTCACCTCATGTAAATACTCTAAATAAATAGGCCACTAATGTTACCAATTACGAAAATGATGCCTGGGGAAACATTCGAGAGTCCAATCCACGTGCAAAGGCAGGGTATCTAAGCCCAAAATCAACTCGAGAAGGTCCCCACAGAATTTTCTTCTCAAGTGACCCCCAATAATATGCGCAATATCTACACTAATACCAACAAAGTAGGGTGAGTAGCTCTGTCGATCCTAATGCGACCTTGTGATTGACTCTTGTGTTAGAAGGGATTCCCAGGACAAAATGTAGCAAGTGGATTTGAAATCTCCCTATCACAAGATACTATTGTGTATTTTGATGCTTTGGAGAGTGTTCCTTACAACCTATTCCAATGCGCTATCCTAGCTAATGTTGGTGTAAATAAGTTCTAGAAAATAAAACTTGCTAATAAATTTTAAAATTGTGTTGTATTTTAAAGTTTGTTGCTTACTCAAAAGGGAAACGGAAATGAAACTGATGATGTATTTGACCTTGACCCAATAAAATGCAATAAGAGATGATATGCAATCATTTAATTCAAGTAACTCTAATTACATTAGGGAGAAGGTGTCTCTTTTTGGAATTCAAAAGATACGAAACATAATTTCTCAATTTTGAATGAAAAGGATTCCAAATAACCAAAAAACTACTAAATTTTCCAATTTTCCTCTTTTTACAAATATTTGAATGCAACGATTTTCTCGTGAAGACTTCTAAAAACAAGAATGACTTCAGTTCTTTCTTTCTCAAATTATATCAGAGATGAAATGAAGAAAAGAAATCATAATCCAAGAAAACTAGCACATTCTCAACACTATTACCAAATCAAACTCACAATGTAGACAAAAAATGAAATGATAAGAAAACCTTTTGTCAAATACAAACAAAAATTGTCTCTCAATCAATTAACAATCTAGAAAGTAACATCAATCCAAAACTCCAAATAAATCAAGGACTCCTTGTCAAACAAGCACTCAGGACCAAGATCTCGAGATCATATCCTTCTGACAAGAAACAAAAGCAAAACTTACAAAGTTTACAAAGAAGACTTTTGATTTCCAAAAATAAATCAAATGCAAGCTTCAAATTTATAAATCAATCATTCACTGGTGTCAGAAGTTCATCCCAGGCAGTAGAGGAAAAACTGGGTAGAGAAAAGAAAAATGGCTATCAACCAAAAATTCCTACAGGAATCATCGTGGGTTGTACAGGAGTACAGTGTGATGTCGTTGCACTGGTCTATGCCAGTAGAGTGTGACGACAGAGGATCATCGCAGGATGTCAATAGGATAGACTGCAACAATCTCTGAAAATAAAGAAAAAATTTATCACTGAACTTTCAGACCAGGGAGTCAAGATGGATCACCCACAGACTCAGAGAATGAAATTAACCAAAATAAGGTAGGTGAAAAGAAAATGAGAAGAAAAAAAACAAAAAAGGTTGTTTCACGAGTATGGTCACCAATTTTTTTATCGCACTAATCGGTAAGTGTGGACACAAACAAATCTCCCTAACTTCCATAGGAAACTAGAACAAAACAAGACAGGATACACACTTCATCTTAAACTTCATTGTCATATAAACTAATTTGGAGAGGTATAAGTGACATACATTTTAAACGACACTTGATCCTCGCTAGTGTCATCCTTGTAGCTCCTTCTTTGAGTTTGTGAGATGGTGAACCTATTTTAAGAAGCACAAACCAACAAAGAGAGAGAACAAATAAATATA
>ML777335.1:53534-70540 GCA_009831015.1 Picea engelmannii | reverse complement strand
GTTATACAATAAAAGTTAAGACACTTTTATAGGGAAGAAATGTATTGTTGCATTATATTAAATGGAAAGTCGAGAAAACAACCCATGCCTTGATGTTGCAAGGTCCCCTTTCAATGGCTCTTTGCTCCAACACACATACTTTTGCTCCAATGCTTTCGATGAAGAAGATCCACAATCTGACTTGGAGAACTAAAGTTGATCCGGATTTTATGAGTAGAACGAAATGAATACAGATTATTAACAAGTGATTAACAAAAAATAATAGAGATACAGTAAAACTGGTTTTCTATTCAATAATGAAATAAGTTGAAACTGTAAAATGCAGCGGAAACAAGCTTGTTGGAATGGTGGCGGCTTATCTCTGAGAAGAGATGTGACGGTTGCACGCATTCGCAAGAAGCAGATTACAATGAGGCTCTGAAGGCTTTTTTACAATGAAAAAGAATTCCAAAAACCCTAGACATCCAAAAACCTAACCCTAGAAGATGAAGCACCAAAAGTCATGTGGGCCTCGTTTGGGTAAGCTAGTACATCAACTTCCTGGGGTCGTAACTTTTGCATGCGATCTCTGTTTTAGGCGTGTGATATCCCATTGGAAAGGTATCGTCGAGGAGATTAATTTTGGGGGATCAATAATGTTTTTTTATATCATTGAGGAGCTCTATCCAGAAAAACCTTCATTTAGGCCCTCAAAATGGCCCCGAAAGTTAAAACTGCTAAAAATAGTAAATTGCCAAAATTGTCAGAAAACTGTTTTGATCCAGTTGGAAAAGGTGGGTGGCCACCGATATCCATCTGGATCAATCCTACCTCCTTTGGAAGCAATGGTCTCCATTTCATTGAGGTCCCCCATTAGATGAGGAAATTTCTGCTTCATTTGGCCCCAGGTGAGCCACTTGCCTTGGTTCAGGAGTTGCCCTGCTTTGACAAATCGATAAAGTTGGATCCTTTGTTATCGAGTGCCCTTGATATATGTTTCCACAATCTAATCATTGGATGCTTGTTGTATGCAGTCGGGGTTGAGCTCTATTGGTGTCAGTTGTTCTGTTACTTCTGAGGTGTCTAATAATGGTGGGAAATAAAGGCGAAGGAGATCCACATTGAACACTGTGTGCAGGCCAAGGAAAGGAGGAATGTTGAGCTCAAAATAATTATCCCCCACGGCCTTGGTGATAGTGTATGGCCCATAATGGAGTGGGTGAATATTTCGATGGGGTCCTGTAAGGCGTTATTTCTGCAAGTGCAACCAAACTTTTTCACCCACCTGAAACTTATGTGGCACCCGATGTTGATCATGGCGTTGTTTGTACTTGTCATTGGACTTCTGTAGGATATCCTGAACCTGTTGGAAGATGTGTTGGATCCTCTCAATGAACCGGGTGTCTTTGTTAGCTTCAGTTGGAGCAAGAGATGAGTCGGTCGAGGTGACCGCAAGTTGAAGTGCAACATCTATGGGACCCAATGGTTGGAATCCCAACCCCACCTGAAAGGGGTTGTGGTCAGTTGAGCTATGCGGGACTCGATTGTAGCTATGTTGGACATAGGGAAGGCTCTCATTCCATGTGCGAGGGTGCTTTGAATTATACATGCGAAGAATATGCACAATCATTTGATTTACAACCTCGGTTTGGCCATCTGTCTGGGGGTGGAAGGCCGTGGATTTGGTGAGCTTGGTGTCTAGTATTGACCAGAGGCTTGACCAGAATGTGCTGAGAAATTGATTGTCCTCAAGCGTAATTTGTAGTAGAACTCTTCACGTAAACCTTAGCCTATTCAACCTTAGCCTTTTCCATAAGATATCCCTATTTATATAGTGTGAAAGAGATATGGATTAGGGGATTAGGATGGTCCCACTAAATCAGAGAAGCGAGTGAGATCCAAACCGATCGGAGACCACCTCATCTTCTAGAATATTCCCTTCTAGAACATTAGTGAATTTTGAATTTTCATTTGCTTAAGCATCATCACACCCTATGCATAGGCATCCTGTGATGACGTCATAGTTCATTTTTAGTGCAGAGTACGACGATCAGGCATCGTCGCTCCCCATGCATACAGTAGGGTGCGACGACCTTCCTTGTTATAGCTTTTGAAAGAGGAAAAGCAAACCACTTTTCTCATGGAGAAAGTATATTTTAATATTTTCAAGGAACATGAGCACATGTTGTCAGTTGATCATTGAGGTGACCAAAATAATGTGTAATAAACCCTCAATCTAGCAGGGCGTATATTTATCATCAAATTTGTTTTGCAAATGATGCCTCTGTATCTCTTATTTGTTCTTGCAGCCCCTAAATGGGTGCTCAGATCCATCTGGAAGATACAACCCACTTTTCTCTGGAGTGGTGACAATAACACCCACAAATGGGCTTTGGTCAAATGGGATACAATATGTTCATCAAAGAAAATGGGAGGCCTAATCCTAAGGGATCCAATCAAGAGAAATGAAACCCTCAGCGTGAAAACCTGGTGGAACTGGATATCAAAATCTATAGTCCATGGGCATAGCTCTGGCATAAAAAATATGCCCCAAACCGGGACCCTCACAACTTGATCTGCTTCAGTCCTAACTCTCAAGGATCCCTCATTTGGAATTCTAGAAAACTCGAATGTTACCTCATCCAATAGTACATCTTTTGGGAAATTAGAAATGGCGCCCATGCTAATTTCTGGTCGGACTTTTGGCAGCATCTTCTAAGCTTGGAAAGATAGCACATTCTACAACTACAAGGAAACACAAAGGCTAAGGACCACTGGAATATCATGGATCATCAAATATTCAAGCAATGGTTAACGCTTCATAAATCCCTTCTTCACTTGCCGAAAAAAACCAGAGTGCAAATCGTGAAAGATGTGATCAACTAAAAAATTTGAATCAGTCAAGAAAATGACAAGCTCAGATGGGGGTACTCACCAAAAGGAACTTTCACAGTCAAATAATCCTATCAACATCTCACGCCCCCTCCGCCAGATCCTCCAGACCCTGGTTGGTCCAAGCTTTGGTCCCTCGAAACTTGGCCAAAGATCTCAATCTTTCTATGGTTGGTCCACCAAAGACGCCCATCAACTTGGGACAACATCCTCAAAAGAAGATTTTTTGGACCTTCGAGATGTGCTCTTTGCTACAAAAATGAGGAATCCATAGACCATCTCCTTCACAGTTGCCCCTTTTCCAACAACATATGGGATAATTCAGCGATGCTTTGTAGAAAATCTGACCAGGCTCATGGTAACATAACTCATACTCTTAAAAATTGGGCTAACAATCCTTACCAGAACACAATTCTCAACTATCTTTGGTAGCTTCTCTCGGGATTCATTGTGTGGAACATTTGGAAAGAGTGCAACTGCTAAATTTTTGAAGACCAATATTCCTCAAAAGACAGCCTATGGGCAACTTGTAAAAAACATATGCTAGAAACAATTCATCTCCATTCTTGTTTTGACCTTGACTTTAAAGCGCAGCCAAACGAAGCATTAATTCTTCAATGATGGGACATCACTTCTGCCACCCACATGGATCCCCTTTCCCCTACATATTCCCACACGAGGTCCCCCTCCAACCTAGAGCACTATTGTGCTACTTATATGTCTAATATAATGCACTCATTAATTATCAATCCGGGATTCGTAATCAACAGAGTTACAAGACACCAATAAGAAAGGTAATTCCTAATGTCACGAGTATAGAATAAAAAATACATTATGTATGCTGGAAACAAATCAAAATAGCAAAATACAATGCACTTTGGTTGTCCTTCTCAGGGAGGCTATCTATTCCATTATGGCACATGCAAGTATGATATGGAATTGGTTTGATAGATCAACCTTGATGTCTGACCCAGAAAACTAACTATGCAATCCACACTTTCTGAAAGGAAATCACACATCAATTAGCATAGCATGGGTAGTTCAATAGTCAATATGTTGGTTCTATTGTGGTTCCCAATGAACTTCACTAATTCTTACCCAAGTAGTTTTGACTATTGTTTCCAACAGCTATGATCACTCAAGGAAATCAAACTCGTGAGAACAGAAACAGAGTATATGCAAAACAGAGCAATTAAAGATCTCTAAGCAATTATAGAATGGAAATCTTAATCTAAACTGTACTTCTATCATCTAACAGATTTAAATCTTTATCCAATTCAATGTTTATACTACTGAAAACAAACACTAACGCTAATATACGAAGAGGTTGACCTTTGTTGGGCGGCTGGCCCTTGCCGCTTCAACAGGTCAGCCACTGAAGTCTACAGGAAGCTTGTTTTTAACACACACATTGCTCTCACTCACACTTCAAAACATAAAATCAAAACTTTCTTTAACAACTAAACTCATTCTTAATCATAGATAATCAGAATATGGAGATAAAATGACATTCCATTAATCTTCACTCAGAAATATGTTTTGTACTATCATACGTTGCTTACATACTGATGATATGCTAACTCTCCTACTCTTCTACCATCATTGCCAAGGCTATTTAATATTCTTCATCGTAAAACACAAGGAGGCGAAGTGATTTGAAAATCAATCAATTGTTAAGTTTAATCATTTAGTTACATCTTTAGCTTCATCCTCATGAAATGAAGTGCATGAGGATGAGGCAATAAACAAACTATCTTTATCATAGAAAATAGATGTCCACCAATTGACTTAAGCAAGATCTGTCACTTAACTAAGTGCATTGGTCTCTTCCATATGAGTATCAGATTGTAACAGGTAGATGGTATTGGATCATGACAGTGCGCAAAAGGTGGTACCAGATCATGATAGTGCGTGTTGTTGGTACTGGATCATAACAGAGTGTGGTCGTTGGTACCGGATCACAACAGGTAAGATTTAGTACCGGATGCATTTGCTACCGAATCAGATAGCAACAGTCTTGGTGCGCAGGTACCGGACCACGATAGAGCTGGTACAGGAATGCTAGACATCTAGAGGTCAAAGTTTCACATATGAAAAATCGATCATTAGTACATGAAATATTTAATTCCTTAACTCAATAAACCACAAAATACATGAATTAACCATACTCTACCTTATGACCTTATTACTGGAAATTGGTAGCGTTCTTGTCATTCACTCAAGCTTTAGGTAGGCCAAAAAGGTATAGGTGAATAGTATAATAGGGTAATGAGAATGTCAATTTCAGGTCTCAACATTCCCCCATGCCAAAATCATTGCATGTCCTCATGCAACTAAAAACAAAACCCAAAAATTTTCAAAACTTGAGACTGTGTTCTTTACTTTGGTGGATCAATGATATTGATGGTTGAAGCCTCTTCTCTTAGCTCCGTTTTGATGACCCTAATGTATTGTAGGAGTCGTAATACCTTCTTGATCTTGTTATAGGTCTCTTCATGTTCATCTTGAATTTGTTGGTTGGTTTATTTCAACTGCTCATTTTCCTTTTTGATATATCTATCCAAGAGTTGATATTCCTTTACTTCCTGTTGGAGTTATTGATTTTGTTTTTGTAATTCCCCAATCATTTTCTTCATTTTTTCTTTTGTCAAGTTCTTTGTTGATTCTACCATTGTTGGTTGGGTGCACTCCCTTTCCTCGAATTCCTCCCTCATCCCACATAAAGTAATAGTGTCTTGCTCTTCAGTCAGACTAGGGATGTCATCTTGGATTGGTAAATCCTCAAAAGGGGAGGTAAGGTTGATTGGATCTTCCTGTGTATGAGGACTAACTATTGTTTTTCCCTTCTTTGCCATGCTCCTCATGTTCTTTTACAAGGAGGTACCAGATCAGGGATGCTCGCAGGCTTCCTTTTCTTCCTCTCTAATTGTGAAATGGTGACAGGGGGTTGTGCCACAGACTGTTTACTTTTAGTTTCTGAGCTATGCTTCCTTTTCTTCATCATTTTCTGATGGTCCTCTTTCTCAACTGCCACCGTTGAAGTTTCCTCTACTACTTTGTTTTTACCTTTTGATTTGGAGCTTTTAGAAGTCTTGTTGATTGTGGAAGAGGAACCTACCTTTTCATGTTGGTTCACTACCCTAGATGATGGTGGAGTTGTTTTATCCTTCTTGCTCTTTTTCTCTTGGGGTTCCTTACTTTTCTTTGGACCATGTTGGGTTTCCTCCACAGATTTTTTTCCTATGGGAAGGTGTTGTGTGATAAGGGTTTTCCAACTAATCCTATGTTTCCTAAGCTCATGCAAAACTAGCATTTTAATGAAACCTTGATGGTAGATGCTAGTCTTCTCTATTTTGGAGATGGATTTAACACCTCTTACCATTTTATTCAAACTCATCCATAGAAAATGTGGAAAATCGATTTCGGGGCCTCCTTCAAAATGCAATAGGAGCCTAAGGTGATAAATGAAAGTCACGGCATACATGCCTTCATAGATGACAAATCATTGAAGACTGGTAATCATTGGATGGTATTCTTCTTTGATGTAGTTTCTAGGGATCCCTTTCTTCCAGTCGGGGTGTTGATGATCTACCTTCAAGAATTGTTGGCACATCTCTTTGTTAATTCCCACACCTTTGAAGTATTTAGCTCCTCTGCTAGGCAGTCACGTAACCTCCCTTATGGTTGCTTCATTAATTATCATTTGTAGATTGCCTATACGTGTCGTCTCTCCATCATAACATTGTATAAATTCCTGAGATATCTTCTCGTTCCAGCCTATAAATTTTTCCAGAAATGGTATCCACCCCAATCTGGCATATTTTTCTTGACATAATTGGTATTCCTCGGTTTCCCTATAAACTTGGAAAACCGGTTCGTGTCTAGTAACGACCATCGTTATAAGTTGAAAAAAAAAGGATTGGGTTGTAGCACAAGGGTTTAGTTAATTGATGAAGGGTTTGGTACCGGAAAGGAGCAGGCTCGGAACTGGAAAAAAGCTCACGACAAGGGGAAATATGGTGATGGTGTTGCGAATGGTAAGTTTAAGTGAGGGTGCTGCAAGGAAAAATTATGACCAAATGAGGCTTATCTGGATGGCTTCACCACCAGATAAGTCATTTCATATCTACTCGTTGTTGTAATGGTGAGGATAAGACGTCGGGTATCAGGGCATCATTTTGGAATAGGTGATTGGACTTTCAGCGGGTGAAATTAATGTTGGATCGTGGTTCATGATATACGATGGGTTCGTGAATTGTTTAAGGATGAAATATACTTGTGGCTTATCATTGTTATGCATGCTTCATATTTTGATATGATGTTTACCTTTAACCATGTTCAATATTTATGGGAGGATTGATTAGGTTTAGGCATATGCGTATGAGGGATAGGCGCATGGGTTTAATAAGGTCGTAAGATCTAGTATAGCTTTTCATATTTATTGTAGTTTTATGAGAATAGGAAAATAAATACCATGTCACCTTTGCTTTCACCTTTGTATGATCATTGCTCATAGCATGTGTGACTCCTTGTAAATTGTCAGGATTCATCCTTTTAGACTGAAGCTTCTTGAAAACTTGGTACGGGAATGTCATGTACTTATGTTATTCTGTGCTTATATTCTTTGTATTTGGTTCTGCAGGTGGATTATATGAGTCTGGAAAAGAGTTTTGAAGGGGCTCTTTGAACTTCCCCATGCTGAAGATGTTGTATCTCTGTAGGCAAGAAAATTCAATCAATTTATATCATAATGGAGAAAGATGATAAGAGAAAAAGAAACCAATCAAATTTTTAGAAGTACAGTTGATCACTTATCATATGATCTCATGCCAAAAAAATGAAATAGCCTTGCTTTTAATGGATTATTGACAGAGGTAGCATTCAGAAATAAAATAGGGGAATACATATATGTTTTCCAGAAGAACAGATCCCACCTAACTTGCTTCAAAGATTTACTATCATTGGTTATTATAGATAAATTTCACAATATAAGTAGATTAGGCTCCCGAGTTAGGGCTCCACTCTTAAGAAGTTTCCTTCTTATATAGTGTAGGCTTTAGATGTCAGACCAGTAAGTTGACTTAGGGTGATTCTCAAATGGACATTTGCTTGGAGAATTGTATTTCTAATTCATCTGGGATTTGTATCTCATGAAAGCCAATAATGACCTTTACTCTTTTTGTTTTAGATGGAAAAAAGTGGATTTTTCAATCAGAAAAGTATAGATGAGACATGTTTCAACCAGAACCCACTGCCAGCAATCATGTTCAGTACTCCGGTGGGTTCGTTGTGATAATTAGTGAGAGGTGTCTTCCCCAGGCAGAATTCCCCATTGCCAACAGGCCTGTTCAGTACCCTGATGGGTTTGCCTAGTCATACCACAGACCAGTACCCACTGCAAGCAGACCTGTTCAGTATCCTGGCAGGTTAGTCTCTTAAACCCTTTTTCCATCAGAGGCTTCTTGTCCATAGTCACCTATTTTGGTTTGTATTAAAGAGTGCTTTGCACGGTGACAGGGGAGGCTCGTCTGAAACCCTTTTTACAGGGTGGGATGGTATTGGGTTGGAAGGCATATACTCTTCTTTTGTATGTCTTTTAAATATTTGTCTGAAGGAAAAATAAACTCGTATGCACGTTATTTCTTTAGAGTGATCCAGATGTATAATTTTGTCTGAAGTTGTCCATAAGAGAATGACCTAAAGTTTCCTTGGGGTACTGGTACATCCTCTGGCATAAAAGTTTTGGTAGTGTGCCCATGGTAGAGAGTGTTCATATACTCATATGTTACTCTTTAATAAGATAATCCAATGAATACTATTGAAGTCTGGTTAGGGTGAGATAGTTGCTTATAGGCTAACATATTTTTCTCTTTTAAATCATGCTGAAATACTGGGTAAAGGCAACTTCTAGTATTTAAAGTGGATTATGGTTCTTTGAGCAATCATAGGGAAAGATTGTGTCCCTTCTTTTTTTTTTTAAGCAATAGAACCAAAAGAAATTAAAATACTTCCCAGCTACAAAACCAAAAGAAATTAATTTTTTTCTCAACAACAGAACCAAAAGAAATTAAAATACTTCCCTTTAGTTTTCAACAGAAGGGTTGTCATTTGAGAGTGCTTTTGGCTTCGTGATTCCATCTTAAGTGGTTATTGCATGGCTTCATTGACATAAGAATTTGGAATATGCTTTGTCAATATGTCTTGATAGTACTGTAGAAGGATAGACTCTGGTACCGAACTGGTACTGGACCAGAACAGGATTTCTAGTACTGAACCAGAACAGAATACGTTGATGCCTACAACTGATGTTTAGCAAGTTTATGAAGGATCAAATAGATTATAAAAATTTGCTTACAAAAGAAAAGAAAATTTGTGAAAGTAAAACAAAAGGAGATAAGAGTCTTTTGTTACCTTCATCTTATTAACAAAATTCGATCCACACCTATGTACAAAAATTTTCAAATAAACCAATCAATCAATGTGAGTCAGTAGGAGGATCTCCTTCCTTACTGATCATCTGCATGTCTGAATTCTGTAGTATATGAGTCAGGAATTCTTCTTTTGACAGAGGTTTGTTGTAAACTCACAACCACTGACCATTCACAAGTAGTGGTGTCTGTTGTTCATCAATTGTCTTTATCCCGATTGAACCATTATCGTAGATAGTGTCAATTTTGTAAGGTCCCATCCAATGGGTGGTTAACTTACCTTTAAAATTCTTGAATCTGTTGCCATACAATAGGGCCCAATCTCCTTGTTGAAATTTTTTTCTTTTTGAGATACTTGTCATGCCATTTTGTTCTTTGTTCTTGAATGAGGGTAGTCCCTTGAAGTGATTCCTGCCTGGTTTCATCCAACTCATTAAGCTGCAAGAGTCTTTGTCATTGGGCTTCATCCAAGTTCATGACAACTTGTACTGCAGTCCTGAAGGTTTTGATCTGAAATTTTATGGGGAGAAGCACCTGCTTCCCATACACTAACTCATAGGGTGTATATCATGTTGTATTCCTCCAGGTGATTCTATAATCCCAAAAGGCTTATAATAATATGTCATCCCAATCCTTATGGTGCAGCTATATTGTTTTGGTAAGAATGGACTCAATAACTTTGTTGGTGGATTCTACTTGTCCATTTTCTTGTGGATGATAGGGTGTAGATTTCATGTGTTTGATTTGGTACTGTTTTGTAACAGCTTTGACTAGATGAGAGGTAATTTGAGTTCCCTAATCAGTCACAAATTCTCGCGGTACACCAAATCTAGTAAAGATATCATTAAAAAGGAAATCTACCACTGATTGTTCACTTGCAGCTGGTAAATCCTTTGCTTCAACCCATTTAGTCACATAGTCAGTGCATACAAGTATATACTTTTTCTTTTTAGATGCAGGGTTAATGGGCCCTACAAAATCTAATGCCCATTTCTCGAATGGTTCAATGACTATTTGGGCTTGAAGTGGCATTTGGTCTCATGCAGTAGGCTTACCCATTTGTTGACATTCATCACAATTGAATACATAGGTTTTAGCATCTCTGAAAATATGAGGCCAGTAGTAACCTGGTTGCAGAACTTTGTAAGCAGTCCTCTTGTCTGCGAAGTGTCCGCCACAAGGGCCATCATGGTAGGCTTGTAAAATATCATGAATTTCATCTTCCCTTACACATCTCCTGATCACCAAATCTGGTCCTGTTTTGTAGAGGCAGTCATCGTGCCACATGTAATTTGCACTTAGTTGAATTACTTTCTGTTTTTCTCTAGGAGACAATTTCTGAGGCATCTTCCCTGTCACAAGATAGTTAATGACATCTGCATACCACGGAGTGAATGTAGAAATAGAAAATAAATTTTCATCAGGAAAGGTATCTTCTACTGGTGCATTATCTCCCAGATGAATCATTCTAGATAAGAAATCAGCCACAAGATTATCTTTACCAGGTCTATAAATAATGTTGATATTAAACTCTTGTAATAATAAAATCCATCTTGTAACTCTAGGATTTGTTACAGGTTTGTTCATTAAGAATCGGATGGCTGAATGATTAGTGTGTACAAAAGCTTGATATCCAGTAATATAGTGTCTAAATTTATTGATAGCATGGACTACAACTAGCAATTCATTTTCTGTGACCGTATAATTAACTTCAACTGAAGACATATTTTTACTGACGAAGTAAATAGCATAGGGCATTTGATTTTCTCTTTTTCCAAGGACTGCCCCAAGGGATGTGTCGGAGGCATCGGTACAGATATGAAAAGGAAGGGACCAATTTGGTCCTCTTAATACAGGGGTAGTTGACAATTTTTGTTTTAGAATTTCAAAAGATATTTGGCATTCATCATCTCACTTAAATTCAGCTTCTTTGGATAATAATTTAAATAAAGGGGTAGCTAGGCTTGTAAAATTCGGAATGAATCTTCTATAGTAGCCAGCATGTCCTAAAAAGTTGCGAACTTCCTTTTGTGAGGAGGGTATTCTGATTTGTGTGATGATATAAATCTTTGTCGGATCAACTCTCATGCCAGAACGGGAAATGTGATTTTCTAAAACAATACCTTCAGTGAGCATCATTTTTTGTTTTTTGTTACTTAAGGAAAGGTTAGTTTCCTTACACCTAATCAAGACTTTTTCTAAACTGGCCAATGATTCCTGGAAGTCTTTTCCATGGACTGTAAATTCATCCATGTAGACTTCCACACAATCATTGGTCAAGTCAGAGAAAATGGCTAGGACAACTCTTTGAAAAGTGGTTGGGGCATTTCAAAGTCCGAAAGGGAGCACCCTATAAGAATATGTGCCCCAAGGGCAGGGGAAAGTGGTATTTTCCTGGTCTTCAGGTGCTATTTGTATCTGGTTGTAACCACTAAACCCATCCAAGAACGAAAAATACTTCTTTCCAGATAGGGTATCCAGCACCTAATCAATAAATGGTAAGGGAAAGTAATCCCTATGGGTGGCTTTGTTTAACTCCCGAAAGTCTACACATATCCTCCACTTACCATTTTTCTTGGTAACTATGACAAGTGGAGATACCCATTGACTATCTTAAATGGGGTATATGAGATTGGCTCGGAGGAGTTTTTGCAATTCCTCTTTTACAATATCTTTAAGGGTTGGATTCATTCTTCGCTGAGGCTGTCTGACTGGTCTGATTTGGTCATTAGTGTAGATATGATGTGTGCATGTGTCAGGGTGAATGCCTTTCATGTCTGCATAATCCCATGCAAAGGCATCAAATTGTCTTTGGAGCATTTCAATCACTTGTGTCTTTTGTTCTAGTTCCAAACTAGAGTTGATATACAAAGGTTTTCTTGGGAAAATCTCAACAAGTTCAGTAGTTTCTTCCTTATCTGAGGAAGCTGGTGATAAAGTGTATAACTGAGTGATATCAGGGTGCCAAGTTTGTTGAAATTCGAAACTAAAAATATGTGAAAATTCTGCAAAAGACCTTGGGTATTCAATGCAATTTATGTCAGCCAAAAATAAGCTTAAGACTTGTTCATCTAATTGTTCTTGTATTCCTCTTACTTTTTCAAGTGTTAATAGAGGTCTGATGCAATCTTCCTCTCCATAAGGGTTTTCTAACCAAATAGGTATGTCTTGCATCGGTTGGGAAGGAGGGAACAGAACAAGTTTTTGGCTATGTGTTCCATTGGATATAGTCATCTCACCAGACCGACAGCTGATAAAGGCATATGTTGTGGCCAGCCAAGGGCGGCCAAGAACCACAGGGTGTCCTACTTTAGAGGATGATTTAGAATAGATGACTAAGAAGTCTACTGGATATTCCCAAGAAGCTAGGGTGATTGTGACATCATCTAGACTTCCTGCAGGGCTAATGACTGACTTATCTGCCAACTCGATCATGGTTTGGGTTGGTCTTAGCTAATTGATTTGGAGCTTCTGCATAGTGTCAAAAGGAATTACATTAATAGCTGCACCCAAATCAATAAGTGTATTTGGTAGAGAAATGCCATTAATTTCAATAGTGACAACTGGGTTTCCAGGATCATTATATTTGTATGGCATTTCATAAATGAATTCAGATAATTGTCCCACTACCTGAACAAGAGGAGGTTCCTTATTATTCCTTCTTGATTTCTTAATTCAAAGATCCCTTATAATTTTGGTGTAAATAGGGATATCCTTAATAGCTTGTAGCAAAGGTATTTTTATGCACACATTTCGTAATTCATCTTCTATATCTCTGTGGAAGGGTGGGTCGGGTTTCTTCACTAACAGTCTTTCGGGGTAAGGTGGAAGATTAATTTGTTGGGGTACTCGTACAGACTGAGAAGTGATTGGGATAGGAGGAGAGGCCTCTTCTTCTATAGGGGTGGTTTGAGTGTTTTCTTCCTCAGAATGATTGTCATTTTCTTCTTGAATTATTACTGCGAGATCTGATTGGTTTACCACTTTCCCCGATCGTAGTTGAATTTCATAGGTGGGAAAGGTTTTAACTTATGTATTCTACACAGGGTGGGTGGGTTGATTATTCGGGTTAGGGATAGGCTGGGCAGGGATTGTTGTTGGTCTTGGAGGATTGTGGGCAGCTTGGTTTTGTGGTTGTTGATTGGGATTTATAGATACTTGTTGTTGTTGATTAGGATTCAAGGGGGTTGTAAATTGTTGTTGTATAGGAGGTGGGAGTAAAGCTTGCATCTGTGGTGGGTTGAATCCAAGTAGTAATTGGGAAATGTTTGCAGGGTACTGTGGATATGTAGGGTAAGAGGGATTTCCATACATAGGTCCTCTCCAACCTTGTTTCCAAGGCTGATTTTGTTGAAGTGTCCATTGTGGATAAGTCATTAGGGAAGGACCCCATTGTTGTTGTTGTTGATATTGTGTATTAGGATCATAAAATGTATTGGGATTTTGGGCTCTCCAAGGTCTTCTAGAAGGGTATGTTTGTTCTTCTGAGACTCCTCCTCCCCTATACATGGTTTGTAGTTCAAGCAAGGTTGGACACTCAGATGTGGGGTGTTCTAGTGTACACAAATCACAGATTTCTATGACATTTAATGGGTATTCTTTCTCGTTGTTGTGCTTCTTTTGGAATCTATGAAAAAATATTGCTAAAGCATCTTCTTATTGTTTCTTTTTCAGTTTTAGAGTATCTAATTGGTTACTTATTGTGCTCAAGATGTTTGTTTTAAAGTTCTCCAACAAGTTTCTTAACTCAGTTCTGGTGACAGTCCCTGAACTTTGTTTTGTATTTCTACTAAAAGGATCTCTTGGTCCTTTGCCTGTTTTAGCTTGTCCTCTTGAGTATCTCCTACAGTAATCTACAATTTCTGAAAAAGGTTTTTGGTGTACATCTCCTGAACTCAACAAGTTTAAAACTTCTATGCAATCATCCCTAAGACCTTTCAAGAATAYAGTTCTTACTACARYTGGGTCTGAGGTGAATARYTTTGACTTTTGATAGTTGTRTAAGAACCTTTYTAAGTAGTCTTCAAGACTTTCATCTTYTGTTTGATGCATTTTAAAAATGTCATTTTTAACATTATCCTTACAATAGTCTTGGTATTTTCGTAAAAATGTGTCTTTCATTTGATCCCAAGAAAGGATTGTATTTTCTCCTAAGCTCATGAACCATCTTAAGGCTGAATCTTTCATTGTAGCAAGAAAAAGCTTAAGTTTTTGGGCATCGTCTGAGTAGTTATAGCTTCTACATAATATGTCAAACTCAAATAAAAATAAATATGGATCTTCAGTTGACATACCTCTGAAAGTGGGTAACGATGATAGTGGGATATTCTTCATGCTGACATTTCTGGAAATATCCAAGATTGGAAACCCAAAGGTCTCAGTCTTTGTAGCTGCATTTCATTCTTCTTCTGCCATTCTACTAATGGATGGTTCAGAAACTGCATTTTATGTGTCTCCTAAATGTTCAGCAGACTCACATTCTACCTGTCCCAATATTGATTCTTTTGTTTTAGGCTCTCCTTCTGGAGCCTCATTGGCTCCCCTTGAATTTTTTGTTGGTGGAATTTTTCCTGCACCAGTGTCAATTGGATTAGTGGGGGGTTTGTTTTTGAATATTTGGAGCTTACAAATCTACCCTTGTTATCTCTATATCTATGCATAAAATGGAAATTTGATTCTTTAGCTGAATTGAAATCATAATTCTATCTAGAAGGTAAGAAGGCAACCTGGCTTCGGAGAACCCCACTCTAGTGTCCGCGTGGCTCTTCACTCATGTCTTAAATGTTTTATCCTCCTCCCTCAAGCAGCCTTTTAAAAACATTAAAATTTATGCAAACAATCTAAGCTAAAAATTACTTCCTACCATTTGCAACTCCCCGGCAATGACGCCAAAATGTTGTGCTACTTATATGTCTAATATAATGCACTCATTAATTATCAATCTGGGATTCGTAATCAACAGAGTTACAAGACACTAGTAAGAAAGGTAATTCCTAATGTCACGAGTGTAGAATCAAAACTAGATTATGTATGCTGGAAACAAATCAAAATAGCAAACTACAATGCACTTTGGTTGTCCTTCTCAGGGAGGCTATCTATTTCATTATGGCACATGCAAGTATGATATGGAATTGGTTTGATAGATCAACCCTGATGTCTGACCTGGAAAACTAACTATGCAATCCACACTTTCTGAAAGGAAATCACACATCAATTAGCATAGCATGGGTAGTTCAATAATCAATATGTTGGTTCTGATGTGGTTCCCAATGAACTTCACTAGTTCTTACCCAAGTAGTTTTGACTATTGTTGCCAACATCTATGATCACTCAAGGAAATCAAACTCATGAGTACAGAAACAGAGTATATGCAAAACAAAGCAATTAAAGATCTCTAAGCAATTATAGAATGGAAATCTTAATCTAAATTGTACTGCTATCATCTAACAGAGTTAAAGCTTTAGTTAATTCAATGTTTATACTACTGAAAACAAACACTAATGCTAATCTACGAAGAGGTTGACCTCTGTTGGGCGGTGGGACCTTGCCGCTTCAACAGGTCATTTGTTGAAGTCTATAGGAAGATTTCTTTTAACACACACATTGCTCTCACTCACACTTCAAAACATAAAATCAAAACTTTCTTTAACAACTCAACTCATTCTTAATCATAGATAATCAGAATATGGAGATAAAATGACATTCCATTAATCTTCACTCAGAAATATGTTTTGTACTATCATACACTAATTACATATTGATTATATGCTAACTCTCCTACTCTTCTACCATCCTTGCCACGGCTATTTAATAGTCTGCATTGTGAAACACAAGGAGGCGAAGTGATTTGCAAATCAATCAGTTGTTAAGTTTAATCATTCGATTACATCTTTAGCTTCATCCTGATGCACTTCGAAAAACTATCATTATCATAGCAAATAGACGTCCACCAATTGACTTAAGCGAGATCTGGCACTTAACTTAGTGCATTGAGCTCTTCCATATGAGTATCGGATCGTAACAGATAGATGGTGTTGGATCATGACAGTGCGTAAAAGGTGGTACTGGATCATGACAGTGTGTGTTGTTGGTACCGAATCATAACAGAGCGTGGTCGTTGGTACCAGATCATAACAGAGCGTGGCCATTGGTACCAGATCATAACAGAGCATGGTCATTGGTATCGGATCATAACAGATCATGGTCGTTGGTATCAGATCACAACAGGTAAGATTTAGTACCGGATGCATTTGGTACTGGATCAGACAGCAACAGTCTTGGTGCGCAGGTACCGGACCACGATAGTGCTGGTACAGAAACGCTAGACATCTAGAGGTCAAAGTTTCACATATGAAAAATCGATCATTAGTACATGAAATATTTAATTCCTTAACTCAATAAACCACAAAATACATGAATTAGCCATACTTTACCTTATGAACTTATTACTGGCAATTGGTAGCATTCTTGTCATTCACTCAAGATTTAGGTAGGCCAAAAAGGTATAGGTGAATAGTATAATAGGGTAATGAGAATTTCAATTTCAGATCTCAACAAGAACCGATGTGATGCAGGAGCATCTACACATCCTCAAGCGAGCCAACGCGCACGGAGAGAGAACACACAGCTGGACAGTGCCAGCTGCGCACATTTTGAAATACTTGGAAATTGGTGCGCCGTCGTTTGGACGAGGCATTCAAAACCTAA
>ML777335.1:20676-46241 GCA_009831015.1 Picea engelmannii | reverse complement strand
TGCAAATTGTGTTCGCGTGAAACGCGAACTCCCGAAGTCCGAACTCCCGACATCCGAAAGGAAGAGCATTGACTCTTCGGGCCCGTGAGAAATAGAAGGTCCTGGTGGGCGCAGACGGCTCGGTGAGGGGCAGGTTGCGTCACGATGTCCTCCTCCTCACGTCTTTCGCAAACTCAACTTCGACGGTGCCTCAAAAGGTAATCCTGGTCTAATGGGATTTGGAGGCATCTTCAGAGACAACAAGGGTGCAATTATCTGTCTTTACTATGGTGCTATAGGCCATGACAGCAATAACTCCACCGAACTCTCAGGTCTCCTTCATGGCCTCAGAATAGCACGACAAAGAGATTTTTTTTCCTCTTTTAGTTGAAGGTGACTCTCAACTAATCATCTCTATGGAAGTTTGTCTTAAAAATGGCTCACAAAGACCAAAAATCTTCCCCGGTTGGTGTTTAGATCAGGGTCTTCATCATCTGGCTCAAATTATGGAATTCAAGGACTCCATCTCCTTCCTCCATGTCTGATGCAAGGCGAACTCCGTGGCAGACAGAATTGCCAATGAAAGCTTCACGGAAAACTCTGACCTTCAAGAAATTACCATGGATGAGCTCTCCAACCACTCCCTCGGGCGAGTCTATATCGACATTGCACTTATGGAATCTTCTTCCTTGGATGCGGGTGTCACCTCCGTCCACCTAGAGGGCACCTCGAGTCCCCTCATCATGAGAACAAAAGACTAGGTGCACTTTTCCTCACCTCCTCCTCATGTTAATATCCCTCATGTCCCTAGACATCGCTACATTACTGCGACTATGGGTCCTGCTCCTCACCCGCATGTCTATTGTACGTCGCACCAATCCACATGCTTTTAAAGGATGGAAGCATTAATGGTGATGGATTTGACCCCCCTTCCACTTGGCGCTTATCACTCCACTAGCTTCGACCTCTCTATCATTCCTCCCTTGTTTCTTCCACAACATGGCTCTTTGCTATCCATAGGTGGAAACTCTCTGCTCTCTACAATCGGTGGTGTCTCTCCCCCCTCACATTTCCCTTCAAGCACAGCCCCTCACTCATACCTCCCCACAAGCTATCCACCCCCACCTTGGGGAGAAGTTGTTGCAGCGGGCGCACATCCACAACTCCTCCCCCACCCCTCCTAGCCAACCAGGATGGATATGATCGCTTGGTCCCTGACTCATTGTGACTATTACTAGACGATTGGGAAGAGGAGGTTTCAAGCTCCCTCCCATCATCCCGACGCACCTCCAGACACCATAGAAGTTAATGGGTGGTAAAAAACCTTCTCGCCCGCACCCTCCTTAGCCTCCCAGGTGTTTTTTTTTCAGATCCCTCCTAGTTCTCCTTGATCACCCCACTCCCCCAATGCTCTTCCTCCTCCATCAGCTCATCCTTCCCCTGGCACCCATCCTCTTTCTTTTGCGTCCCACCCTAGCACCTTGGCACCGAAGGAGAATTCCATTAAACCAATCATTGAGACCACTCCAGGAAAGCACAGTACATTGATGGCTCCATTTATCAAGAGTACAGGCCTCCCGATCAAGGAACCAAGCTCAGACAACTCCAACTCCTCTAGCGAGAGTGAAAATGGTTTCGGTGGTTGCCCCATTGTAGAAGAGACTCCTTCGGATGGCCCTCCCATCATGACTAGCAAGCACACTTTATTTCCAGGCTTCTCTTCTTTTTCAGTCTTTTTTCATTTAGAACTTTTCAAGTTTTTTTGGGTCTTATGTTAGTAATCTAACAAATGATAGCTCTCAACATTTTTGTCAGCCTGGTTTTGCACCAAAGGGCAGGCAGGATGATCAAGTATTTTCCAAGACTAGTTTCCCAATAAGGGAAAAGTTCATTTTTCTCCATTCATGGGGATAAACATTATGACTCTTTGATTGTATCTTTACTATATTTTTAATAGATTAGTTCCAGAATTTACAAAAAAAAAGTATAGTCCTCATTTATACAGATTCTTTCAACAAAAAAACATTGAAATTTGTGCCAAACTCTAACGAAAACGGTTGCTTAGATTTTCATGCCCTTTATCAGTTGTATGAACAACAATTAAATGTTGTATGGATTCCTCCTTTATCTATTGTAAGGACAGAGCTACTAAATTTTGAAACTCCTCTTGGATGCTTTCCTATCCCCTCCTTGAAATGCATTCCAACCCAATATTGTTGCTACTCTCTTTATCTAAGATCAAATCATCTTGGTATTTGTGCCTCTTCACCTTCCCTCTCTTCTCTCCTCAAAAAGTGTGCCCCCCTCTCCACTAGTGTTTCCTTTATGCATGATCTAATTTGTAACTGCCTAAAACCCTAAATCTCAAGGGCTAAGATTCAATATTGATCATCAAGATCGACAGACGTGACTTAATCTTCCGTCGAGGTCACTTAAGTGACCCACACCCTCATAAAGTCAATTTTACACATTAAAAATTAAAAATATCGACTTGACTTTATAAAATCACTTTATAAAGTCATTTTATAAAAACATTTTATAAAGTCACTAGGGAGAAATATGCTTGGTCACTTCTGCATGTTAGGCGTCGTAAATGAAGAAGTACCTCTGAGCTACCAAATCTAAAAATATTAACACCATCTCAAAGAGGTCATACATGGAGTGTAAATCTCATACATACATGCAGGTATCAAACGGTATTCCCTAGATACCCAGTACAGACTCTAAGATTATGCACAAGCAAAGAAATATCTCGGGCCCTTTACAATACTTCTTGACAGATAGACTCAATGGTAATCGTATTACCAAGAATAGTGGTAAACCCATTACAAGAGAAGAAATATCAACCAATGATAATAATGACCAATCTCAATCAATCAACCCAACAACTAACAACCAACCCTTTCCCATTACATAACTCCCAATTTATATTGTTCTCTTGGTTGCTTCTTGACTTCTTGACTTAGTTGTTATCTTTTCTTGATTTTTCTTCCGTTGCTTTTTCCCGCTTTCTCATTGCATATGCTTGAATATTATGGCTCTTTCCATTTACTCATCCAACTGGCGTATGATCTGTTTTCATTGTTGGTACACTTGCAGTTAAATTTTCACTCATCCTAGTTGTTTTCTACAAAATCAGGTTTTCTTCAAAAATGAAGGGCCCAACACCACCTATCAAATGTTGGGGATGAAAAAAATATCACATGTATAAGGATTTCCCCCACACATAGAGTAAAACAACTACATAACCTCCAAAAGGATATTATAGTGGAAGATATGAGTAGAATTATTCCAAGGATCTATGCATCCCTAGAAGACCGACAAACAGAATATATGTCCCATATGATTGAGGTGGAAGGTAAGATCACAAATCATCTGTTTGTTATTTTAATTGATTCAGGAGAAAGCCACAGTTACATTGACCCTAAAATAGTATAAAGTTTTCATTTGAAGAAAATAAAACTTGAAAGATCATGATTGGTTCAGCTATCCATTGGACCCAAAATAAGGATCAATGATACTATTAGAAATTGTCCAGGAAGATACAATTATAATTATTCCAAGGATCTATGCATCCCTAGAAGACCGACAAGCAGAACATATGATTAACATGGAAGGTAAGATCACAAATCATCCTTTTTCTATTTTAATTGATTTAGGTGAAAGCCACAGTTACATTGACCCTAAAATAGTGGAAATTTTTCATTTGAATAAAAGAAAACTTCAAATATCATGATTGGTTCAGCTAGCCATTGGACCCAAAAGAACGATCAATGAGACTGTTAGAAATTGTCTAGAAAATTTGAATGGAGTGTACACCAAGGTTGAATTGAATATCATACCCTTAGGATCCTATGATATCCTAATTGGAATGGATTGGTTGGACTAGCATCATGCTATTATGGATTGCCACAATAAGACATTTACATGTCTTGATGAAGAGGGGAAGAAGAGCACAGTGAAAGGAATTCCAAGACCCATATCCATCAGGGATATTTCATCCTTATATTTGAATAAATGTTTCAAAAAACGATGTTGATTTTATGCAACTCATGTGGAGGAGCCGGAACAATCTAAAGAGCCAAGCCTTGAATATTTTCGAGTATTGCAAGAGTTTGAGGATGTATTTTAAGAAATACCAAGATTGCCACCAAAGAGGGATATAGATTTTTTTATTGATTTAGTGTTAGGAGTTTCCCCAGTATCAAAGACTCCTTACAGAATGAGTACACCGGAATTAAAGGAATTACATATGCACCTAGAATAATTATCGAATGGATACATACTCCCAAGAATTTCACCTTCATGAGAACCAATACTCTTTGTGAAAAATAAATATGGGACGTTGAGGTTATGTATTGACTTTAGACAGCTGAACAAAGCCTCCGTGAAGAGCAAGTACCCTCTACCCAAGATTGATGACCTCTTTGACCAGCTAAGAGGAGAAAATATATTTTCAAAGATAGACCTAAGATCAGGATATCACCAGGTGAGAATCAAGGAATAAGACATCAGTAAGACATCTTTCAGAACTAGGTATGGACATTATGAGTTTGTAATGGTGTCATTTGGATTGACCAATGCACTGGTTGTCTTTATGTGCTTAATGAATGGCATATTTAGAAATTATTTGGATAAGTTTGTCATAGTGTTATTGGATGACATACTTATTTATTCTAAATCAAAAGAATGTGAACATCACTTGAGGTTAGTACTCCAAGTACTAAGGGAACATCAACTTTATGCCAATCTTAGTAAGTGTTATTTTTACCAAGAGGATGGCCAACACCGAGGAATGTTTCAGAAGTCATATATTTCATGGGTTTAGTCGGATACTATAGGATATTTATAGCATGATTCTCTAAAATTGTTCATCATGTCACTTCTTTACAAAAGAAGGAAATCAAGTTTGAATGGATAGCAGAATGTGAATAAAATATTATTTTGCTAAAAGAATTATTCACTGGTGAGCACCCATATTGAATATTTCTAACCCCAATGAGAATGTTGTGGTGTGTATGGATGCATGAAAATAAGGACTTGGTGGAGTCCTCACTCAGAATGGGCATGTCATTGGGTATGAATCTAGAAAGATTAAGGAACATGAGAGGAATTATGCCACGCATGATTTTAAGCATGCTTCCATAGTCCATGCATTGAAGATGTGGAGGCATCATTTAATGGGGAAGAAATTTGAGTTGAGGACAAACCACAATGGTATGAAATATCTTTTTGAACAACCAAATTTAAATGCCATGCAAACAAGATGGCTAAAATTCTCAAGTGAGTACAAATTTGACTTCAATCATATCAAGGGAAAGGAGAATAAATTCATTGATGCACTCAGCAAAAGAGTAAATATCATGCATGATACAGCCATTAGTATGCACCACATGAATATAAAAGGAATAATTTTAGATGTTGTTGTTATAGATCAACATTACCTACAGGTAATAAAAATCCTACAACAGGAAGATGTACAATAGAAATTCAAGGAGTATAAAATGAGGGAAGATGGAATACTTATGCATAGGAATAGAATTTATGTTCTTGATTCTGGAGAACTCATGAATTTGGTGCTAAAATAAATGCATAATGTTCCATATGTCGGACATCCCGGTTATCATAAAATAATTGCAGCATTAAGAAGTCAGTACTTTTGGCTAGGAATGAAGAAGGATATTGTTAATTACATTGCTAGATGTATGGAACGGCAGAGAATAAAAGCTAAGCATAGACACCCAGTGAGTTTGCTACAACCATTTTCAATTCCAGGGAGGAAATGAGAAGCAACAACCATTGATTTTATAACTAATTTTCTCACGATATCAAAGCAACATGATTCCATCATGGTAGTTGTAGATAAATTGACCAAGGATGTTCATTTTGTTCCAGTGAAGATGACTCATATAAAAGTTAATATTGCATAAATTTATGTGAGTTAAATTGTTAGGTTGCATGTAATACCTAAGGAAATTGTTTCAGAAAGAGACACAAAGTTTACTTCAAAATTTTGGAGAGGATTATTTAAAGGATTTGGTACAAATATGAACTTTAGTACAGCATACCATCCACAATGAGATGGCCAGTAAGAGAGAGTCAATTGAGTGATTTAAGACATGTTAAGAATGTATGTGATGGATAAGCCATCTAAGTGGGAATATTACTTGCATTTGGCTGATTTTGCCTAAACTAATGGGTATAAAAATTCATTGAAGATGAGCCCATTTGAAGCTTTGTATGGTAGAAAATGCAATACTTCAGTAAGTTGGGATAACCCAACAAATAGAGTAGTACTTGGGCCCAAATTTCTCAAGGAGATGGAAAAACAGATGGTCAAGATTAAATGGAATTTGAAAGCAGCACGAGATAGACATAAAAGTTATGCAGATAAAAATATGACATCTAGAGATGTTGGCACAGGGGCAGGCCCAGGGTTCAATGCTCAACAACGCGCCAACAAAGCCCCAACTACTGACCCTTTCGAAAACAATTGCGAAGCAGGTGAAGTCTCACCTGAAATAGAAGCATGGGGGGTTACACGATGCAAGTGTCTGTAACCAGGTTGGGACACGATTCTGTGATAAAATCACTTCACAAAATATTCTATAACGCTTAGGAAGTGAACATGCATTAGTTTATTAACCTCATTAACACCGCAGAGCATAATCAAAGACAGATAAGCGCAGTAACAACACGTGACTATGCACCCTGAGCACTTAGCACTATGAGTTAATTCTAGCATTCATTTACCCATCAATATAAGTAAAATACTTAAGCAACAAAATATATATTCATTACACATCATAATCAAAGAACAAAGCAAATGCATAATAGAAATGACACTTCACAAAGAAAACCATGAGACCCAGATATATGTGGTTCACCCCAGGGTGGGGATACATCCACAAAACGCTTCACCTATTTATTATTCGCCAAAATCTTACATCTAGTCACTCATGTGCACTAAGCCATAGAGTCGAACTTCGCACAAGACAGGAGATCTGCGCACTAAGAACTAGATCCTCCTTCTTTACCTTCCAAAAATAGGTCAAATGCACATAGCCAAAATCTCTTATCATGGCACTTAGCACCTGCTCCACACTGAACATCACAAGCACTAAGCATGGTCTACAAAGTCACGGTCAAGCACAAAGCCTCAACCACATACATTCATCCACACACAGAACTACTGCTTCTACAATACATTCCTCCTTATTTATACTTTAAAAAATCTTACAATAAGGCCTAAACATGGGGAAAACCCATGGGCCAACATCCCATAAACCCGTTACAAAAACCATAGGGCCCCGTACTAGGTCCACATAGCCCTCAAAATAGGTGAGATCCGCGATCTTAGCTCAGCTTGGGCGCTCCTACTTTGACCAACGTGTCGAAGTCCAAAAGCGATCCAAAACCTCCAAAACTGACCAAATTTTCCCCAAAACTTAGTCAAGGGCCAACAGGGCCCCAACACTCACCTGTGACTCATCCCGAGTCACTCAGGTCTAGACAATGTTGCTTCAAAATCCTCGAGATTAACTCAACTTGATGCCTCGCCTAAGTCTCCTTCTCAGCGAGCTCCTAGACTGTCTACTCTGTAACAGGCCCTTCCAGGCATTGTTCTACTGCTACAACTACTAGATATAACTATGAACCCTTGCCATCAATCTCCTCGAACATATTTCAAGCTTCATCCTGCACAGGTTGTAAATTTTGTGTTAATTCCATCACCTTCCCCTAGAAGGTAGTGATATGTTGTTGTGCTGTGCACTACCCCTGGGATCTCTTCATCCGTTCCATTGATGTGAGCAGCTTCATCTGCGCTTGCAATGAAAATGTGTGTTGTTGCGCCTCCTGTAACTGAGCCTCTAGCTTATTTAACTCTGGATCCTTGGTAAGGCATTCATACGTCTGGGTGCTTATGTCACTCAATTGTTTACATGCCGAGGCGAGGGATTTTATACTTACTATTGTGTTTTTGGCAAACTCCTCCCTCTGGTCACGCACCTCCTGTGGGGTGCTCGACACTGTTCGGGCCTCTAGTTCAGCTATCCTAGCCTGAAACTGCTAGAGGGTCTCTTTGAGCTTAGATACATGAGATTCAATAGGCTCTTGCTCCTCATGTACCAAACCTGGCACAGAGTGACACGCTTTGCTTACTTCTTCTTTGACCACGACCTACTCTGCGAGCAGCTTCTCTTTTTCTTTTTGTAGCTGGGCTTTGCCAGCTTTCTTTTCCACATGAAGCTCTTCTTTCTCGCTTTCATAGGTAGCTACATTGTCTTGTGTTTCTCGTAATTGTACTAGGACTTCGTCTTTCTCCTTTTGCAAGGCTTCTGTAGCCTTCTCCTTCTCTTCCTGTGCTCTCTGGAACCGAGCTTAAGTTGCATCACCAAGCCTTCTTAGTTGGGCTTCTCTTTCAGCGGTCATTTCTCTTTGTTCCCTTATGTATGCCTTCAAACCTGCCCCCAATACTTCAACCTATTCTGGAGCTATTCCTTTAAGGTTAACCTCAACATCCAAGTTGTGGCTAGCTTGTAGTGTTGCGGGGGTGGGAAACTTGATGCTATATTGGGGGAGGGTGATCCAAATCCCTAGTTCACCCTGTGGAGTTGGTTCATCCCCCAAGTCTATGATTTGTGAAGAGGAAGGCGCAGACGGCGCAGTAGGCACTGCGCGGACCAAGCGAATAGCATGTTGTACTTCCTTCAACTCCCTCTCAATACTTTCATATAACTCCACCTGTTTCTCTTTGTATCTCTCAACATGTCTTTAGAGGCGTCCTCCATAGCTTTGTGTACCAGACTAATGTCATCGTCAATGAGAGTGGCTTCCAATTGTGTCTTATCGGCGCGCATTTTCTTCCTTGTTGAAGGTTTCTTCAGAGTAACTTTCCTCTTTTGTGGGGTCACTGTCACAACAGGGGGGTCTTCAGGTGGTGGGGTGCTAGTAGCTTCGCCTCCTCCTTTCTCTTATTCTCCTTCATCTCCTCCTCCATGTCCTTTTGATTCATCTTCTCCTCCTCCTAGCGAGCTAGACCCGTTATCTCTAGAGGTTTCCTCTTCGTCACTCTCTATGTCATGGACTTCAACCTGCTTTTTGTGTTCCCTCTGCTTCTTCATCCCACTAGATTGTCCCACATGTTCATCTCGCATAACCATCAGGCTTCCTATAGTATCAATGTCAGATAGTTCTTCATCGACGACAGGTATAAGAAATGTTTCTAGCCAATCCTTTATAATTTGTTCTACATTTGCATCTGTGAGCTTATAGTAAGACTGCAATCTTTTCTGGTGCTCATCTCTTCGTGCAGTGATGTAAATGAAGTGGGGATCAGCACGAAACTTTTCTATGGGTCGGTATTGATGCAGGGTACGTAGTGTCATACGAGGGAATGCTTCAATGGAGACTTTCAACTGCTGATAATATCTGTGAAACACGACATTAGACTTCCACTGCTTCGTCATGTCATTGGTATACCACAGGGTGGAAAATTGAGCGGCCAGGGGCTCTGTAGGTTCAATCTCTGGGAAATTATCTCCTTCAGGCATCTTCCAAGCCACAAATGAAATCAGGATGATCAACCAACTATATTGAAACTCAAATCCTAAGTCCTGGGCTTCGCGGCAATATTTTTCTAACTCATCGACGAGGTAGTTCACCCAGTTCATCTGCAGGCCCTCCACACACTTTCCTACGAGGTCCACCACGAACCCGGTGACCTGTGTGGGGCGGTTCTTACTCACTATTTTTTCCAGATAATAGTTGCAAGCAAGGCGCATTGTGCCATCCTGTATGGAGGCTACCTTGTAACCTTGCTTCCCCTTTTCTACCTCTCCATAGGCTTCTTTGATGATTTGTGCTAAAGAATGGTCTGAGTTCTTCCCTGGGTAGAACTTTTGTGGGTTAGGACCCTTCAAACTTAAACATGTGATTTGGTAGATCAACATCGGATCCACAGTAATTATTCTATCTAGCCATAGATATCCTTCGTGATAGCACGACAGAAGGAGTTTAACTCAAGCATTAACCTCTTGGTGGCAGCCAAAATGTGGAATCTTCATTACGTTTAATATGGTTGACTGCTCCAACTCCTTGATCCATGGTTGTGGGACGAGGCGAGGTTTCCTTCTGGTTTTCTTCATTAAATAACGGTGAGGAGCTAGCATGGTGTAGTTCTTCCGGTCTCCTAAGTTGAATTCATTGTGCTTAAACAGCAGGATCTGCCCTAACTGACTCCCTACTATGAAAATTCCTTTCGGAATGTATGCAGTGAACATGGAGTACTCGAAATCATGAGGGATATTGTCACGATTAACAGTGCCAGCTAGAGGCAGAATATACTCAGGCAGGAACGATGGTATCTGCTTCATGTTAGCTAGATCACTGCGATGCTTTCTTCTTTGTTCAGTTACGGGGTTGATGCGGATGGAACAATGTCCATTCAAAGGGGAAGTCTACAGTCCCCTAGTCGAAGACACTTGAATACCTTCAGACGCGGTCTTTCATCCATGAATTTCATAACAACTTCCTCGACATACTTCTCAAAGTTATTGTGTTCGCCTGGCATTCTAGTTTTTAACAGACAGCGGATAGACAAACAGACAGGCAGGTTATACTTTCAAATAACGACAGGCAAAACAATTCGACACTTGGACAATTCTCGACTTAGCTCAGTCAGTCACGATAGAAAAAAGTGGTCCCAGCGCCATGATCGACGAGTTAAATAAGCATGGCGGCATGACGTATCTTCCAACGGACAGTAACTAGACTTAAATTCTTCCATTAATGTAAATCTAGTTGTTATGGCGCAGTCTCAACATCCAAAAGAAGTCTATAAACCCGTAAATGTGTTTCCTAGACATTTTGTAGCGTCATTCTAACGGTCGAGGTGCCTCCAATGGTTATATAACTTTTCCAAGGAGAAGTCCAAATTTGCGCGGACATGTTATTCCAGCGAGGTTCAAACCCTGCGAACCTGCCTCCTGCGAGGTTCCGATCTGCGAAGTCTTCCATCGGTTTCCTTAAATTCTTGTAGCTTTTCTAACTTAGACTTAATTTTATTGAGATTCCTTGCCTTCTTTCTTTTTATCTGAGTCTCTTTAACTATTTCTGGAATCATTTTTCCATTATTTTTCTTATCTTCCCCTAGCGTAGTGGCTTCGCATTGTTGAGGTACCCTCAAAATTTCTGAAGTTAATATCCCTTTTCTTAACACTTCTTGAGTGGGCACACTTCTCTCTTGGATAGATAGGTCCTTCAATCCTTCTTGCATTCTTTCAACCTTGATAGCTAATTCTTTTTCTTTATGTCCCTCCTATGTTGTTACTTTTCTTTGCTGCTTCGACTTATCCTCTCCTTCTTCTCTTAGTTGGTCTATTTTCCTAACTATGAGATCCCTTAATTCTTGTTTTTTTCTTTTCTGTAACTTATTCCTCTACTTTCCTTCTGATCTGATCCTTCTCAATCTAAGTCTTACCTAACAAAAGTGGGAAAGGAGCGTTGTCCTCAACAAACCTAATGACTTCAAATTCTTCTTCAGTCGATGTTACATGAACAATAATAGGTACAGTAGTTACTCTTCCAAATAAAGTTATCATCTTGCCCTTAAACAAGCCTATCCTTCCTAAAGAAGGTACCACAGTAGGATTTCCCAAAACTTCCCAAGTTTCTTCTATCATAATATTCACTT
This sequence comes from Picea engelmannii, assembly GCA_009831015.1. NCBI lineage: Eukaryota > Viridiplantae > Streptophyta > Pinopsida > Pinales > Pinaceae > Picea > Picea engelmannii. The sequence continues at coordinate 34,567 of ML777335.1, read as the reverse complement.
GTGTTTCTTCATCCAAGACTATACAGTCTATATCAAAGTCTTTTATTCTTGCACTTATGCGTTGTTTTGCTTTCAGGATTTTTGGTAAAATGACATCTTTATGAACATCCATCGTTTCTTCCAACTGTAATAACATAGTCTGAACTTCCTCTGACCTTTTCTCTTTATGACTGTCTAACATACCCTTAGTCTCTTTGCTCTTTTTGTAATTTTCTTGTCTTATGTCCCTCCCTTCAACTTTAGCAATAATCCTTGGACAATCCTCAACCTTATGACCAACAACCTTACAAAAAAGACAAATAGGGCCTACCTCAGGGAATTCCTTAGTGAGATGTCTCGGCCTTCTTCAATTATAACACAAATGCAATCCTATTTTTCTCTTAAATGTTCCCTAGTATTTTTTGTACTGCGCACTTCTCCTAGGATCATAGTGTTGGACCTACAATCTGCAAAAATTCTTTCTAGGTTCCTGCATCCACTTATCAGTCCAAAAAATCTTTATATACATAGGAATAACATATATTTATTCATTTCCATTAAATTTACTCAAGTCAAATATTTATTTCAACTACGCCCTATCCTTCAGCCTAGGACAGAATCTATTAAACATACTTAAATTCATGCTTTCAAAACAAAAAATTTCACTTATCTTTCTCTTACCAAAGCACAAAGCGTGCCTCTTTTAGAATCGTACCTTTTTTATTTAGAACAACTTACTTTCTTGGCACAAAGCTTCGCAAGTCAAGTAGAGTATTGCGCACTTCAATAGTAGACCTATGCATAGAGCCTTTATTTTTCTTTATTTCAGTTCCCAGCAATCACAGTTTCAGGTCCTGGCAATCACAGTTTCAAGTCCCGGCAATCACAGTTTCAGTCCCAGAAACGGAACCATTTGTTGGCAAAGGGGCAGACCCAGGGTTCAATGCTCAACAACGCAACAACAAAACCCCGACTACTGGCCCTTTCGGAAACACCTGTGAAGCAGATGAAGTCTCACCCGGGGTAGAAGCAGGGGGGGTTATAGGACACAGGTGTCTGTAACCAGGCCGGGACACGATTATGTGATAAGAGAACTTCGTAGAATATTTTGTAACTCTTAGGAAGTGAACATGCATTAGTTTATTAACCTCATTAACACCACAGAGCATAATCAAAGACAGATAAGCTTAGTAACAACAAGTGATTATGCACCCTGAGCACTTATCACTTAACACTGTGAGTTAAGTCTAGCATTCATTTACCCTTCAATATAAGTAAAATACTTAAGCAACAAAATATATGTTCATTACACATCATAATAAAAGCACTAAGCAAATGCATAATAGAAATGACACTGCACAAAGCAAAACATGAGACACCAGATATACGTGGTTCACCCCAGGGTGGGGCTACGTCCACAAATCGCTTCGCCTCTTTATTATTCGCCAAAATCTTACATCCAGTCACTCTGATGCACTAAGTCACAGAGTCGAACTTCACACAAGACAGGAGATTTGTGCACTAAGCACCAGATCCTCCTTCTTTACCTTCCAAAAATAGGTCAAATGCACATAGCCAAAATATCTTATCATGGCACTTAGCACCTACTCCACATTGAGCATCACAAGCACTAAGTACAGTCTACAAAGTCAGAGTTGAGCACAAAGCCTCAACCACATACATTCCTTGACACAGAGAACTATTGCTTCTACAATGCATTCCTCTTTATTTATACTTTATAAAATTTTACAGTAAGGCCTAAACATGGGGAAAACCCATGGGTCGACATCCCATAAACCCATTACAAAACCCAGAGGGACCCTTACTGGTTCCACGTATCCCTCAAAATAGGTGATATATGTGATCTCAGCTCCGCATGGGCGCTCCTACTTCGACCAACATGTCAAAGTCCAAAAGTGGGCCAAAACCTCCAAAACTAACCAAAGTTTCCCCAAAACTTGGTCGAGGGCCAACAAGAGAATTTAAAATGGGAGAGCATGTACTCTTGAAAGTTAAACCCAAGAAGAGCTCATTGAAGTTGGGGAGTTGTACCAATTTAGTAGCCAAATTTTGTGGTCCATTTGAGATATTGGACAAAATAGAACCAGATGCATACATGCTTGCATTGCCCACTTCCATGAATGTGCATAATGTTGGAGAAATTTCTATTTTCGACAGACTAGTTCAGTGGGAGTTAACTGACTAGTTCTATTTTAGACTTTCTATTTTTACCATCACTATTATGCATGCATGCATTCCTAAGGAAAGCTAACTGCTTGATTGTTTTTCTTAATTATGGAATGTTTTTCCCTATATATGAGTGTATTCCACTCATTCATTGTATCATATTGATCATGATCTATGTATCAATCATCAACTCATTGAAGTAGTTTGAATATATCTTCTCATTCTTCCATATTGAATCTCTCTTCCTTTCTTGATAAACTTTGTTTGTACTTGCTTTAGCTAGATATCTTGTGCAGGTTTCCATGAAACAATGACATGGTATCAGAGCTATGTTGCTTGGAGCAAGCCAGACAAGCCAAAGAATAAGGAAAATCAGGGTTTCGGTGAGCTAAATCCATGGGCGTACCTTTCAGCAGTTATTTCTCCCAAAATATTATGTTTTTGAGGAATCGTCCCATTTTGGAAGTGGGTTTTCAATCGTTTGGCGAGATTCTTCACCGTTTGCTCAGAAACTAAGTCGCGAGATAGCCTCCTAAAATTGATACGAATCCGTGGTTGTACCTTTCTACAGTGATTGCTCCCAAAATTATTAAGTTTTTGAGAAACCAGCCCTCATGAGAAGTAAATCAACCCATTTTGGAAGTGGTTTTTCAACCGTTTTGTGAGATTCCTCACCGTTTTCTCATAAAGTAAGCCGCAATTTCATCTCTTGAAATTAATACGAATTCTTAATTTCTTAATTTTTCACTTGCAAATTGAGAGTAAATTTTTAGGGGTTCTTAGAAACAGTGGAAGAGATGGAAAGGACAACTATTATATAGTCAAACTTGGTGGTAATCCTCACAACATACAATTATTTTGATTGGAATCCCAAGGCAGAATTCCAACTCAGAAGGAAATCACTGTATAATTTGACGATGGCGACAGAAACAGAACCTACATCAGTGATTGAGAAGATGAGATGGGAGAATCGTAAGGATGAGGCCACAGGACTACTTCTTGAGTTAATCTCTAATGATATATGGTTTCATGTTTCTGCATGCAAGACTCCAAATGAGATCTGGACCACCCTGGAAAGACTCTTTGGAAAGCAGGATGAGATGCGAGGTCATATGCTTGAGGTAGAGTTGAATACCTTAGACCCTAAAAGTTTTGATAATATACAAGATATTTTTACTAAATTTAAATCTTTGTTATTAAGCTTGGGTGAATGTGGTATTGATAAGTATACACAAGAGAAACAACTTATTCTAACAATCTTGGCCAAGCTAGGATTAGAATACGTTGTATATGTCTTCAATTTCCATTCTGGCAGATGTCTTTTTGGAACAAATTGGAAAATGCCTACGTTGGCTCAGCTCATTGAGTCTCTTACACAAGAGAAGACAAAACTCATAAAGATGAGCCTCATGAAAGATGCCAAAGCACATGCACTCACAATGCATGATGGAAAAGGGTCATTCAAACATAACAGGAAGGAGGGATATTCCAAACCCTTTAATGATTTTTCAGGTTCCAAAGACTCTTCAGATTCCAAGAAGAAGAAGAAGGGAAAGCAGTGCACTTACTGCAATAAACCGAATCATGAAGAATCCACATGCATAAATAAACATATCGATATTATGGCACAAGCACTTCAGCAGAACAACCTTGGAAACTTCATTCTAGAGGGAGTCAAGAAGCAGAAGGAAGAAGATCATGCTCCTAAGAAAGGTAATCATCATGCTCTGGTTGCAATTAATTCCTCATTTGATTCATGGATTATAGATTCTAGTGCATCCCATCATATGGCAACGAAAGAGGAATTTTTTTCTTCTTTGAGTCCATGCTCAAGACCCCCTATTCTCATGGGGGATGATACTCTAGTAGAAGTAGCACGAGAAGGGAGAGCGGAACTCCACAATGGAAGTTTTGAGAATTTTCTACATGTTCCAAAGCTTTCTATGAATCTGCTCTCAGTTTATCAAATTCAGTTTCAATAATTGACATGCATGACAATTCCATCATTGAAATTGGTGAGGTGGATCACAAGTCAAGGTTGTATAAATTCACTAAGTTTTCTGACGATGACTCCTCTATTCTACTTACACATAAGGAGAGTACTTTGCATGCACCTCCAGTGCAACATGCATGTACTCTTGTTCTTCCATCAGTTTCAAACATCAGGGATGATTCCATACACTCAAATTATGTACATGGAAATAAGCAGGTAGTACAGCTAGATAAGAAGCCAGCACCAAAGCTTCAACAGATAACCAAGAAGGCACAGACCACACTTCAGGCAGCAGGAAACCTTGTAGGTAATCCATTGGATTCGAGGATGACTCAATCTCAGCATGAGGAGCCTTCTCATGTACTTTCAGCTTTAGAACATAAGATGTCCGTGAATTGTTATATGGTTCAATCTATTGATCCACATAACTACAATAGGGTTGTGGGAAATCCATTATGGAAAGCATCCATGCAGAAGGAGTATGACTCACTCCTACAGAACCAGACTTGCAATCTGGTTCCACATCCACCAGAAAGGAATATTTTCAGGTGCAGATGGGTCCACAGGATCAAGAAGTACAAGGCCCAACAAGTTGCCAAAGGACTTCTTCAAATCCATAAAGATTTCTACATCTTCACGAAGACTTTCAATGAGCAGAAGTTTCAGACTTTGCAGGATCGTCTTGCAGTGAAGAACATAGTTGTCTAGCAGTTGTTATTTTCTTCTTTTGATACATTATCTTTTGAGGGGAGGGTTTGTTCCCATGTGGTTTTCCCTCTTTCCTCACTTTTATTCAGTGTTCATTAGTTGCATTGTACATGAGTACCTAAAATGGCCTAGTAGCTGGGACTCATTTTTTACTCCATAGTGATGTTTAGGGAGAGTGTTGGAGAAATTTCTATTTTTGACACACTAACTCAGTGGGAGTTAACTGACTAGTTCTATTTTAGACTTTCTATTTTTACCATCACTATTATACATGCATGCATTTCTAAGGAAAGTTAATTGTTTGATTGTTTTTATTAATTATAGAATGTTTTTTCCTATATATGAGTGTATTCCACTCATTCATTGTATCATATTGATCATGATCTATGTATCAATCATCAGCTCATTGGAGTAGTGTGAATATATTTTTTTATTCTTCCATATTGAATCTCTCTTCCTTTCTTGATAAACTTTGTTTGTACTTGCTTTAGCTAGATCTCTTGTGTAGGTTTCCATGAAACACTGACACATAATGTGTTTCATGTCTCTTTGTTGAAAAAGTATGTACATGATCATAACCATGTGATTGATTGGAATTTGATTCAGGTGGATCCAGAAGAAGAGTTTTGGTTCCAGTGAATGTGCATATTGGAAAGAAAGGTCAAAGTTCTATGGAATCAAATCATGGAACTGGTAAAAGTTCAATGGATATGCTATGATCCTGAAGATGCTACTTGGGAGCATGAAGATGGTATGTGGGGGAAGTACCAGGACTTTTTGAAGACTTTTGAAATTTTGATTTCTCTTTTGTATATGCACTGAGGACAGTGCCAAAATAAAGGGGAGGAAAATGTAATACCATGATTTTGAGTCCCTAGATTAATAATGTATTTTGTTTATTGATGAGAGTTTAGAGTACCTAAACAATTGAAAATGTCGAAGAGCCTAGGGAATGTAATACCTTGAATAATTTTAATAACAAAATACATTGTTTGTTGTGATATGAAGGAGGACAATATTTATAGGGGGCTATGATTCCATGAAAGAGGGGGCTAAGGTTCTAAGCCTTTTATTAATTATTTTATTTACCCACGTTTGTGTTGAGGGGTGAATGAGGGGTTGTATGAGTCTCTTGGGGAGACAACGATGTGCCTTGGGTGTCTTTTCTATTTAAACCCTACATGTTCGTTGTTTGGAGGTTGTTTGATGGTGGTTACATCATTTTTGTTACTCCATGATTGTTTCATTTGGACAGTTTCCTAATTGTTGTTGCTTCATTATAGTGGGTTTGTTGGTTTGTTTTGTCCATCGGAGTCTCATTCATCATTACCTTCCTTCTTGCTCACATTGGGTCTAGTTATGGGCATGGGGATATGAATTGCTAGAGAAAATGAGCCACGGTTATTGTTTGTAGGAACTACTAGTGTTTTAGCAAGGATTTGATGCTTGTGTGTGTGAAAATGTTGACAGTAATGCCAATATTGTCTACAACTAAGAATCCTATAAGTTTCTAGCATTGATATTTTCTCGACCAATACCATGGGAGCCCTATATTGGGGTGAACAACCTAAGGGACTGCATGGAAGTGAAGGGGGTTCATTCTATAGGGTTGTGCAAGTTTATGGGAAAGAGAGATGGTAAATTGGTATTGTTGTATGGTTGAGAAATTATGAGAGTTGATTATCCAAACTGGTTTGGGAAAACTAGAGTCGACCTAGGACTCATCCTTGTGGATTCATATCCCTGGGTCAGGGGTGACTTGTTGTTGAGATATAGAAAATCAATGTCTAAGGTTGGGTGGAACATCTGATGTATGCAGCCAACTGATGAAATTATTTTAAAAGATTAGTCTCTATGTGTTTCTATGCTAGTTGATATTAATTGTTTTGCATGGCCAGATATGCTTTCTCTTTTTTTCATGCATGTTTCATGTTATTGCATTTGCATTATTATGTTCATTATTTTCATAAGAAAGGTATCAAATTTCTCAATCATCTCGAGCAGGCAAGTTTTTTAGGCGCCCAAGAAGTGGGGGTATGTCACAATAAACATTATTATATGGAAATTATAGGCAATTACAATGTAGCGACGAAAATAGCAATGCCTATAACAATTCCATCCATTACCCATGCAAGCATTTAACAATTTCAACACATAATCCATAATTTATGTATATTTATGGAGTTGTTACATGAGAATTTATAGCAGCATACATATACACTGTTGTTTATACAAATTAATTACAGTTCCTTCATTATTTTGGCCTCTTATAAGATACCCACAATGTCATTTGCAATGTATTGACATAATTTCAAATCAATTTACATAACAAAGGCATAAATATGTCCTCAACATTTCAGTTAATGGTTGTAACAACCATTTAAATTTGCATACAAACATTTTCCAGACAACCCAAATGGCACTCATGAGAGAACACTAATTTCCAACCTTGTATCTTCACAAATTAAGCACATGATTCTTATTTACAACAACAATAACATATTTAATCATCAACATATACTAAAAAGAGATCAAATTACTTATTTTTTATAGGATTTCACTTAAGGAAATAACTCCATGGGAGCATTTTTCCTCCCAACCATAGGCACCAACACTTGTAGGTGCCACCCCTGTGTCACACAATGAAATAACAAAGACGAAATAAAAAAGACTAATTTACTAGATATGGCTATGGTTTTCTTAAACAACCTAATTCCAAACTATTACAACCAAATAATTACTTATCAACCTATTTTTATAACAACGTCTCACTCACTAGCCTCTCTTTCCCCCTCATCCCTACACAACACAAGGAGTGGGATCCCCTTCATTGCTAAAACATCACTTGGGCTATCCCACTTCCCTCCAATGTTCCAAAACACATAGCTAAAAAATCTATAATGTTGTGAACCAAGGAATCTCAATTGTAACCATTACCCATAACTAAACCATGGCCTCTATATTCATTCATGGAAGAAAAACTATAGTAGAAACATATTTCTCTTGGCAACAAGCATACTCCAACACTAGCATTTTATCATACCCCACATCAACTCCACCAACATAAGTGAATGGTAAAATGAGTCAATGGTTTTCCCCAATATTGAGAGAATACCCCTCCCAAATATTTCATGCATACTAAGCTTGAATGGGAAACACATTCTCATCCAATAAGCTCGGAAAAAGTAACATATGGCACATAAGACAAGAATGATAGGGAGGCTTTGGAGTGACACTTGGCTTTACTAATAAAATAATATTTATTGGACTTTCCCCTATTTCACCTTTTGTTGATTCATTGCCTCATCCTAGGGATATATGCAGGAGATCTAACCCCAAGTGTACTTTTATTATTGTATTATTATTACTATTTCATTTTAATTTCAATATAATCAAATATTAACTCACTTACCACATACTTACACATTATGGTCATATGGTCATAGGGAGTATTACATTCTTCCCCCACTTGGAAAAACATATTACATGTGTTCCTCTTTCCAATTAAAAAAAACCATTAATTCATTCTTTAGTTGTCCTTTAAAAATCACTAAGGAAAACATACATGTTTGTTGGCAGCCAATTCATTTTTTTAATTGCTCTTAAAAGACGCTGCCTACACCTCTTGTCTCGTTAATGACAAATCATCGTCGCATTATGCTTCTAGACATTTGTTTCATTTTTGCGACAATTACAATTTGATTTCGATTTGATTTTCACAACTGAAAGTGTGAAAATACCTTTTTCGTCATTTGGACTGGTGTCGTCTTTGATTGATTTATCCAAAAGACACTTGACCATTGGTTTATCACATGACTGCAAAAGATTTTTCAAACTTGTGTCCTTTAGCATATCCTTACCTTCATTGCGCATTTGGATCTGTTTGATTACTAAGCTTTGAGCATGAGGATTTACTGGTTTTATTCTGATCTTATAAAGGTTATGATGGATTTGGTCTTCTATGCTTTTATTCTTATTGCTATGAGCTCTTCACTCTTTTATTATATGAGAGTTTTTGGATTGCAATGTTCTAAAAACTTTGGAATGAAAACATTTGATTACACAAATGCATACGTTGGTAAGTTTACAAAGTCAATTTGAGAAATAGCAATGGTTTGAGGGCACATTGATTAAATCTTTTGGATTTTAGTTTTAAATCGATGCTTGGTATATTGTTTGGTAAGTTGATATTACATTGGATGAGTCATAGTCTCAAACTATGTATTGGCATTGATTAAATTTAACCTTGGTGTGAAACGATTGATTGACACGATGGATATGGTGTTGGATTGAACTGTACACTTGGCACTTGAATGTAACGTGGTGTTGGTTATGTTTCGGGTAAATGGCACGTTAATCTGATGATACACCTATTTGTTGGTCGATACGTATGGTATAAACGATTATGATTTTAACAACATTGTACTCAGCAATTAATACAATGTGTGGCGGTGGTAATCCCACCACCTTCGCACGCATGCAGTTAATTCCGGTCTCTTCGAGCATTGAAGCTGTCAAACCCTATCGTTTTCACTCTATGCATTGTTTCATTCAGTTAGAACCCTACCATGTACAGAAGCCATGGCTCCTGTCGTAAGGGCCGAGCCTAACGGGTGCCAAGCATTGTTGACATTTGATGGTGCATATAGCGACCTGGAGAATCACGGGTGGCTTGCTTTCATAAGGAAGTTTGATGGTTATAACTTCACTGTGGCTCGGCAATTTGCTTTGTCGTTCGATGGTTGCCGAGCCAAAGTTGGAGATGTCCAGCTTGAAATCACTGAACAGTCTCTCAGCTTGGAAACCAGCATGCCTGTCAAGGGACAAAAATGGTCGAAAAGCTGTAAGGTAGATGATGTCCCATGGACATTACTGTTCCAATATCGCATAGTCAACTCATGCGACAGAGGTTTTCCTACAAAGATGTTGAAACCCCGCTGGTATGATCTCTTAATGATTATCAAACAATTTGTTACTTGTGAAGGCAGGTACGGGTTTATTTTCTTGTTCCACCTGCGTTTATTAATGGTTTTTATGGGATTCAAACTAAGTATGCCTCACTATCTGCACCGAAGTTTGTTCAAAATGGCTAAACGATACAAGCGTAGCCAGGCTGACACTAGCCTCTTCCATGTGGGGTTGATTAAAATGATGTTGGTTCATGAATTGGGGTTACGTCATGATTCTTGGCATGAGTTTCTCAGTCGTAATGGCTTTGAAGAGTCTAACCCTCCACAGGTGGATAATCCCACGGTGACCGAGAGAAAACCTACCCCTGTTCCTTTTGGTGTTTTGTTACCTAAACCTAAGCCCGAGTCCCCTACAAATTCGCCTATGGTTGTGACCAAACAGACCGAAGTTGCTAAGCCTACAACCAAAAAGACTAGAACGAAGACTGGTGCTAATACTAAAGGCAAGAAAAATGCAAGGTTGATCTCTCGTATGGAGAGGAATAAATCTAAGCCCCCTGCCAAAACAGAGCCTATCATGGTCAGCGAGGACTCTGATTCAGACATTGAATGATTTCTCGCCGAAGAATATCCTTACTCCGAGGGATTGTGTGGCAAACCTCCTCATGATTTCGTCAAGAACTTACCTCCTTTTCTGCAGGATAACCCTGACTTTCCTGGTATTGAACCACTCCATGAAACCCTCGGGGAATCATCAAAACCCCCTTCTGTTCAAGCTGTTGCTCCACCTTGCGGTCAGTGTGGGTTGTGGTTGGAGAGATACTACATGGATGTCCCAAAATTGCAATCCAAAATTCATGATTTGGAAAACCAAGTGGCAAAGCTCACTGGTAAGAATGCAAGAGAACAACCCAACGACAAGAAACAACGAACTATGGGTTCGATCCTGTTCAAAAATGTCAAGTCTGCTACAGCCATTATAAATTCGAAATTGACATAATCTCAGTGGTCTAGTTGGTATAACCCTTGCTCATTTATATGGTACATTCGTGAACTCTGTGTGCATTATTGACTTGCTCGGTTACATAAACATGCACTGTTGTATATGATTTGATTTGTTAAATCGAATTTTGTTTATAGTGTGAGTTGGATTTGGTTTTGATTTTGGTAATCAAGTTTTGGATTCGTTTGATTTAAATTTGTTACGATTGAAGGTTCTGTTGTATCTATTATAGGCAAATTGTTTTGCAACATTTCGAAACACAATTCGAATTGGTTATGACACATCTACCGTGGTTATCTGCTGCTTTCTTGTAACTTTGACCAGCCTGGATATGATTTCGATTTTGTTGCAAAAAAGGGTTTTGTTTTATATTGAGAATTGATGCAAATCATAACAATAACCTGATTTCTAGTCAGTCATTTTGTAAGGCAAGTCGACCCTGTTCTGTTGCGAAATTGAACAACATTACATTTTTAGTCACAAACGAAATTGTAAAACAAAACGACATGCCCAGAACAAAGAATTCGTCTATAATTGTATTAAACCCGATCTTGTTTGATTGTTGTTCAGATTATGGTTAGCAATACTGTTCGATTTTGACTGTGTCTTACCCAGCAATTAAAATAGATGATGATTTTGGTCAAGATTATTACACATGTTTCGTTTAAATGTGTATCGTAATAGCTTTCACTTATTTGATCAAAATAGAATGAATATCGCTCTGAATCTTACAGGCTTTCTATCGTTATTATTGATTGAAATTGCTACAGTTGTAACATATGTTTGATCAGATCGATTATAGTTAGGTTGTGGCAAATCTTATTTGATATGATTACTATCCTGTTTGATCATGATTATTGATTGTGATTGTATCATATCTCATTCAAATTTGATTCAATATCCAATTTCGACCTGTCAAAGTTTGACTATACCTTATGGTCACTAAAGACAGAAATATTCTGGTACTCTGTTTCAATTGAATTTCTTTGGATGCAATTTGATTTGGATGATAATTTCAATTGGATTATTAGTGACTCATATTGAGGATTATTAAAAGATGATTCGATTTGATTTTATCTTATTGAGATCTGGTCATGTTGGCTATTCTAGACTAACTACAGAATCAGATGATTCTGTAGCTAAGTCTGTGGAGTCAAAATTTTATTGTTTTCTTAATAAAATATTCTTCTAACTTAATTTTTGGTTTCTATTGCAGGTATATTCGAATTAGCAATAGATATGAGAAGCAGGTGGAGGATATCTTAAGGATTTCACCTGCATTTTTAGTTACTTAGTTTAAGGGATTTTGGGATTATTCCCAGATTTTGTAAAACTGTTTACTATTATTCACAAGGATGTTTTACCTTGTGAGAAACCTATATAAACCTATGGTTTTGTAATAATCTGGAATCCTCAGTTTTGGGAGAACAAGGATATGTAATGCTGATTCAAACTGGAGCAGAATTGATGCGTTGTTATAGCTTTTGTTTTTCAATATATCGACACTTTGTTCCAAGTTTTGTATATCATTATGTTTATGGTTTAGTATTACTTTGTTATCTAAATCAAATACAAGTGATATAATTTCTTATTGTTATACATATCTTGTTGCTTTCAAAGAGATAAAGAACATAACAGTTGTTGATTCATTTTATGAATGATAGCTTTGTCTTCTTCGTAAATTGAATTGTTATATAAGTTTCCTGCATAATAGGTTTCCCTTATTGCAGAGATTTATCATCATAAAATTGTTATGATTTCTTTTATGTCTTGTTTGTCCTGTAATATACTTCAAGAAGCAGCGTAGTTGATCATTTTCGAGAATCTTAAGGGCTAAATGGTGTGAATTTCTTCCTCCAACCAGCGTAAGAAGTCATCCTACACAGGGCAGACTTGGAGTGTTTCCAGGTCAATTAGTTAGATGTTTACTGTTTATGTTAAGTAGTTTAATATAAATGATAGTTTAGTTAGATTTATATTACATTATTTAATTTCAGTAAGATAGATTAGATTGTTTAATTTCAGTAATTTGTGTTTCCTTTTCATAAAATATAAAAGATAAAAAAGAGATTCTTGGCTGTCTCAGGGCAGTGAACACATGAGTTTTGCAGGTTTTAATCAAATCTGTAGTTTGTCTATAGTGTACATTTTTGAATAAGGAATTTCATAGCTGATAATTAGGTAGTTGATTTGAGTTATTATAATCATAGTTAGTATCTTGTATATATAGTAGTTAGTAGTTTATAGTTAGAATGGTGTGGTTAGTGTAAGTTTGTTTTATTAGTTTCTAGTTTCCTTTAGATTTCTTAGCTCAGATCATTTCTCTCTTTGGTTTCCATCTGAGACCTTAGGGAGGCCAACGGAGCCGTTAAACTCGTCAGGGTGGTCCATTCCAAACGGCTTGGGTTATTTAGACAACCCCGGACCGGTTCCACTCTCCCAGTTGACGGACAGTCAATTTCGTCCGTCAACAAATGGCGCTAGAAGGAGGGCCTGAACTAAATTGATGGCACGAGGTGGTCGCAAGACTCCTCCCCCCCCTAATCGCTCCCCTATAGTGACTAGAAGCCGTTCATTCGATAGTATTCCCCCTCAAACAGCAACTACTTCAACCGAAGATCCTCAGATCACAGTTGAGCCAGCAACCCCTAATCCTACAGGTGGTGATATACAAGAAATTTTTAGACAATATCTTATCAAATCACATAAATCCTTTGCTAGTATTAGGCAACCAAATCGCCCGTGGGGTCAACCTCTAGACTTCTTTGAAGTCAGAGAACAACTAGGTGATATAGACCTTACTGTGAATCCTACAGATCCAAACAATAATCCTGCTGCAGGAGGATCTGGGATACCTCCTTCACCACCTCCCTCATCTCCTTCTTCTTCTGGAGGATATTCCTCTTCTGACAAAGGAAAATCACCTTCTCAACCTTCTACACCCACTACCCCAATGGCAAATCAGAAAAACCCTGCTAGACCTTGGTTGGACCAGGATGTCGTAGTTGTACCTGGAGACCAACACCCTTTGCCTAAGCATCCAGAGAAATGGCTTCCTAAGTTTGATCCCGATTCAAAACAGATAGTTGAAGATCATATCAAAAAATTTAT
>ML777335.1:0-20576 GCA_009831015.1 Picea engelmannii | reverse complement strand
AACTATGTATTGGCATTGATTAAATTTAACCTTGGTGTGAAACGATTGATTGACACGATGGATATGGTGTTGGATTGAACTGTACACTTGGCACTTGAATGTAACGTGGTGTTGGTTATGTTTCGGGTAAATGGCACGTTAATGTGATGATACACCTATTTGTTGGCCGATACATATGGTATAAACGATTATGATTTTAACAACACTGTACTCAGCAATTAATACAATGTGTGGCGGTGGTAATCCCACCACCTTCGCACGCATGCAGTTAATTTCGGTCTCTTCGAGCATTGAAGTTGTCAAACCCTATCGTTTTCACTCTGTGCATTGTTTCATTCAGTTAGAACCCTACCATGTACAGAAGCCATGGCTCCTGTCGTAAGGGTCGAGCCTAACGGGTTCCAAGCATTGTTGACATTTGATGGTGCATATAGCGACCTGGAGAATCACGGGTGGCTTGCTTTCATAAGTAAGTTTGATGGTTATAACTTCATTGTGGCTCGGCAATTTGCTTTGTCGTTCGATGGCTGCCGAGCCAAAGTTGGAGATGTCCAGCTTGAAATCACTGAACAGACTCTCAGCTTGGCAACCAGCCTGCCTGTCAAGGGACAAAAATGGTCGAAAAGCTGCAAGGTAGATGATGTCCCATGGACATTACTGTTCCAATCTCACACAGTCAACTCATGCGACATAGGTTTGCCTACAAAGATGTTGAAACCCCGCTGGTATGATCTCTTAATGATTATCAAACAATTCATTACTTGTGAAGGCAGGTACGGGTTTATTTTCTTGTTCCACCTACGTTTATTAATGGTTTTTATGGGATTCGAACTAAGTATGCCTCACTATCTGCACTGAAGTTTGTTCAAAATGGCTAAACGATACAAGCGTAGCCAGGCTGACACTAGCCTCTTCCATGTGGGGTTGATTAAAATGATGTTGGTTCATGAATTGGGGTTATGTCGTGATTCTTGGCATGAGTTTCTCAGCCGTAATGGCTTTGAAGAGTCTAACCCTCCACAGGTGGATAAGCCCATGGTGACCGAGAGCAAACCTACCCCTGTTCCTTTTGGTGTTTTGTTACCTAAACCCAAGCCCGAGTCCCCTACGAATTCACCTATGGTTGTGACCAAACAGACCGAAGTTGCTAAGCCTACAACCAAAAAGAATAGAGCAAAGATTGGTGCTAATACTAAAGGCAAGAAAAATGCAAGGTTGATTTCTCGTATGGAGAGGAATAAATCTAAGCCCCCTGCCAAAACAGAGCCTATCGTGGTCAGCGAGGACTCTGATTCAGACATTGAACGATTTCTCGCCGAAGAATATCCTTACTGCGAGGGATTGTGTGGCAAACCTCCTCACGATTTCGTCAAGAACTTACCTCCTTGTCTGCGGGATAACCCTGACTTTCCTGGTATTGAACCACTCCATGAAACCCTCGGGGAATCATCAAAACCCCCTTCTGTTCAAGATGTTGCTCCACCTTGCGGTCAATGTGGGTTGTGGTTGGAGAGATACTACTTGGATGTCCCAAAATTGCAATCCAAAATTCACGATTTGGAAAACCAAGTGGAAAAGCTCACTGGTAAGAATGCAAGAGAACAACCCAATGACAAGAAACAACGAACTATGGGTTCAATCCTGTTCAAAAATGTCGAATCTGCTACAGCCATTATCAATTCGAAATTGACATAATCTCAGTGGTCTAGCTGGTATAACCCTTGCTCATTGATATGGTACATTCGTGAAATCTGTGTGCATTATTGACTTGCTCGATTACATAAACATGCACTGCTGTATATGATTTGATTTGTTAAATCGAATTTTGTTTATAGTGTGAGTTGGTTTTGGTTTTGATTTTGGTAATCAAGTTTTGGATTCGTTTGATTTAAATTTGTTACGATTGAAGGTTCTGTTGTATCTATTATAGGCAAATTGTTTTGCAACATTTCGAAACACAATTCGAATTGGTTATGACACATCTACCGTGGTTATCTGCTGCTTTCTTGTAACTTTGTCCATCCTGGATATGATTTCAATTTTGTTGCAAAAAAGGGTTTTGTTTTATATTGAGAATTGATGCAAATCATAACAATAACCCGATTTCTAGTCAGTCATTTTGTAAGGCAAGTCGACCCTGTTCTGTTGCGAAATAGAACGACATTACATTTTTAGTCACAAACGAAATTGTAAAACAAAACGACATGCCCAGAACAAAGAATTCGTCTATAATTGTATTAAACCCGATCTTGTCTGATTGACGTTCAGATTATGGTTAGCAATACTGTTCGATTTTGACTGTGTCTTACCCAGCAATTAAAATAGATGATGATTTTGGTCAATATTATTACACATGTTTCATTTAAATGTGTATCGTAACAGCTTTCACTTATTTGATCAAAATAGAATGAATATCGCGCTGAATCTTACAGGATTTCTATCGTTATTATTGATTGAAATTGCTACAGCTGTAACGTATGTTTGAACATATCGATTATAGTTAGGTTGTGGCAAATCTTATTTGATATGGTTACTATCCTGTTTGATCATGATTATTGATTGCGATTGTATCATATCTCATTCAAATTTGATTCAATATCCAATTTCGACTTGTCAAAGTTTGACTATACCTTATGGTAACTAAAGACAAAAATATTATGGTACTCTGTTTCAATTGAATTTCTTTGGATGCGATTTGATTTGGATGATAATTTCAATTGGATTATTAGTGACTCATTTTGAGGATTATTAAAAGATGATTTGATTTGATTTTATCTGATTGAGATCTGGTCCTATTGGCTATTCTAGACTAGCTACAGAATCAGATGATTCTGTAGCTAAGTCTGTGGAGTCAAAATTTTATTGTTTTCTTAATAAAATATTATTCTAACTTAATTTTTGGTGTCTATTGCAGGTATATTCGAATTGGAAATAGATATGAGAAGCAGTTGGAGGATATCTTAAGGATTTCACCTGCATTTTTAGTTACTTAGTTTAAGGGATTTTGGGATTATTCCCAGATTTTGTAAAATTGTTTACTATTATTCACAAGGATGTTTTACCTTGTGAGAAACCTATATAAACCTATGGTTTTGTAATAATCTGGAATCCTCGGTTTTGGGAGAACAAGGATATGTAATGTTGATTCAAACTGGATCAGAATTGATGCGTTGTTATAGCTTTTGCTTTTCAATATATCGACGCTTTGTTCCAAGTTTTGTATATCATTATGTTTATGGTTTAGTATTACTTTGTTATCTAAATCAAATACAAGTGATATAATTTCTTATTGTTATACATATCTTGTTGCTTTCAAAGAGATAAAGAACATAAGATTTGTTGATTCATTTTATGAATGATAGCTTTGTCTTCTTCGTAAATTGAATTGTTATATAAGTTTCCTGCATAATAGGTTTCCCTTATTGCAGAGATTTATCATCATAAAATTGTTATGATTTCTTTTATGTCTTGTTTGTTTTGTAATATACTTCAAGAAGCAGCATAGCTGATCATTTTCGAGAAGCTTAAGGGCTAAATGGTGTGAATTTCTTCCTCCAACCAGCGTAAGAAGTCATCCTACACAGGGCAGATTTGGAGCGTTTCCAGGTCAATTAGTTAGATGTTTATTATTTATGTTAAATAGTTTAATATAAATGATAGTTTAGTTAGATTTATATTACATTGTTTAATTTCAGTAAGATAGATTAGATTGTTTAATTTCAGTAATTTGTGCTTCCTTTTCATAAAATATAAAAGATAAAAAAGAGATTCTTGGTTGTCTCAGGGCAGCGAACACATGAGTTTTGCAGGTTTTAATCAAATCTGTAGTTTGTCTATAGTGTACATTTGTGAATAAGGAATTTCATAGCTGATAATTAGGTAGTTGATTTGAGTTATTATAATCATAGTTAGTATCTTGTATATATAGTAGTTAGTAGTTTATAGTTAGAATAGTGTGGTTAGTGTAAGTTTGTTTTATTAGTTTCTAGTTTCCTTTAGATTTCTTAGCTCAGATCATTTCTCTCTTTGGTTTCCATCCGAGACCTTAGGGCGGACAACGGAGCCGTTAAACTCGTCAGGGTGGTCCATTCCAAATGGCTTGGGTTATTTAGACAACCCCGGACCGGTTCCACTCTCCCAGTTGACGGACGGTCAATTTCACCCGTCAACAATGTTATAGTCATTTTTATGTACCAATTATCCTATCCATAAGAATTATTTACAAATCCGTAGCTAAAGAATATGTACTCATAACACAAAATGAGGTACGTCATCAACCAAATACTTGTCTATATGTATATTTCTTTGTTTCACAAGGTTTCCATGGGAAAGATTTCATCTCACTATCCTTTCTAACACACCCTCCTTGATTCCAACAAATATGCCACATGAATCTCTCATAGTATATTCATTTAAGTTGCTTCTTCCTTGCACCAACTATCCCTTCTAGGATCAAGCATCCTCAATTCTACTAAATAATCCCTTGAGCGATCCATCTTTCCAAGGCTTTCACATGCAAGAATAGTGCCAACTTATAGAGTTTACTGCTAGGCATTCCACTAGTTGCCTCTAATCAATTAATAACTTATGGTATTCATAGGGTTACAGTGTCATCATAGTGGCCTTCATTCTGGGAATTCCATCTTACAATAAGAATCATTTATTCTTACTCGATAGATTCACCATCCACCTATGTCATAAACATAAAATACAAATATTATTAATCACCTCTCTATGTTTTGGCCAACTTTTGAAATAATTATTGTAAAAATAATATTCTAAATAATATAGGGAGTTCCACATAATACTTAACTTTCAATTGTGTAGGAAATAGTCCCTATCTTTGTTATAGATTACTTTCATTTCCATATCCAAGAAACCACTTTCTATAACTCTCTTCTCCCCATAGAGATTTCATGTAGTCCAATAAAACATGACTACTTGTGCATTCCATCTTTTCACCACAACACTAGGAAATGATCTAAGAATTATAAATACCAATAATTCGATCATTTCAATCCCTATTATATAAATTTCAATGAAATATGGCACAAGTATACATTTGCACAATGAAATCAACTATATGTGCCACCATATATGCGTGCACAATGACAAAAATTACATAATCTATTTATGGACACCCACTCAATACATCCTTGCATTGATTTAGGAATACCATATGCTCATGTCATGTGTTACACATGATGATTTGGAAGGTCTAGCCAACACCTTGACACATCATCCAACCACCTCCTCAATACCTACTCAAGCATTTGGACACCTTTCTATTCAACCCAAACACAACAACAGGGATTCACCTTCTTAGTGCTCTTTAGTGTTGGCAAGAAAGTTACAATCCATAACAAGGAAATAAGCAAGGAGACCTTTGAACACTTCTACGAAACTATAACCTTTCCATATCCAACAATATTATGGCCTCAAACATGTCATGTGGCATTCATTCCAAGACATGAGTATAAATACTCATTCATTATGGTTGTTAACTCTCACATGACATGACATTTTATTTCATATCAATACCTTCTAAATTGTAAACAATCTTATATGTGCTTCCAACCTTTACCATGCCAAGTGGGGTATCATTCACATAAATGTATTGAATCACATAAACATATCAATTTATGATATCAAATCATGACTAAAGGAATTCTTACATAAATTCCCTTCAGCATCTATGCAACATAAGCATAACTAAATACATACCTACATGGCTTCCATCAACATCTTTCATGATACCTGATCAATAGTTGTCTTATGAAGGCCACGCAATCCTTTCACCAACTTTTGATCAACACTTTCTTGACCTTATCCTTTCTTTACAAGGATGACTATAATATGCAACAATATCGTTGGTGTCTTCAACCACACTCTCAACCAATTCTAGTTATACAACCAGATCAATCATATTTAATGTTTATTCCATACTCATGGCATATGTAATAGATACTAAAATTTACCAATATCCATATTGCTAAAATTGTAGAGAAGAAAGGTGTCTACCCATGCTTTTGTGTCCTAGAGCTTGAGGGGGACATTAAACACCCAAGTGTACTCTTTATTATTCTTTCCTAAGTTTAACTTAGGAAAGTATAATAAGTTATGTTCTAATTTTTCATTGACTTTATTTGCCTAAGTTTCTAAAGTTCACTTTAGAAATAACTTAAGTTGTCTCAACAGAAGATTAAGTCCCAGCCGTTGATCTTGAGAAAAACTAGATCTGATCTTAGCCATTCATTTAGAGGCTACATCTAATCTCAACCATCAATCTCTTTGGATATCAAGGGTTAGGCCTAAGAGGGTAAATTAAAGAGTATAAAGAGAGGGTGAGGGCACTAGTTATACATATAATTGTATTGTGTTCATCTCAGTGATTGATAGAGAAAGAAGGGGGGCACAAGGGTTTCTTGTGAGCCAAATTTTCTGCAGATATTATTGAGGACAAGGCAGCAATTTTGTGAGAACAGTGAGGGTTTGGAGAGGCTTAACATAGGGTTGATCAGTTATTCAAAGGAGAAGATTCATCTTTGGAGTGATTCCTTGATGAAGGAGAGTCTTGGGAGGCCATACGGCACACCTAGGAGGGTTTCCTATTGGCTGTAAATTTCCAAATCTGATTTGTGAGTTATAATTTGTATTATTGTTGATGTAGATTGTCTAAAGAAGAGAAGAATAAATGCCTCATTTGTTCGTTTTCCCCAAAGTTGGGGTTTCCATGGTATATCTTGTGTCCTTGTTTATTTTAACTATTAATTTCCATTGTGCATGAACTTTACTCGGCTAGTGTAATCATTGTATAGATCATAATTTTTATTTATGTAGTAATATTAAATTTTATGGGAATAATCTATTTTTCTTGGTTATCATATTGTTGGGTTCAAAAAAATTTACATGGTATCAGAGAAAATATATAATTGAACACACAGGTCACAGAAATTTGCAGGTAGCTAAAAAGGGACTTGATACAGCAGATCACTTCAAATCAAGTGCAGATCTCTTCAGATCTAGTTCAAATCTAGCAGATCTAGTCCAAATCTAGTTAGATCTAGCAAGCCTTCTTCATTTTCATATCATATTTTCATATTCCCATGGCTACCAGTGTGAGGTATGAGGACAGATTGGAGGGAGCCTCCAACAGTCTTCAATGGAAGGTTAGGATTACAACAGTTTTGAAGGAGAACAATTTGTGGGATTTTTCTAGCACCACAGTTACTCCACCCTCCCCAAATCCAATTGCTTTGGATCTCCATGAGGTGAAATAAGATAAATCACAAAGGATCATATTGGATGGTATCAAGGATCACTTGATCCCGCATCTCGCTGAAAAGAAGACAGCCAAGGAAATGTGGGATGCCTTGACTAAACTGTACCAGAGTGATAACCAGAATAGGAAGATGGCGCTAAGGGACAAAATACATAGCACGAAGATGTCCAAGGGAGAGGGAGTTACTTCTTATTTGACCAGACTCACACATATTAGAGACGATATGGGAGCAATTTGTGATATTGTTCCAGAGAGTGAAATGGTGTGTATAGCCTTGAATGGATTTGGCAAACAATGGGATGTATTTTTCAAATGTGTGGTGGGTCATGAGCAGTTTCCTACCTAGGAGAGGCCATGGAATGACTTCTTCCAGGAGGATATCTGGGAAGGGTGTCAGTGTGGGGAGTAGAAGAATAAATCTAATGATGAAGAGAACTTAGCGTTAGCCACTAAGAAAGGAAAAAGTAAGAAGGGGTTTGCAGATGGAACATCTTCAAAACAGGGTGGCAAGAAGAAGTTTAACCTTAGAAAGTTCAAATGTTATGTGTGTCATCATCTTGGACAATTTTCCAGTCAATTTCTGAACAAGAAGAAAGCAAATGGAAAGGGAAATATGGCAGCTACAGCTGATATGGATGCATTTGTAGCCAAATTTGAGGATGAGTTCTCACTCATCGCTTGAATGACAAGCTCACTAGTCACAGGGACTTGGTACATTGATAGTGGCTCATCATGTCACATGACAGGGGTGTGTGATTACTTCAACAGGTTGGAGGAGTTCACCTCTAAGATATTCATTACTCTTGGAGATGACGCTAAGTACAAGGCCTCGGGATACAGAACAGTCAAGTTCCAGAGGGAGTCAGGTAAAGCCTTGTCCATTTGTGATGTTTTATATGTTCTAGGACTAAAAAAAAAAATTATCTTTGTATCTCAGTTGGAAGACAGAGGATATGTGGTGACTTTCCATAAATGGAAGGTCTAGATATATCCATAGGGCTCTAGCGTTAGCTTGAGAAAAGTCATTGGGATGTGGAGCAAGAAGCTCTACAGGTTACAGTTTGAGCCATCTCATGCTTTAGTGAGCACTTGTACGAGTAGTGGTCAAGATTTGGGTGAGTTATGGCACATAAGGATGGAACATTTGTATCATGGATCACTTAAGGTGCTAAGGGAGTCAGTGGATGGACTTCTAGTGTTCAGTTCAGAATAGAACGGAGTGTGAAAAGGGTGTGCTTTGGGCAAGTACGCCAAGATAGTTTTACCTAGCAGTGACAGTAGGTCCAAGGGAATATTGGACTTAATTCATTCGGACATCTGTGGGCCCATGTCAGTAGTGTCCAATGGAGGGGCTAGTTACTATGTCACCTTCATTGATGACTATTCTAGGAAGACCTGGATCTATTTTATGAAGACCAAGGATGAGGTATTTAGTCGGTTCCAACAATTCAAAGCTATTGTGGAGAACCAGACGGGCAGAAAAATTAAGGTGCTCAAATCGGATAATGGAGGAGAGTATGCCTCGAGTGTCTTCAAGAAGTTCTGTGCAGATTCAGAAATTAAGAGGGAGTCGATTGTTCCATATAATCCACAGAAAAATGGTGTGTCATAAAATAAGAACAAATCTATAGTAGGAGAAACAAAGGCTATGTTGCATGGTCAGGATCTACCCATGTTTCTATGGGCTGAGGCATGCAACATTGCAATCTATTTGCAGAATAGGAGTCCACATAAATTCTTGGGGAGGATGATGCATGAGGAAGCGTTCACGGGAAAGAGACCAGAGATTGGTCACTTGCGCATATTTAGGTGCTTGGTATATTGTCATGTTTCGACAGAGAAGAGAACCAAGTTGGAGCCTACTGCAGAGAAAGGCATCTTAGTCAGTTATAGTGAGACCTCAAAGGCCTATAGGGTCTACATTTCAGCACTGAGGAAAACAGTGGTGAGACAGGATGTGAGATTTGAGGAGGACAAGGCTCTCAAGAAGTCTTATGGATAGATATCAGAAGAAGGAAAAGTTCATATCTTACCTAAGGAGAAGGATAATCATCTAGGACCCCAAACTTTTGTGCAGAGTTGATAGTAGCAGCAGACTTTGTAGGTAGAGCAGCATGATGAGCATGATGAGGATTAGGGTGCTCCAGTCTCATGGGATGAGTCTTCTAGTAAGAGGAGGTTGAAGTGGGCGGAGCGTACATTGAGAGAGGATCAGGAGCAAGTGGATTCTCCTAGGACATCATTCAAGCAGAGAAAAATACCTGAGAGATTTTCCAGCTATATGGATCTTATGAGAGAATTGATAGAGGCTAAGCCTTCCAGATTTTAGGAGGCATATGAGCAGCGTGTGTGGAGAGATGCAATGATCGAAGAATATTCTTCTATCATGAATAACGATGTATGGGATATTGTGTCAAGGCCTAAGGGAAATCCAGTGATAGGATCCAAGTGGATATACAGGATCAAGCATGTTGCACATGGTAGTGTGGACAAGTTCAAAGCCTGCTTTGTGGCTAAGGGATTCTCACATAAGGAGGGGATCAACTTCAGGGAGACACTTGCACATTTGGCAAGGTATTCCTCTATCAAGGCAGTGATATCCATTACAGTAGAGTTAGGGTGGCAGATTCACCAAATGGATGTCAAGACTGCATTTTTTTAAGGAGTAATAGAGGAGGAGATCTACATAGAGAAACCAAAGGGATTTGAGGTGCATGATAGAGAATATCATGTTTACAGGTTGAAGAGAGCGTTATCTGGGCTAAAGAAGGCACCACGTTCCTAGTACAGCAGGATCGACAGTTATTTCCTTGGGATGGGCTTCACCAAGAGTGAGGCGGACTCAAACCTATACTACATACTGGTTGGGGGAGAGCCACTCATTCTTGTGTTATATGTAGATGACTTGTTTATGAAGAGATCAGGGAAGATCATAGCAAACTGAAAGAGGGATATTTCTAATAATTTTGAGATGAAGGACTTGGGGCTTATGAACTATTTTCTTGGTTTGGAGGTGTGGCAGAAGGATGGGCATATTTTTCTTGGACAAGGGAAGTATGTCATTGAGATCCTGAATCGTTTTGGGATGCATGAGTTCAGGCCTATGGCAACTCAAATGATTAACAAATAGAAGAATATATATGCTTCCAAGTTAGAGGGAGTGGATCCCACACTCTACAGGCAGTGCATGGGCTCGTTGATGTATCTGGTCAACACTAGGAAAGACTTGGGTTTTGCAGTGAACGCACTCAGTTAGTTTATGGTGAAGCCTAAGAGTGTACATTGGATAGTTTCAAAGCATGTTTTGAGGTATCTGAGTGGCATAGTTGAGTATGGATTGAGTTACATCCAAGGTGATGGAGTGAAGCTCGTGGGTTCTTCGGATTCATATTGGGCAGGCAGTGTCGTGAACAGGAAGATTATTGTTAGCATATGAAATATGTGTGCTCGTTTTACCATTGACAATACCCTTGTCACCCAACCATAGGCCGAAGCCACCCTCCGATCACCTTAACCTTGACAGAGAATCATTATGGAAGAAAACCCTAGGCTAGATAGCCATACAATGGGTAGCACACCTTTCCCCAAGGATAGCGCATCAACAAAGGCTGATCAGATGTTCCAAACCCTAGCCAAGAAATAGTTCAATCCAAAACGTAACTGCTAGCTGCAGCAGCTGTACCGGCAACTCTCCTCCAAACCTGTGCACAAGACTGCAACTGCACTGCGCAGAACTGGCTCTCTACAACTGTTGAGATGTTTCAAATGAGAGACTGGTGCCCTGTATTTATAGTGGTTCTCGCAGACTTACTAGGGCCGAATTCTCCTTCTGGGTACTTGTCTGTTCAATATATAATAATTTTTATGGCCGACTTCTTCTCTTGGAGGCTAATAGCCTAATATAAATTATCTTCTTGAGCTGACAAGTCTTCTAGGGTTATTAGCCAACTCATTAGGGTTTCTTCTTGCTTTCCGGAGTATTATATTCTTGTCAGGTTTACACATGGAGTTAAATACCTCCCGCGACTACCATAATAACAACAATTACTTCAGGTTGTTGCTTCAACTTGGGGTCAGGAATTATTTCTTGGTTCAATAGAAAGTAGAAGTCAATTTCTTTGAGTTCTGCAGAGGTCGAATACATGACGGCCATCTTGGAATCTTGTGAGGCCATTTGGCTATGCAAACTACTCATGGGATTGTTTGATCAAGAGTTGGAGACTACAGTGATCCACTGTGAAAATCAGAGTTGCATCGAGCTCTCTGAGAATCATGTATTTCACGATAGATCTAAACACATAGATATTTGTTACCACTTTATCATAGACCGTGTGCAGAAGGGAAGCATGAGGCTACATTTTGTGCCAACCGGTGAGCAGTTAGCAGACATACTCGCAAAGCCTTTGGTGAAAGGAAAATTTGTTTTCTTCCGAGACAAGTTGGGGGTTGTTCAAAACATCTTCCTCGCTAAGAGGGAGTGTTAAAATTGTAGCAAAGAAAGGTGTCTACCCATGCTTTTGTGTCCTAGAGCATGAGGGGGACATTAAACACCCAAGTGTGCTCTTTATTATTCTTGCCTAAGTTTAACTTAGGAAAGTATGATAAGTTATGTTCTAATTTGTCATTGACTTTATTTTCCTAAGTTTCTAAAGTTCACTTTAGAAACAACTTAAGTTGTCTCAACAGAAGATTAAGTCCTAGATGTTGATCTTGAGAAAAGCTAGATCTGATCTTAGCCATTCATTTAGAGGCTAGATCTAATCTCAGCCATCAATCTCTTTGGAGATCTAGGGTTAAGACTAAGAGAGTAAATTCAAGAGTATAAAGAGAGGTTGAGGGCACTAGTTATAAATATAATTGTATTGTGTCCATCTCATTGATTGAGAGAGAAAGGAGGGGGGCGCAAGGGTTTCTTGTGAGCCAAAGTTTTTGCAGAGATTTATGAGGACAAGGCAGCAATTTTCTGAGAACGGTGAGGGTTTGGAGAGGCATAACAAAGGGATGATCAATTGTTTGAAGGAGCTGATTCATCTATGGAGTGATTCCTTGATGAAGGAGAGTCTTGGGAGGCCATATGACACACCTAGGATGGTTTCCTATTGGCTGTAAATTTCCAGATCTGATTTGTGAGTTGTAATTTGTATTATTGTTGTTGTAGATTGTCTAAAGAAGAGAATAATAAATCCCTCCTTTGTTGGTTTTCCCCGAAGTTGGGGTTTCCAGGGTATATCTTGTGTTCTTGTGTTGTTTGACTATTAATTTCCATTGTTCATAAACTTTACTTAGCTAGTGTAATCATTGTATAGATCAGAATTTTTATTTCTACAGTAAAATTAAATTTTCTGGGAATAATCTATTGTGCTTGGTTATCATATTGTTGGGTTCAAAAAGTTTTACACATATGCACTATAAGCATATCTATATTCACTATTCCCTTTTTCTCAATATGCCAACTAGTGCCTATGCAATCCATCTATTTTATTCTGTTCCATTTATAACATTATCATGCCTTAATTATCTTTACATATAAAACTCAAAGAAATCTAAGTAGAACAAGAGAAGTGTCAAGGAATTATCCCTTTCAATTCATCTTCATGGCATGGAATCCAATAATATAACTGGTCCAATTCATGGCCTTTTTCCATTCACACAATGAATCATTAGCTGTGATTTTCTCGCCAAGTACAATTCACATGTACAATAATTTATACTTGCTACTTTTATAAACATAAAGTTCCACTTCTATCAACAAAAGAAATTTCAAGGTGAGAAAATCCCCCTCATTGGTATAGTTGCATTGCTGGCCATGTTTACCAATTACTGCTACAACAAACTCCTTAGCATCCTAAAGATTCCTCTTGAATTTTACAGCTTCATTTGCTATCTTCGGCTACCCTCAAGTCCCATTTGAATGTGAAAACAATCTATGTTTTTCTTTTGAGTTTCCTCTGCATTTTGTTTACCTCTAGAAATCGTTGCTCCATTATTTTTCTAAGCAATTCCAACCAGCTCAACTTGATATTTTCTCATTTCCAACCCATAGTTCCATTACGATTAGTTGCTTCCTAATCAAGTAGAAGTTCATTACTTATTTCACCTTCTTCACAAATGAGTTGTTGGTTTATAATTTACAACACTTTCAATCATACATACAACTTACCACATAGATGGTTCAACCATCATATGGTTCATTCATCACTTCATACATGTTCTCTTTCTCTTAGTAAATTTCTTATACAATATCAAACTTTCATAACTTCCTTTCCATTCATGTGTTGCAACCTACATTACTTCAATTCCTTTCGT
The DNA here is from genome assembly GCA_009831015.1 of Picea engelmannii. NCBI lineage: Eukaryota > Viridiplantae > Streptophyta > Pinopsida > Pinales > Pinaceae > Picea > Picea engelmannii. Next base: position 6,988 of record ML777335.1, on the reverse strand, counting down.
CGTCTCAATAAGGTTAGGAACTTACATCCTCCTTTTTATGCATATTAATGTCATTTTTTTATCTAGTCACATATTATAAGCTCCCTATACATGTTCATTTTCTTTCATTGTATAGAATAAATAGCTACAATGATCTTGACTCCCATATACCTTCTCTACATTCTAGTATCTTACGTACATTGTTAAATATTCGCTTATGGCATACAAAACCAATTTCAATATCTAAGAGATCCCATGGCTCTTCTTTGCAATTCAGATTGTACATATTATCCGCAATGAATACCCTACACGCATTCTTATTCAAGACATTGGCAACTATTCTTGGTCCCCCTCTCTCCATGATTTGATCCAGGTGGATATTGGTGGCCACCCACCTATTCCAACTAGCTCCTCGTGTCCATTTTTGTTCAGCATGTTCTTTTGTACTGCATTGTAATTGTGGGTTCTACACTTTTGGGGTTGTCTAAATCCCCACACATCCTCCAAGTGGATACAAGTGGCCTCTCACCTAATCCAACTGGCTTATTTTGTATGTTTTAATGTCAGCACGTCTTGTTGTACTTCTGGGGTCGTTTTGGGGCCCTAAATGTTGTTTTTTTTGTCTCGCCACAGTCAAATTGTAAACATAGTCAGAGTTTGATGGAGAAATGTGTATCTCTCAGAAATACCTTTCCAGTGGGCTATCACGCGACTAAAACAGAGGTCGTATGAAAAAGTTACGGCCCTAGGAAGTTAAGGTACCAAATTACACCAACTTACCCATAGGGCCCACATGAATTTTGGCGTTTCACCTTTTAGGGTTAGGTTTTTGGATGTCTAGGGTTTTGGAATTCATGAGTAATGTCAAAAATTCCTATGGAGTCTCATTGTAATCGATTCTGCTCATACAGATGTGCTTAGAAGCCACATCTCTTCTCAGAGATAGCTACCACCATTCGAGCAAGTTTTCAGTTCTGCAGTTTTACAGTTTTAGCCTATTTCATTATTTAATAGAAGATATTGTTCACTGGATATTTGTGTTATTCTCCATACTTCTGTGTTTATTGTATTCAGTCTATTAATCAGTTCATTCTGCTCCTAAATCCGGATCAGTGGTATCGAAGCAGTCTGCTCTTCATTTATTTTTCTTCGTGCATGTACCCAACAAGATCTGGGTACAAGAAGTTGGGACTCGAACCAATCGATCCATTACCAGATCGACTGCATTGATCCTGAAAACAACCCATGGGGGATGAAAATAAAGATAATGGATTAGGATATCCTATTAAAATGTTGCTCGAGGAATCCCTCGTGAGACAAAGGAACGAAATGATGGACAACTTCACGTAGATCATTCGACGGTTGCCCACAAGAGAAGCATCTTCATCAAGCGGCCATGCAAACCCCTTAAAGGTACATGTAAATTTTGATATTCCATTATTTGAAGGACTGATAGATGCGAATATTGTAGATAAATGGTTGAATCTATTCGAAGGATATTTTTCGGTCCACAATTTTTTTGATAGGGAAAAGATCACTTTTGCACTCCTCAAGGTCATTCCCCGTGTTAAATATTGGTGGGATACTTACTCTGAGAAAAGGGACGTGGAGGAATATACAATGTTTGTGGTGGCCCCTACATGGGATTCCTTCCGAGACGCCATTAAATAATAGTACTACCATGTTGGAAGCTACGAGGACCAGTACACCAGATGGACCACCCTACGTTAAGAAAGGGACCAGACAGTACTAGATTTCACCAATATCTTCCATAGCCTATGCACCAAATTGGGTATCAAAGACTCTGAGCGTCATCTGGTGCTCAAATACCGTGATTTTTTCATAGATACATTCAAATAGAAATGGAGTTCCTGGACATCACCTCTTTGGGCACGACTTATAGATACGTTGTCAAGATCGAGCATAAATTTAAGCAAAAATGATGGGAGTTTGGATCTGCAAACCCCTCACAACCGAAGCAAGGAAAAGGTAGCCCCAACCCACACATCAAGGGACCAAGTTGATATGGTCACCCTCAGGATAACCAGTCCAAGATGAAACACAAGAAGGGAAATGAGAAGACGAAAAATGACACGGGAAAATGGTGTGATTACCATAAAAGTCCTTGGCACAACACCGAACAATGTCGCTCCAAGAAGTCCCTCGTGGCCGAGTTGAAGGCTTCTAATTCAGAGGTTGATTCTGATTCCAAGTCAAATCCTAAAGGAGGGAAGCGGATTATCGATGTTGAACCCAGTGCCACTGTCGCTACCACCAAATTTCGGCCAAGCGAACCAGAAGAACCAGAGGAAGGGGAACGCCTCTTTCACTCGCATATGTGGGTCAAGGGGGCTCTGATTCATTTCATTGTTGACAACGGTAGTCAGAAGAACATGATTTCAGCAGAGGTCATCAAGTGGCTTGACCTGCCAATCACATCGCACCCACAGCCCTACACTATCAGTTGGCTTCGCCAAGGAAGAGATATTTGTGTCAGCCAACAATGTCGGTTTCCCTACGGCATCAAGCCTTTCAAAGATGAGGTACTATTCCCCTTGAATTTTCTGATGTTCTTTTAGGAAAAACATATTTTTGGAAGCGTCATGTTGTGTATGAGTCTAGACCCCGCAATGTTATTATTACTTTGGGTAGACAATTGTATAGGATCCCAGAGGTAGTGCCCCCTACTGCTATTTCTTTAATATTTGCTAAGCAATTCAGTAAGGTCATTTCACAGACCGGGAAGTTCATCTTCTTTGTGATCTGTGCTCACAATAAACAGAAGGTCGTTGCCACATTTGTGGCCTCTACACAGTGCCTCTCTTTGTAGCAGAAGTAGGTGGATGGGATTGTGGAAGAATACAGAGACATATTCTCCTCACCTATAGGGGTACTGACACACTGTCAAGTCAAGCATCCAATTCATTTGACCCCCAACACACCTCTACTTAATGGACCAGTCTATCGATGCTCGCTGATGAAGAATGATGAAATCAGGCGTCAGATCTGAGAGATTCTTCAAAAGGGGCACATCATACCCAACTCCTCCCCTTGAGGAAGCCCGATTGTACTCGTGCAGAAGAAGGATGAGACTTGGCGATTCTGCATTGATTACAGGGCCTTAAACAAAATCATAGTTAGGAAGCGCTACCCCATTCCCAAGATTGATGACCTTCTTGACCAACTCAAGGGGGCAAAGTTCTTCTGCAAAATTGACCTAAATTCTGGCTACCACCAGGTTCTCATCGAACCAACTGATGTACGGAAGACAGCCTTCAAGTCTAAAGATCTCTACGAATGGCTATTCATGCCCTTTGGCTTAACAAATGCACCAACCACTTTCATGAGGTTGATGGATGATGTGTTGAGACCCTTCACCAACTCCTTTGTCTTGGTATATTTGGACGACAACCTCATCTTCAGAACATGGGAGGAGCACTTGCAGCATATTCAGTGGGTTTTGAGCACTCTATGGCAGCACAAGTTGTATGCCAACTTGGAGAAATGTTATTTTGGCATGAATAGGGTCCAATATTTGGGCTACATTGTTGATGAGCATGGGGTACATGTTGATCCAGCTAATATCCAAGTCATCTGTGACTGGCCAGCCCTAACCACATTGACTGAGATTCGGAGCTTTTTGGGGCTAGCGAACTTCTACTGACAGTTCATGTTGGGATTCTCCCATATTGCATGGGCCCTCAGGCAGATGACCAAGGGCGGTGGTGGGGCCAAGTTCGTGTGGGGGAAGGAGAAGCAACGAGCATTCGATGATCTGAAGTATCATTTGTGCTCATCTCCAGTACTCTCCTTGCTCGATCTGCAGCAACCATTCGAGATTGAGACTGATGCCTCTGACTATGTTGTGGGCGTAGTTCTCACTGAGCACGGGCATTCGGTGACATACCATAGTGAGACACTCTCGGATATTGTTTGGAAATACCCCACCTATGACAAGGAAATGTATTCCATTGTACAAGCTTGTCTTTAATGGAAACATTACATTCTAGAAAAAGAGACAATCATACACATTGATCACAAGCCTCTGAAGTTCATACAGACACAGGGGAAATTGCAGAACGACCGCCATCAGAAGTGGTCCACCTATCTGCAACAGTTTCATCTCAACATCAAGTATAAGACATGTATCTCCAATAGTGTCGTTGACTGCCTCATTTGGCCCCCCGTGGCTGCACTCACGACTATGTTCCATTCCTACGGACATGAAGCATCTAAGTGGCCCCAACTTTATCAGCAAGATCTGTACTTCGCCACCACATATCAGCTCTTGGGTACATGCGCAACTGTCATTGATTTTCCCATTCAGGACGGACTCTTATGCCACCTGGGCCATCTCTGTGTTCCTACAAGCGAGCGTGCAAAGCTGATTTGGGAATCTCACTACAGTCGGGTGACAGGACATTTTGGCATAGAGAAAATTGTGGCCATCCTTCAGAAACATTTTTATTGGCCAAAACTTCGACAGGACGTCAGCAAGTATATCATATCTTGCACTGTCTATGCCATTGCCAAGCCATTCATCAAGAAGCAAGGCTTATATACCCCTCTTCCTATTCTCGAGAAGCCTTGGGAATCCATCTCAATGGATTACATGTATGGCTTGTCATCCACCAATCAAGGAAATGACTGCATATTTGTGGTCGTTGATCGGTTTTTGAAGATGGCCATCCTCACAACCTCTAAGAAGAATGTCACAGCGGTAGATATTGCCAAGCTCTTCTTCAAATGATTGTGGGTCCACTTTGGGATACCACATTCCATCATCTTCGACTGAGACAACAAGTTCCTCAGCACCTTTTGGTCGAGTCTCTGGTCTCTGTTGGACACCAAGCTCACAAAATCTACTACTTTCCACCTCCAAACCAATGGTCAAACAGAGGTTGTCAATCGGATGATTGTGCAAATCATGCGCATGTACAATTCTAAGCATCCACTTACATGGGACGAGAGTCTTCCATATGTCCAACACAGTTACAACAGGGCTCTCCATAGTTCCACTCACCATATCCCATTTCAAGTGGGCCTGGGATTCCAACCCTTCGGACCCATTGATGTTGCATTCTCTTTTTCCACCGCATAGACAGACTCTTCCCCTTATCAGTATGCGATCAACAAATCCACCGGATTCATTGGGTGGATTCAGCACATCCACCAACAAGTCCAGGAAATTTTGCGGAAATCCAATGCTAAGTACAAGCAGTGCCATGATCAACATAGGGTACCACACCAGTTTCAGGTTGGCGACAAATTTTGGTTACATCTGCAGAAGGAGCGTCTCACTGGGCCCCATTGGAAGCTTCGCCCACTTCATTATGGCCCTTACACTATCACCAAGGTTGTGGGTAGCAATGATTTTGAGCTCAACACTCCACCCTTCCTTGGGTTTCATCCAGTATTCAATGTGGACCTCCTTTGGCCATATTTTCCTCCATTATTGGACACGTCTAATATCGCAGAACAGATAACACCAACAGAGCTCAACCCTGACTGCATGGAACAAGCATCCACTGATCAGATAGTGGACACACAAGTCAAGGGAACTTGCCAGCAGTTGATCCAGCTTTATCAGGTTGTCAAGGCAGGGCAACTCCTACACCAAAGTAAGTGGCTCACTTGGAGCCAAATCCAATAGAAGTTTCCTCACCTGATCGGGGAACTCAATGCAATGGAGACCATTGCTTCCTAAGGGGGGAGGATTGATCCGAGTTGATATTGGTGGCCCCCCACCTAATCCAACTAGCTCCTCGTGTCAGTTTTTGTTCATCACATTCTTTTGTATTGTGTTGTAATTGTGGGTTCTACACTTATGGGGTTGTATAAATCCCCACACATCTTCCAGGTGGATACAAGTGGCCTCTCGCCTAATCCAACTAGCTTATTTTGTATGTTTTCATGTCAACACATCTTGTTGTACTTCCAAGGCCGTTTTGGGGCCCTAAACATTTTTTCGCTTGCCGCAATCAAATTGTAAATGGAGTCAGAGTTTGACAGCAGAATGTGTATTTCTCTGAAAGACCTTTCCAATGTGCTATCAGGTGCCTAAAACGGAGGTCGTATGAAAAAGTTATGGCCCTAGGAAGTTGAGGTACCAAATTACCCCAACTTTTTTGGATGTCTAGGGTTTTGGCATTCATGAGTAATATCAAAAAGGCCTATGGACCTTGATTGTAATCGATTTTTCTCAGACGTATGCGCGTAGCAACCACATCTCTTCTCAGAGATAGCTACCACTATTCGAGCAAGTTTTCAGTTATGCAGTTTTACAATTTCAGCCTATTTCATTATTTAATAGAAGATATTGCTCACTGGATATTTGTGTTATTATTCATATCTCTGTGTTTATTGTATTTAGTTTGTTAATCAGTTTGTTCCGCTCCTAAATCTGGATCATGATTGATCCTAAAATCAAATCTACAATAACCTTTAATCCTCTTCACTTAGGGTATTCAACCATCTTTTTATCAAAAACCTTTGATTGTCCGAATTTTTTCCTTCCAATTGTGCCTCCAAACCATTGTGCAAGAACCGTGATGAAGTATCTATAGTCCTCCTCGGTTATTTTCATATTTTCTATACTCACATATCATCCTACACTCCTTTCCCCAACTTGAAGCTACTTTGGCAGTCTACCACATTGATAATTACCTTGTTTAATCAATCCCAAAAGCTTTGTTCTGCGCACTTCCTGAAATAACTAGGAACTTATTTTGAAAAATAGAACCTTCTATTATATTATCTTTTGCATCACCTTTCCAATGACTATACCTATGCTTAATTCTAAGCTTTGAGATAAAAATTATATCTCTTAGAGGTTGCCACTTCTACCCAATTTCTACATTTTTCTCACAAGTGCAATCAAGCTCAAAGACCAATTCTACCACCTATAGAAGAAAATACAATGAGAACAAGGAAAACATTTATATCAAGTGTTGATAATACTTTTGATTGTGAGTACTTAACAACTTTTAGATTCGTGATCTGATACCCC
>ML777334.1:1432730-1444035 GCA_009831015.1 Picea engelmannii | reverse complement strand
TTTTGCTGGGTTTTCTTCCCCTAGAGGGTTTCCTAGGATAAATGTTGTGTCTCTTGTGATTGTGTATTTCTCATTGATCTTGGATTATGCTATTGTTATCTAATGAAATGCAAACATCTATAATAATGTCTTAAACATTAACATAATCATCATCCTCTTATATTTTGAAACTCTTAATCTAAATTGTAGGAACAACACCATCTCAAGTGGGCTTCATACATATAGGAGTTTTATTTACTCATTAAATATAAAAATAGGTAATACCAACAAAATGCTAGACATGCCAAGCCACCCCCCTAACTCGTGCCTTGCATATTCTCAACATTTGAAGTGTAGCCTATGAAAATTGGAAGAAACTTTACAATTCTAGCCCATTCTTTATTTCTATGGTGCAATATTTGCAAAACCATACCACCATTAACCAAATAACCTTCTTATACTTTCCTCTTTAAGAGGGTTGGATTTACAGAACAAATCATATATCTATTCCCCACCAATTAGACCACCTAATCGTCCTTAAGGAAGCCCATTTCTTGGCAAATTATGAACATTTTGGAACTAATAAAACCATCATTTGTAATGCTACTTTTATTAGCCATTCATGTGTAAATTTGTAGATGGCTTTATTCACCAATGTATCTCATGAATACTTGATCCAAAAATGATGATAATATTTTTTCTCTCTACCAGCCTCTCAATATTCCTTTTTTTCCTTGCAAATATATCTCAATGGATTTTATTGCTTATGGATTTTCCAACATGGCATCTTTATCCCTTACACCAAGACTATTGAAATTACTTCTTTATATTTTCACAATGCCTGGACTAATCTTATCCTACCACTATCCATCATTTAGACAAAGACTTCAGTTTCTCAAATAGTTCTAGAAAACATTATGAAATCCCATAAGATGGAAGCTAAGATATTCTACAACATTCCAACCCCAAATTCACTATCAAACATAAGTCATCAACCATACCTTGCTCTACTCTCTTTGCATTCAATTCAACACCAACAAACATTGGGAAAGGTACTTTCATATAATCCATTTCAAGTCTATTATGTATTCCAACCTCTTGCCCCTTATGAATTTATAGTCTTTTTATCTCCAGTGCTGTCTTCACATGAATTTGTACAACTAGAAGATGCATCTACCTTTGTTCAAAGATTTGTAGATATCCACTGCAAAGTTCACACATCACCATGACATTTAGAAGCTAAATAAAAGGAATACATGATCTCCACAAGTTACCTACACCATTTTAGTTTAGGGATTGTGTCTAGTATATATGTGTAAAAATGATTTAAGAGTCATTAACATCACACACTCAACCCCCTCTATTATGGCCTTTACACTGTTATTCAACAAGTGGGCAAAAGTGCATTCAAATTAGATCTTCCAAGAAAATTGGGAATTCATATGTCATAAATGTTATCCAACTAATTTTTTTAGCCATCTCATTTGGACGAAGAAATTTCTCTCTCACACACATCATATTCAATATTTTCATCCACACTTAGAGTAGGATACCTTACTTCATCTACACACTGGGCATACCATACCCATGATCAACACTACTCAATATCTCTTGAGTATCGAGTACAGATTACCATCAACTTCTACTTGGACTTAGACTACATACTCTTTCCACTCAAACTTCTCTCATCTCGTGAAAAAAGTAGGTACACTTTCACTTACATGAGAAGGAAAACATAAAATTTGAGGGCACATCCATGGACTACAATGCTCACCCTTGGAGCATGCACTACAACAACTCACAGTAGCATGTAATTCACATTTAATCACCAACAATGAAGACAAATCACCATTTTGATGTAAATATGAAAGGTTGTGCATAATTCAACTGTAAAATAGTATTTATTTATTTTTTCCATAGAGATGTAGTCAAATTTGACCTCTCATATAAATATTATATAATGAAAATACAACTTTTATATTATATTTTGAGTAATGAGAATAATAAAAACTATTTCATTAGACTTGTGGTATATTTTGGCAGTGATAGGGAGACAATGTATGTATATAATTTTTTTTTGACCTATGATCACAACACATTATGTATGATATGGAGTCACATGTTCTTATAAGAAAGTTACTGTCAACAAACATAGATAATGAAACTACAATATGCGAATGCGAATTCTGTTTTCCTCCACAGTACAAATCAACAAATCAAGAAATTGTAAAGTACAAAATAGTTTGAGTTTCTTATGGATTAAAATTCTATGCATTTCAAAATCTTATTTCAGGGGTTTTGTTTCATTTTAAACCAATCCAGATACTCAAAAAATCAATCAAAATCTTAGATTAACCAGAGAAAAAATTCTGAATTAATCAAAAATTTAAAATAACAACACCTGCCCAAAAAATAACTCGAAAGAAGATTGCTCCTGAGTTAGCCCTCCCAGAAAAAACTAGAAACATTCAATGCAAATGGGCCTCGGCCTATACTGTTCTCCACAATCCTGACATCAAAGTACAAAAAAAAAAAAAACATTGTTATCAGAAAACTAATCTTCTATAACTAACACTAAGTGTCTGTACTAGCACTCTGAAGGGCCATTACTTAGTGTTAATGCAAAGAATTTGTCTCCATCTGACATTTTGGGATAATCGATCAACGTTTTTTCTTCATAAGCCTGTGACTAGTCAGATCTGAGCCGAACAGCCAATGCATATCAGAATCAGAGGGCATGTAAAATGCTTCGAGAGAACCTGCAGGTGGCATTCTCCCTACCGGAAGCGATCTGGGTTTGCATGGTGGAGGAGGACAGCAGAGCACCTGAAGTATCTTGTGCTCCTCCGACTTGGGAGTCTGACATTCTTCTTCTGCATTATCAACCCACGAATCCAGACATATTTTTGAATCACCAACGTTACTCGTCGACTTCAACATACTTTCAGCAGCTGCCAGAGGTGCCGAAGCAGGCGTGTTTCCTGTTACGTAGCCTGAACCTCTCTCTGTACTGGCAGAATCCTGCGTTTTTAATTTTTCCATTGTAAATGGTTCTTGTCAAATATTGCCTACCTAGAAAGCATATGTAGCTTCAGCCAGACGACTTGATTATTGCTGGCTTTGGTAATTGAGGCCTGACGAACCTTCTAAAACAATCCACCTAGGAGAGTCCCAATGCTTTAAGTCAAGCATGACAGAACCATCTTAACCCTCGAGTTTATCCATGGTTAAGCTTCGGAACTCTAAGACCTGCAAAGTAACGACATCTTCTCCACCTTGGCTGTAGAAACAGCCTGAACCCTAAAAAATGATATGGCAATAAATTCTACAGAAAATTCATCCATTCAATGGTGTAAGCCCAGTCCCACAGATTCTAGTTTTTAGTATCCAATGAGATGGTAGAATAAAGGCTGTCGTCACTAAACACAGTTGGATTTTTAAAAGTTGTCGAGCTCATAAGCAACACATAATCGATTTACCTGTGAGCTTCGTTGTTCTGCCAGGAGTCCTCGTTTTCACAGATTACAACAAGTAGAAACCAGAAATATATTTTGATATTTTTTACTATTTATTTATTAAGGGAGATTAAGCTTCTTTTCAATTAGGGATCTATAAATAAATAAATAAATTATAATATGTTTTTTGAGATATACAATTAATCCATTTTTCTAATGTTTGTTTCTTTTCAGTTTTATATATAAACAAATATATAAACATAAATAACTAAAATTAAAAAAAAAAAAATGTTTTCAAAATTATATCACTAAAGTTTGATTATATCATTAAGATTACTCAAAGATCTAGATCTATATCTCATTTAATGGGTAATGGTAAGGATCAAAACTCATAAGAAAGTGGTTTTGGACTTTGTGATTGTTGTCTAGCGATTGAGAGTCTAACGTTACCTCCCTCAATCACAAGTCTGAATAATTATACTACTAAGACAACATGAACTAGTGCATACATTGATATCATTTTTAATCTTCAATTTGAAACTTTTGAACTAAGTCTCAATGAAAATATGTCTGAAAAGATGCCAATATGGATATTGAATGGTTAATCGAAAATGAACTTTCAAATATAGTAGAATTTCTAGAAGTGAATAGCTACAATGTTTGAACATTCCTCTAGTAATCGGTGAACAAATAAGTTCACTGAAATTCTTTGAATTTAGACACAATTAGTTTTTGAACAAAATAGCAATGGATAGTTGATTTGATTGTAGATAGCATGTTGAGGAGACCAGTTTCCATGCTGGAATTCCCAAATTTTGATTGAGGTGAATTCAAAACTTGAATCATCACTATCATCATTAATATCCCCCCCCTATCAAGTGCAAGGTGATCCGAGCTTGAGATTTTGGATTATTTTGTTCTTCAATGGTTCATCATTGTAAGTGGTTGTTTTGTTGGTTGACCACTAACCATTTTGACTTGATTAATGTGGTGGTTTTGGTTCACCACTGACCATGTTTTAATTCATCAATGCACTCGCCCCTTTGAGTTCAAGAGAGATCCTTTGTCTTTGACTCATGTTTCAATGAGAATTGGGTTCTAATCATCATATGAAATAACTATTCGAAATCCTTCTACTTTTGTGATTTCTCCATGCAAAAGTGTTTTTATATGTGTTTGAACTAGATGGAAAGACATATGCAATTTCTTGAGTTGATGATTATATTTCCAGGAACTTATCTAGCCATAATGAAGTGTTTTCTTAACCTTCTTCTTCTTTCAACATTTATCTAAAAGATTATGTGTCTTCCCACAATCAAGACAAGGATGGATATCAAAACACTAATTGTCTATGTGATCAACTATATGACAATGTTGACATTTATCAAGAATTTTCTCAAGCTTTTTATCATTAACTATATCATCAACATTCTCAACTTCTTCATTAACTTCCGCAGTCTTCAAATTTTCATTAAGAAATCCTGCACTCACAAACTAAACCGGTTTGGAGTAATTTGGAATATGAAAGCCTATGTCTTTGTCATATCCTAAGCCATGTTGATTTTTGTTGAATAACAATTCTTCACAAGGTCTGACAATCATCTTTGAAATATGATTTTTATATTCTTCAAATTTACGCTTACTATTGTTTCTATCACTCCATTCTTCTACTTGTGACTCATCTTCAACAAGACTTATCTTCATCAATTCTTTCTATGATTCCATCTCATGACTAGTTAAGGAATCATCATCCATAACTTTTGTTTCCTTTGCATCAACCATCAAGTTATGTGTATCACAAGTAGCATCAACCTTTCGTATTATATCATATGTGTCACAAGTTGCATTCACTTTTTGTAGCAGGTCATTTGTTTCACATGTTGTATCAACCACAATTTCAATTTGTTTCTACTATTGAATTAATTTTAGTTCAAGTGCTTTAATCAATTTATCCTTCAAATCAATTTGATTGTGAAGATCAATAACCCAATTATGAAATTCATGTAAGGATTCTTGTAATTTCTTCATTTCTAGATTGGTGTTTTTTAAATGCTTTCCTCCTTTAATTACCTATTTTATATTTTGCATGCTTGTTTGTATCATGCTCACTTGATTTTTTCTTTTCTTATGTGTCATTCTTGCTTGATCTTGTTGTCAACCTTAGAGTGTCGGGTACTACTGATCACACCCCCCAAAGTGTGATTTTTACAATGATTTGTCTTAATGACAATGACATCCTTATTCCATTTCAGACACGTCTCTTTTGACAATTTTCAAAATTGTCTTTCAAAGGGTTTGAAACTCCACCATCAAATTCAATCATCGATCCTTCAATTTTTACAATTTAATGATTTAAAAGACTATTGTCATTGACATGAATTGATTGAATATTTAACAGTGTTAGTTTAATTCCCAATTGCAATCATCATTACCCTTCACGAGTGCATGATCGTTTGAATTTGTGTGCTTGTTTTGTTTGCCAAAGTAAAGTTGAGTGTAAAAAAAATGAACACAAAACATTGTAAGCATCCTAAAAAATATCCACCATCCATGAACACAATTATTTTTAGAACCCCTTATTCTGATTTCATCACAGGTCTACGACACATCCATCATCAAAAAATGAATATTTTTGTGTTCAGATATTGTACATAAAGCTCTCAACTAAACATCCTTTTTCATTTTTCAATGAAAATATATTTTCTTCATTTTAATCAAAAGATAAAAGAAATGGGCTTGTTTTCTCATCCTTTACAAATTTAAACTATAATTAAAAAATTATTTGGAATACACTGAATATACCATGTAGGCATCCATTTTTAGCATGAAAATCAGCGTATGGTTATGTTACACATGCACAACAACCTCCCAATTTTCTTCCCTGACCATCTCGCTAAGAGAAGAAATTGGCCCCCACTTTAAAACTTCCTACTGAAACCCTCACACACTCTCTCTCGTGCAAAGGTCTATCCCCAAGTTTTTCTTCCCACTCTTCTCGCTTTACCATTTCCAGTCCTTCTTTAGATCACTTCGACCCATTGATCCACACTTCAGTGAGTTCTCTCTTCCTTCTTCGATACATAGCGTATTGAATAACACATTCTTTCTTCTGACTTTTACACTTGAATGGATAATTGATGTCTGTTACCTATCGTGCCTGATTTGCTTCATGGTTGCAGTCAAAATCAAATCGGTTTGTGTTGCCAGTAGCTTGCATTCCCATACCATACCAGCTTGTTTACTTTGTGTTTCTTGATTCTATGATTAAACCATGATCGTGAAAGTGTCGTCTAGCATAATATGGGTTAAACATGGCACCTATTGGTCTTGCGCTAACTCTGAAACACACCTCAGAAGAAGTTTGTTCCTCCTAGCTTCTAAAAAGTACTAGGTTCTCTGAACGTCAATTGGTTGTTTTGTGGAATTATAATTATGTACTTCTAACACATTACCTCGACTTCAATGGATGAAAAAGGATTCTATACAACACTGATGACATGGAAACCAACGGAACTGAATTTGAGCGAAGCAGTAGCGAAAACGAGACCCAAACTTTTATTAAAAAAAAGTCTGAGTGCAATTTTTCGACGTTCATCAAAGTGAATTTTTCATCGCTAGAACATGTCAATCATATGATTTCTTCCATTTCGATTCCAATGCAACTCATGAAATCAAAATCCAATGCCCAAAAGTGCCAAAACGAATCTCCAAGGGTTTCTCACCCAATCCAACCTTATGTCGTTTCACCTATGGAATGATTAAATGGCACAGTTACTTAGCTCGCCAAAAGCACCTCTCTACATTCTTCGTAGTGCAGAAAACAATACTCCAATGAGAGATCGTTTGAGAAAGTTATGAGTATCTAAGTTTTACTCGAACAACATTAGCACGAGTCTACTATATTGGTTCCTTGCCTCAGCGCAAAGCCTGCTTTACTTAAAAGGTTTGTTGTGTAACAAGTTATCTTTGAAGTTTGATTTGTTAAGTTCAAATGATTTTAAGGGCTCTGAACCGACTTTCTCACCAACTTAAGAGAAAGTTGTTGGTGAGACCAAGGAGTTTAAGATGATTAAGTCTGACGTCATCCTTTGCTATACGAACTATAGTAGGAACTATAAGAGCTATACTCTGCTATACGATATATAGTAGGAATGGCACCTTTGCCTAATGGTATTCGACTCCATAAAATCACACAGTGTCTTAATCCTATCTCCAACTTCGATCTCGAGCTATGCTTTGGCAATTTATTAAAGTGATTCTATTGGAGCGATTTTTCTTGCGACATTCATACATTCAAAGCTTACAACCCAAAGCTTTCCTTTTGGATTAATTTGTGTAAGGGTAGCCTTGACAGCCTCCTTTATCACTAAGACAAGTAGAGTCATTGTTCCAGGCAATTTGTGGATATGATTAAAGTCAGGATTGTAGGACTGCTAGTTATTTTTCTAAGCTGGTTGGAAATGGGAAACGAGATACTTGTGACAAGATTGAGAATGTTCACTATGAATACCATACCAGTCAAGGAAATGTTCATTATGAATGCCAGACATAACAATACACAATAATGTAACATAACAATACACAATGATACAAGAAAAGAATATGTAAATCATATGCATGTATGCGAATCCAAGCAAGATGCAATTATACTAGTATGATATGCAAGATGCAACATATATATAGAATGCAATGCAGGATGAAAATGGCTAACCTAGCCTACCTACCCTAATCTAAGCTAGTTGAAGAAGTCAAGTCTCTTCCCCACAATGGGGTTTGAGAAGGTTCCCACTAGCTGGTAATGGATGCTTTCTTCCCTACATTGTGGATAGGTAATAAGAATCATCAACATACTTCCTTCCAATCTTAAAGGGACCTAGCCAAAATTTCTTAGAATCCTTATGGGTACTGAGTTGGCCCATCTTCATATCCCACATCAAAACCAAATCTCCTTGTTAATAATCCCTCCCTTTGAAATTCATTACTTCTTATATCACTCTGGTGTATTTTCTTGAGGGAGGGGGGTGGGATTCCACAGAAAGGACATCATCTTGTCTTGGTCTAATCAACGACTCTTTATATTCCCTTTTTAGCACTTTGACTGAGCCAACCTTATTGTCCTTATACTTGTCTAATAGTTGTTGGTATTGTTCCTTCTTTGGCCATTCTATAGTATTGAAGTCTTCTTCCTTGGTGAAAGGTAAATCATTTGGAGAAAAATCTAGAAGAGATTCATTGTTTTCTTCAGGGAACTCTTCTATTTCAGAGTCAATGCCAATCTCTTCAACATGAGTCTTTATCATGGGTATGTTGGGTATGCAAGCATAAGTACCATCATCCATGGGTATGTTGATACTAGTCAAATTCATTTGCAAATGTGCCACCCAACATCGCAACAAATTTCCTAGACAAGAGCATTCCTCATACATCAAGAACATCTACAACCACAATGTCTATCAGAAGAACTATCTCAGGATATCGAAAAAGGTGGACTTTCACATTTTCTACCACACCTTGTGGTTTCCAAACTCAATTGCCTCAATACCTTCAAGGACATCATATTTGCACCTGCACCTGAGTCAAGCGTACAATTTTTCAAGAACTTATTATTAACTTGCAATGCCATAAAGAATGGTGGGTGCTCATCATATTTCATCCTAAAATGATTAGCTTGCGACATTATAGGAGGGTCCACAGGTTCACTTGATATCTTGTAGAATATTTCAAACCTGCTTCTCATCGAATGAATCTTGATAGTTTCCTTTAGAGGCACTATTACATTGATCTTTGCCAAGAAACTATCAAAATCAATGTTCAAGTCAACATCATTTGTCTTTAGCAAAGTAGGGTTAGGAAGAAGCCTACTTACTGGTGGAGGAGGAAGCTTTTATTGAGGAAGCTTAAGATCGATGGGAGGGACTTGAGTTGTTCTTTTCTGTCACATGTACACTTGTAATTCCTTCTTCTTAAGTTTCTCCCTTGACTCCTCATTTAAGTTCTTTATGAATTCCATTCTATCCCTTCTAGTTGCTTCTTTCTTCCCCTCCTCATGTTGTCTAGGTGTGATTTTGGGGTATGCTTGGGGAGTCACGAAAAAAGATATCGTTCATGATACTCAAAGTATTCACGACCCCTCTAAAAACAACACAATGTAAGAAAAATACAACGAAGTTGTGATTTTTTTTTAATCATAGATAACCTAATGATTAAGACTTAAGCCTATACAATACTATCCACTAAAACAGTTGATAACAATACTAACATCATAAGCTGATATAATTTACTCTTTAATAAGTCATTATTTAAGTTTAAATATTTTCCAATAATTAATAAATATAACATGATTATATTGCAGTACATTACTAACATTATAAAGGTTCGACAATCGATAATTATCACTATAATTAATAACTACCTTCAAGCATACCTAAACATGAAATGACTTAATGAGTAATATTCCCCATTTACCTTGTAATGACCATGAGAATTCACAATACATATATAGATTATATTCAATTAATTTTTTTTTCTAATTTATAAAATACAAATCCAATTCTTATATATATAAAGAGATTTTTCTAATTTATAAGATACAAATCCAATCATTCAATACATGATATATTATTCAAATAAACAAAGACATATTATCATCCATTAATTATTTTCTTATATATATATATATATATATATATATATATATATATATATATATATGATAATCATATCATTTCTTTTAGAATAATTAAATCCTTCCAACTTCACAGTTAAATATATTAACCGGGAATCGTAGTATTACACAATATGATTTAAATTTTTTTTTTTTTATTGTTCCTATTATACATACATATTTTAGAAGTCGTACTACCATACTCATATAAATAGAATATATACATCTAACATGAATTGGAAATTTAATTACATGAGAAGGACCAAATCGAAATGGAAGAGAACGACATACAAGTGACTCAACTATTATTACTGTATGTACATCTCCTTGAATTAGTTTCACGCAGCCTATAAAATTTTTCGCACAGGTTTCATAAATGCAAATTGTTTACAACCCTAAGCTCATTTAAAATTTACATTAAATGGAATTCAAAGAAGATAAATTTAAGGGCTTAAACTCTTAGTGATTAGATCATTTTAAGCAGTTCGCAAATGGGAAAGCTAAGGACATTGAAGACTACCAAGCTGGAATTTTTAAAATCGGAGGGCCAATCCTTATCCCTCACATACACAAACTCTTCAATTTAGCAGTAAAGCAGGGCTTCCTTAAACCCTGGATGTAAAGCCTCATTGTTCCTATTTTTTAAAATGGGGATAAAAACATTCCCTCTAATTATAGGACCATTATGATTAGCGCGATTTTAGCCAAGCTTTATGGAATCATTTTGGAAAAGAAGATTAGCATTTGGCTAGAAAGTCATGGTAAAAGAGCTAAAGGCCAAGCCAGGTTTAGGAGATATCATTCAACTGTGGACCATCTTGTTACCTTTAGGATCGTTGCAGAGGAGTTCCACAATACTAAAACCAATCTTTTTTGTTGTTTTGTTAACTTTAGAAAAGCTTTTGACATGGTTCCTAGGAAAAACCTTTGGAATAGGTTGGAAGAGATAAAAGTGCCTCTCGAGTTGAGGGTTGCTACAATAAGGATGTATGAGAACGTTATTGCTAAGTTTAAAAACACTGAGGGCTAGTCAAAAGAGATTAACTGCAATATTGGAGTCAAATAAGGTTGTCCCTTGTCCCCTACCCTTTTTGGCATATACATTGATAAATTAGAAGAATGCTTGGAAAAAGCAGGTTGTGTCGGCCCTACTCTCACTGGTATAGTCATCAATCTTCTTCTTTATGCCGATGATATCGTTCTTATG
>ML777334.1:1417887-1431470 GCA_009831015.1 Picea engelmannii | reverse complement strand
TGACTATCTCTCCACTATTCATGGAAGTTAGAGATCATCTGTATCAACACTAGTGATCTGGAGGTATCCTTTTCAAAGCAAAGAAGACTTCAGTGAATTTCTCAAAGAGGTAATCTGGATGGTGGTAAAGACACAATAGTGGAAGTTGGGCGATTAACCAATTCAAGAACTTTGCCAGATTTCAATTGTTAACATAATTGACTGATGGTCAAGTTTTAAAGGATAAAGGATATCCACGAGCCACGTCATCAATAGTGAGACATTATACACTCACCAAGACTTCACTGGTACCTTTGCTTGCAATCCAAGACTTCACCGGTACCTCCCAGCCAATGCTAGGGGTACTTTTCTTCCCCCTTAGCCTCCCGAGCCGCAAATGGGCCACACACATAAAACCATAAAATCAATAGCACAAACTTGTCTCGCAAGGAAGAGCTTCCATTCTTTTTCAAGTTTGGAACCCAACTCTCAACAAGTAAACTAGTTCAGAAAAATTTTGACAGCATAATAGTACTTTCCAAAATAAGGTCCCCTCTCCCTTTTTCTCCAATTCTTTTATATAAAAATCCCAATGACACATATCCTCATGCACAAATAATTCATTTTTTATAATTTAATTAAATGATTATTCACCCACAAAATGTGTCACACTCTCTCCAAGTTGCACATATAATTTATCTTTTTATTTTATTTAATTAGACATTTTCTCTCACATTCCCCAATGTGTTCTTATTTTTCCTCTTAGTTGTCTCTTAGTTCCCCAATCCCTTATTTATTATTTATTTTATGTTCCCTAACTAGATTTTAGTTTGAGTTGGATTATGAGTCTTCTTTTAGTTAGGATTAGTGGTAGATTGACTCAAGATGCTAGTCTATGTGGACCACCTATTCTCTCAAGTTTTATTTTCTTTTTATTTATAAATCCCTTTTATTATTTTCATGCACACATGTGCATCTATCTAACTTTTATTATTATTATTATTTGATTTCCTCTTTTACTTACACTAGTCTAATTCCTTTATTCCCTTTTAAATGTTTTAATTTAGTCAAACATCTTAGGCTTAGACTCTTGTTAGATTTCTTAGTTTGAAATTTAATAATCAATTTAAATACTTTGCTCCAACAAGGTATAAACATGCTATTATATTTTCTAGGCCATCTAGATTTTATTGACTCACAACTTGATTACGCGACGTGCTCTTCAAGATGCACCTTCGTGCTCCAAGGGTGCCACTCACTATTGACTAGTTTGGAAGTTTGTCCGACACTTGGAGTCAACACTCCACTTGGCCGACCTTATGAGAGAGTAAGGGTTGTCTAAGGAATAAGGATTCCGCCTTATTGCATGCCCCTTATAATTCTTCGTCAGTGACTATCTCAGTCTGCCATCACGACATCGTGGACCTCTCGAACTAGGTAATCATTAACCTATATTTTAGGTCACGACGAGAGTGCTAGTAGGTTGTGATAGGGATGTTGCCACACCTCTCTCTCATCTGTTTGGTTTCCGTGTATGGCCCCTTTACTCCTTATGTGAGTCGTATTAGCAAGTGTCACATAGCTTGTATCTGCTAAAAAGAACAATGTTAATAATCTATATCCATAACATCCATACTGAAATCATCATATATACATGTAAATCAATACACAAAACTCAAACCAAATACAAGTCCACTCCCTTACTCAATCTGGAGTCCAAGGAAGTTCATTGATGCCCTCGGCATCCTCAACCTGTCATGTATCATGCACACTCAAGAGAACTCATTAATAATAATTGTCAATATATATACATCTAGAAATTTAAATATCATCACAATGACATCATAATATAACTCATAATCAAAGCATAATCATAATGTATCATAACCATATCACTTTCTCGCAAGTGTCCTCAAAGAATAAATTTTCTCAGTGAAACTAGATGTTACAATTCATTTGATCAAGTTCTCCATTGTTAATTGGGCATTCATGTTCCCAATGTGCATCCCTACATGTAAAACACCAAGAAGACTCTTCTACAGTGTATGAGGGGGAAAGAGTGTTGGGAAAATTTTGTTCATTACGAGGTTTAAATCCTTGGTCAAAATTTCAAGGCTATCCTTTGAAATAGGGCTCAAGGGCTTGATGTTGTGCCCTTTCCAAGTTGGTGATTTTTTTCATCATCAAGGTGTGATTTATTGATAGATCATTCATGATATCTTCATTTCATGCCAATGTATTGCTAATATATTGGGTTGGTTCAGCGTTATTCACTATCTTTGGTTTGGTATCGGTTCTAGCATGATGAAATATTAGCCTCGATCTTTGTAGCCATTTGTTGGGCTTCTTGAATGGTCTTTGGACCTTTGTCCCTAAGCAATAATACAAACTACTCTGGATAAGCCTCAATATAGAGGAAGAGAAGGTAATCTCTTCCAGGATGATGACTCTTAGGTATTTGCAAAAGAAACTTCTCTATTTTTGCATGAAACTCTTTAACAGCCTCATTCTCAGACTTTTTGATCTCAGTAAGTCATGTCAGCAACATGTTTGGATCTTCTTTGACACTCCAAATTTTGAGAAAGGTTTCCTCTAGTTGATCCATGATCTTAGTGCTCTTATCGAGGAGACTATCATACCATATTCTAGCAGCGTCATGAAGAGTGGAAGAGAAAAATTTTATCACCAAATTTTTAGCCTCATCATCTACTAGATTTAGTTGAAAGAAGGCTCAAAACTTACTCATATGCTCTTCAACATTGGTCACATCATTACCAGACAAATTAGGCAGCCACTTCTCATACCTGGGAGGAATTTTTCGAAGGTAACCTAGGATAGTTGGCATGTCCAAAGGCTTGAAGAGATTAGATTTCCATTGCTTTTGAGTCTAAGCTTGAGTTTGAGCCATTGTATTCAAGGGAAGGTTTCCACCAAAAAATGATTTTCCTACAGGAAAGTTACATGGAATCCTTCTCTAGTAGGTCTTAGGAAGGTTTGTGTTCCTCCTTGGACTTTGTGGAGTCGCCATATGATCAACCTTAGATCATCAAGAAAGGTGAGGGAATCACCCTTAGTGTAGTCGCCATGTAAGATTATAAGATAAGGGCTTCAGGAGAAGCTTACCAAAATATATGTCATTGAGGAGAATGAATAAATCCTCCCCCGTGATGGTACCAAAATTTTATCGTGGGATTTTTAGTTGCGCAGGGCCCAACACAAGATTACCAATTCTTGTGTAACTATAGGAAATCCTATCGTTGTCACCTTAGTAAAAAATCCCCTCGTTTTAGTGATGGAGGAGGTCCACCACAAGGGAGGCTTCCCTAGTGACCTCAAGGGATCAAAGTAGCAAGTTTGATAGCCAATCCTACTACCCCCTCTCTTGGTCACCTGAGTCAACATCTAGGTTTGTGGAATAGATGAGGTATGGAGTTGTTTGAGTACCTTCCAAGAACAAGAACACTTTATAGTATTTATATGAATATTTCCAAGTACAAGTATGCATGTAATACCTCTTAAAGACACTAGACATGAAAGATGTTATGGCTATTGTAAAATTGCAGAAGTTAATAGTAGTAAAACAACAATACATAAATTGTAACAACAAAAAAATTACACTTCAGAATTGCAACAATTTTGCATGAGAACTTAGCATTTATTCAATAGAATATCAACCAATTATTATATGCAATTTTTTAGTATGTTTAACCATTATTACAACAATGCATGTAGCAAATTAGTGTATGTTCAGATGGCTATAGAAAACTTTTGCAACAACAAGTATATTAGTTAATTAGCTCAAGTTAGATTTAGTAAAGTTAGTAAAAATATTGAGAGAATTAGAATTGAGAGTTTGTTTATCACTTTCACCACAAGAGAGATTAAATGATTAGTGCCTTGGGGCTATGGAGTCTTTACAACAACAATACAATATGTTTGGAGATGATATTAGCAATATCTAAGAGGTAGGGCTTGAAATCTAAGGTGTTATCACATTAGGGCCTTATGTTTCAAGACTTTAGGAGAATGATTGCTAGAGTGCAAGCACTTTTGGGCTCTAGCAACCTTTTCTCCCTTATTAAGCTCTTCAAATATGTCACAATCAAGAGTTTACAATAAAACTCCTAAAGTGATAGAACTTTAGGGATTTAGGAGATTAACCCTAGGTAGGATTTCCTTCACAAATTATGGATGAAATTAACCTTGTGGGAGGAGGAAGCACGTATGCTCCTCTCTTGGGGTTTTACCAAGAAAAGGTCTTTAATATGAACAAGGAAAATTTACCATAAGAATTCAATAAACCAAAATTAAATTGCAAAAAATCACTTACTTCACCAAGATTATGACAAGAGTAAACCTTGATTGTAGAAAATTCATCCAAAAATCAGCAAAGAATGATCCACACTTTTCCTCCAAGATATAGAGCATGAGTAAAAAGAGCCAATAACCCCAATAGAGCAAAAATTTCAGACTTGTCTCTCACATGTGTGAGAAAGTTGTGATGATAAAATGAAATGTCAAGGAGGTTTATTTACATGGAACCTCCTTGACCTCTTTGTCCTCTTAAAGTTGTCAACATCAAAACATAAGATGGTCAACCCCCTTTAATTATCCAACATTTACAAAAAATAAATTTACATGAGACAAGACCCTAAAGAGGGTGATGTCATGCCCTAGTAGGGTGACGCTAGGCTCATGAGAGTGACATCAAGTCTGAAAAGGTGGAATTTTGGACCTCCAAAGGCCATATGTCCCTCTCTCAAGTGCCAAGGTCGATGTTACATTCCTCCTCCATCAATCCATCAAGCGATCCATCAAACCCTATCCCCTAGGTGATGTCATGGGCTAGGAGGGTGATGTCTAGACCTCCAAAGGCCAACGTTCATGTGGAGAAGGGTGGATTCTCATCCTCTAGTCATGCCAAGATGCATCCAAAGGCAACGTCCTCCATCATCTAGGTGCAATACTCATCATCAAATGGTTCCCCAGACGTGGGGTCTAGCACCCATCATGTGGGCTAGGTCCTGCAAAGACAGGCAAGTACGCCCTCCAAGGGTCCACAAGTCAAATGAATCATGCCAAGTAAGCCACATCTAATAAGATAATCATCCAAACATGTGCATCAAAGCCCCATTTTCAAATTAAACAAATGATCAAAGACCTTATAAAATTTTCCAAATTTAGGTATGGGAGGGGTGTCAAGGTTGCCTATTGGGTTAGCCAATCCCCAAGTCAAGGGATGTTTCCCAAGAATACCCTATCTAATTCATGTGTTGAGTATGATGTTGATTGATTAAAACTTATATGCATGGGGCTATTGACATAAACAGGTTCGTATTGTCTCATTTATGGGTTCCTTTGTGGAAGGTGTGTTTCCCTTCGTCTGCGATGGAGCATTTTTCCAAGCCCATTTATTGCTATTAATTGATTAAGGTCAAAAAAATTGAGTATTATGTGCAATAGAAATTAAAGAGTATCACAATGCCACTTGAAGCTAGAAACACATATAGTCCATATGCAGTGGAAAGTAAGAGACACCATAAAATGTATTTCCTCAACAAGAAGGACATTTATTAATTATGTGTTTAGAAAGTCCTTGATTTTTTATGGAGTAGCATTTCATTTCTTTTAGTACCTTAGGAAGAGCATCCATAATGATAATGATTGGCTTTTAACTTTTTTTGGCTACAACACCTCTGGGCCTTTAGCCCCTTCTTCCCATGAAATGAAGTACAATCCCTTCTTGGGTCAATGGACCCAGAACCCAAAAGATGAGGGAATGGAAGGGAAGAAGTGGGGAAAGTGGTAAGTATGAAGATGAATGGTACAATGACCCTTCAAGGAGCTACCCAATAGCAACAATTTTCCCAAGGGTGACCAACTTGTTAGTACACAATGACAACCACCAAGGTGAAATTAGGTAAAAGATATAATTTCCAAGTAAATGTCCCATAATCAAGAAAGGATTCTTTGCAACGTGCTCAAATGGTTCAAATATTAAAGTGACATTGTTAAGTGCCCAAGTCTATTAAACCCAAACCCTTTTCTTTCTAAATTATCTTTACTATGAACCTTCCTTTTTTTTTATTGAGTGTTTCCAAAGCCAATCATCGAATTCATAGTAAGAGGGTGGGTGCTATTAACACATAAGATCGTATTATAATTTGAGATAATTTCCCAAAATACAATTGCTATAGGAGGGTTCATGTACTTTTGGATAGCTTGACTTCAAGTCAAATTTTCAGGGGTTTTGAGAAGGCGTTTGCAGTACTTGATGATTCCATTGTGTAGAAGACATCATAAGATTTCCAACCATATCTATTGCAGCCCAAAAATCCTCTGGCAAGGCCTCCAAACACCCTCTCAAATACCACACTACATTTCTGCTGAGAGCACACCGAGCTTCTACAATTTTTGAGTGACTAACTTAAAGCTTGGATTATGAACAAATGAGAAGGTATTTTTGAAAATTGGAGGATGTTTTTGT
This sequence comes from Picea engelmannii, assembly GCA_009831015.1. NCBI lineage: Eukaryota > Viridiplantae > Streptophyta > Pinopsida > Pinales > Pinaceae > Picea > Picea engelmannii. The sequence goes on along the minus strand of ML777334.1, from coordinate 1,425,004 downwards.
TCATCACATACCGAATAACAAAAACGTCTCTTAGTTTTGAAAAATGTGTTATGGTTAGAGATATATTAGACACAGAAAATGCACTACGGAATCACCTAGCCAGACACACAAAGGGCGCTACAGAATCACCTAGCCAGACACACAAAGGGCGCTATGAAATGTGCAGAACTGTTTTACAATGGCGCTACAGAATTTCCTGTAGTGGTTACTGTTTGGATATTCACCTTTTTGGGAGGTTTCCACTTGTCAAGGAAGGTTTGAATGGTCTACTAGGAGTTTGTTGGACATGAGAGACATGTGTTCCATATCCAGATCAATCGGGATGACGTATTTCAAAAGACATTTATCATCATAGACAAAATCCCCCAAAAATAGGGATTTGTTAGGCTTTTGTTGGAATCTTTTGTAACAAGACTCCTAAATGGAGGAGGATCCTATGTAACTCCTTGGTTTCGACCTCCTTAGGGTATATAGATATTATTCACTATAAATAAAAGGGTTTTTGATGAGAAAAGGGTTGGATTCATGAGCCAAGAGAGGAGAGAGCTGGAGGAGTAGTTTTATTTGCTCATTTGTAAGCCTGAGGGCCTGTTTGTAATGACATTTTCGGCCATTAAAGATTCATGAGAGTTGTTATCAGATTGTCTTCTTTGTTTTCCCACTTCTTTGTTATCTTCTTGCTTGAACATATTGCAGGTTTTGAGGATCATAACTGTCATTGATTGATGGATTTGTGAGAGGATCTGATGTAGCTTGCCCATTAAATCAGTGTTCATTGTTTAAGAAAATATTTATCTATTGCAGAAAGGATCTATGTATAATGGATGTTCTTCCTTTTGTCATATTCACCATGCTTCTACTCATCATTATATATCTCTTTGTCTGATATACAGTTTGATTGCCTTTGATTTCTAGGATGTTATGACTCCATGCCCAATGGAATGCCTCTGCAGACATTTTGTTGCCATATCCCTTTCTTTACTAGTCTTATTGATCCACCTACTCAAACCATTTAATCCACTTATATTCTGATGGGTATTGGGCTTGCACTTACAGCAGTCTAAGTGTGACTCTCGGTGATAACATGTGTCATAAGTCACATCCCATAGTTATTGAGAGCATGGGGGTTGAGAACAATCAATTTGGCGAAGAGTGTAAGTCAAGTGAGCAAGAGAAAGAGAGGAAATTCATATGGGTAGAGGGGGCATAATTAGACAGTCATGTTTTGGCATGGAGAGCAGTTTTTACATGGAGATTTTTGGATAGTAAGAGAGTTCTTAGTGTTAAATATTGAAGGAAACCATAGTGGGCATGTATGGTAGTTGTTTTAGAGCTATAATTTCATGGGAAGAAAGGTTATGGGCATGGGAGTAATATTTTTTCTTAGAAGGTTTTCCAAAATCATCGCAACCATTTTTAATTTTCGACGTTTCAGACCAACAATTGTGTTCCATCATCAGGAAAGAATAAGTTGTGAAGAGAAATCATGTTTTAGATTTTTATTAATAGGAGATATCCCTAAAATCATAAAAATATACAAGTAAAATAATAAGATCGGTTTTAATTTCCATAACTTAATTATACCATTAACCTTTAATTATGATCTAAGGGAAGATTTATAACTCCAATATAATTTAGTTTTAAATAATAATAATTTATTTTAAGTTATATAAATTGTAATTTAATTTCATATTTTTAACAATTTTATAATTTAAACTTTATAAATGTTAACCATTCTTATTTATTAAGAAGATTTACTACCTACTTCAATAATTATAACTTAATGATGCAAGCACCACTTGCTATGTCAAAGCAGATCCTCGATTCCACAATTTACTGTACTGGAATCTACCTTGAATGTGGTCTTTCATCATTCTTTGACAGAGGTAAACTTATTTATCTGTCACTAACTTGGCACTTCAGCTAAAAATATAGCAAGACTCATCTATTTCGCGGGCTAAACAGTTTCTCCTTTACTTAGCACCAACGGAAAAGACTTTCCATTATTTATTAAGCACCATATGACCTTCTAATATGACCGAAGGTCCTAACGGAAAATCACATACCGTACAGATTGTACCTTCTTTGCATTTTCCTCTCCCATACACTATTCGACACGTATCCTCCAACGGAAATCACCAAGGTGCCTCAAACTCCTCATTCTCCCTTCCCCGCTGAAATCTGGACCATTTATTTCTCAGCCTTCAATCTCCGCTTTGATCTTAGCCGTCTGTATCTCATATGATCTGAACCATTAATCCTTTGACTCTTTGAACTCTGCTCTATTCTCCTCTGTCAATCCCAATGTTATACACACACAGACTATGCATAATAATAAGGGCTTTCCTCACTGTAAATATTTAGGAAATCTCACCGTATCCCTCCTGAATTCAATTCTTTACTGATGAATCAGATCGATCACATCTTTCAATTACATGATATCATAAAAATCATAAATATTACACAGATGATCAGAATAATAATATACACAGAGTAATAATATCACTTAATATATCAATGATTGAAATACTGAAATTGAATTCAACAGAGTAATAAAACCTTCTTTACAAAATTGAATTTCCCCAATAGATCTTTTACAAAACAGAGCAATGAGTCTCTGTGCATGCTCTAGGAATTGAATTCTGAGCTTTCCCCTCTTGATCTACATTCAAGCTTCCTCCTCTTCGATCTCCTATAACTCTGTGAGCTAAACTTCTAAGAGAACCTAGCTACCTAACACAACACTCAGGACTTGTATTTATTTACAATGGATTTATGTTTCCTAATCCTATGATTAAGGAACATAGTCCTTCATAAACTCAACTGACCCCTACGAGTCATCAGTGACTCACTAACCATTAACAAACCCTATCTTATCTTTTACAAGTGGAAAGGATCTAGAATCCTTGCCCATTATCCAAAATAACAATTTACACAAGTGTGAGACCCTAGGTATCCTTTGATTCACTCAACTTTGATGAAGTCATGGGTGACTTCATTTTCATGAGCCTATGCTCCTGCATCACTTAAAATTTATTATAAATTTTTATTAGTCATACTATTCTTATTTTACTATCTTTCAAACTAATTATGTATTTTGGAATGTTTTAAATATATATATGTTATTAATTATAAGGATTATAAAGACAAAATGTAAATACTAACTATTTATAATTAATATCACCTCGTTGATTAAGAGTAAGAATGAACTATTCTTATTTGTTAAGAATGACTAAATTTTTTTTTCACAAAAACTAGAGAATTTTAAATCATTAAAAAGGTGTGGTCAAGACCACTGAGTACAATATCAGTTTCAAAGATGCCCAAAAACTTCAAAAAACTTTTGCATTATTGGTTCTACAGTGACTATATCGATTCCCTTACCAATTCTCCAGATATTTAGCCTACTACTATTATGAAAAGAGTATAACTAGTAGAAATACCGTTGATACATATACAAAAATAAAACATTGAGATTACATAATGAGATTAATCAACTACCAGGTTCTTGCTTGATGTTTGGCACTCCTTCCTCCCTATCCTCTACCAAGGGCTCATTGAGATCTGGAAGTGGAAAAACATATGTTGTTGACTCATTCCTTGATTCTTGGCTGAAGCTTCCTGCTGCAAATGCTTGTTCATGATTCCTTTCCAAATGCTCAATTTTGGATTTTATATCCTCATTCTGAATTCACAATTTGCATAGATTTCATCCTACAACTAACCAATCGAATTTTGATGTTGAGAAAGTGTTTCCAAGACAAAAGAGATAGTGGAGCTTAATGCTCCCACCCGTATCTGCAGTCGTTGATGGAATTATTCTTCTGTCTCCTTAATTTTTCTACCAATAACTCATTTTCTGTCAATTTCCTCCCAATTCATGATGATTGTGGTAAATTTCCCAAGAACACCAACTTCGAATACAATCCCTCTTCCTTCTAAGACGCACAAGGAGAAATTTCCTCGAATTATTTTCCACCTCGGCACACAGAGCAATCGACCCATGCAAATTGAACCCTGAGCAAATGACCACCCTTCCCACTTCAGAAAACCCTCTAGAGATGCAATTCTACCAACACTCTAACTGACATTCTCTTTGTCTGTTGCTACGCAATATTTATCCATTTTTCCGCTGCAAATTCACTCATACTCATAATTCAGATGAATGTACCTGGAGCCATTAATTTGCACCATGTCATGTACCTTCCCAAGTTGAATTAACCATATTTGGTTTCCCTTCATTACCTCAAAAGATCATCTGGTGACGAATGCATTTCTCTGAGCCAATTGTCTAAGTCGAGGATGTACCATCCCACTGTCCGCTAGAAGAAACAATCTGCACCAAGCTTCCATCTCATCAAATTTCATGTACCTTCCACTCGAATCCATTACCAGGAAGAATAGTCTCGCATGCACAAATCGATTTGTTGCCATCACACTTCCCATCCTCCATCTTATCAGCTTCTGAGAATTTGAACATATGCCACAATACCACCACCACCTCCCATGCATAAAACATGTAGGAGACTTGAGTGAGGGGAAAATAGTGGTCCCTTGGTCATGGAAAAGGTGCATATGTCTCCTCACAATTGACCCCCAAGAGACTAGGGGCTTTTGCAATTGCTCGATTGGAAATTGCATTCGCTTCAAAGTTATTATGCCTATAGACATGAAACAATCTCATATGAATATCACTCGAGTGAAGTTGGATTTGATCCAAAATTTTCTTTGGCGAAAGATCCTTCGGTGAGGAACCTGAGATCATAAGACTGATAATCATATTGGAGTCCTCGACCATATTCAAGGTCTTGATTTTCTTTTGTTTGACTAACAAAATTCCCTGAAATAGAGTGTAGGCTTCTGCTCTATTATTAGTTTCAATTCCCATATTCCAATAATATTCCAAGACTTTATTTCCTCCTGGGTCTAGAAGAACCCCCCCCCTACGCACCTGCCTCCCCTAAGAATGACTAAATTTATTAATAATAATAATTTTATTTATTATTTATAATATAGTAATATTTCAATTATTATATATATCTTATTGGTATTATTATTATTATTATTATATCATTCAAACTTCATCTATATATTGGAAGGTTTTAAAAAGGTTGTTGCGTAATTGTAATTATTATTAATAATAATCTTACCATACTAACAGATATAGAAACTACCTAGAGGATAAAGTGGGGGTCCAATTTTTACTGATCTTCCAACCATCATCTCTATTAAGGTTATCGAGTCTCTTTTCAATCTCAATAGCTTCGCTAAATTTCCTATTGAAATGATGGTCAACTTTGGATAAAATTTTGGCCTCTTCAATGCATATCCGATGCTTGGTTTTGTTTGAGTATTTAGCCAAGGCAGATGAACGAACATAACTATGTTTTATATCTTCTATATGCTCTTGGATTCTAATATTAATAGAATGACCAATTTCACCTACATAGGGTTTTCCACATGAGCATGGAATCATGTAGATACCTTTACAATTGGCAGGTCAATTAGATTGTTAACATACATTAGGGAGTTCTTAATTGCGGATAGGGGCTTAAAAGTAATCCCAATATTCTTCTTTATTAGGACCCTATAAATCGTGTTGGTGGTACCTTGAATGTAAGGTAAGAAGACTTTGGAAACCTCATCAGTATGCTCTTTCCTTCTAGGTCCCTTACTAGCATTTTTAATGGCCCCGACACCTTCATATTTCTTATAACCATTATTCTTAAAGACCTCAAGGATATGGCGTTTTTCATCTTCTAGATGATCTTCATAAAAAAATCTAAGGGCTCAGTTGCTAGAGTGTTGAGAACCCCAAGTTTCTAAGAAGGATGGTGATGGGACTTTGCATGCAGGTATTGCTCAGTGTGGGTATTATTTCTATAAACTTGGTGCCCCAAAGATCCATCATGTTTCTTAGTAACACAAACATCTAAGAAGGGAAGGCTCTCATCAAATTCAATCTCCATGGTGAATTTTATGTGTTCTGAATAATTGTTAAGGTGGTCAACAATTTTTTTCAATTTTTCATGCCCATGGGGCCAAATAAAAAAAGTATCATCAACTAATCTAATCCATAATTTTCGTTTTATAGGTGAAGAAGCAAGGGATTTTCTTTCAAGATCCTCCATAAAAAAATTAGCCACGACTAGGGAGAGGGGGGATCCCATAGCCACCCCACATGCTTGCAAATATATTTCATTCTAAAAACTAAAAAATGTGGATTTCAAACATATCTCAACTAGCTTAGCGATTTCTTCATATGTAATCTTGTTGATGATCTTCATTGCTCCTTCTATGGGAATCTTTGTGAAGAGAGAAACTACATCAAAACTCACATGAAATTCATTCTTGTCAAGTTTAATATCCTTGATCATATTGACAAAGAATGAATAATAGTTAACAAAGGAACTTGTATTACCCACCAAGGGCTTGAGTTTGCGAGCCAAGTGCTTAGCAAGCTTATAGGTACGTCCTCCAATAGTGTTGACTATTGGTCTAAGGGGAGCACCTTCCTTATGAATTTTGGGAAGACCATAGATCCTAGGATTGGAAGGGCAAGTAACAATCAATTTCTTGATATCCTTTTCTTACTAGATTTAATTGTGTTGTAAACATCCTTAGAAATTCTATTAAGGGGGTTCCTATTAAGCTTCTTATAACTTCCACTATTGAGGAATGTTGAGGAATGTTTTGATTGTACACATCCTCAACAAAGGGCTTTGAACCGACTTTCTCACCAGCTTAAGAGAAAGTCTGTTGGTGAGACCAAGGAGTTTAAGATGATTAAGTCTGACGTCATCCTCTACTACACGAAATATAGTAGGAACTATAAGAGTTATCCTCTGCTATACAATCTATAATAGGAATGACACCTTTTCCTAATGGTGTTCGATTCCATAAAATCACAGACTGTCTTAATCCTATCTCCAACTTCGATCTCGAGCTATGCTTTGGCAATTTATTAAAGTGATTCTATTGGAGCGATTTTTCTTGCGACATTCATACATTCAAAGCTTACAACCCAAAGCTTTCCTTTTGGAGTAATTTGTGTAAGGGTGTAACACACCCACTATCATATTTTAAAAATTTTGGGAATTAATCTCCCATACATGAA
>ML777334.1:1388540-1402005 GCA_009831015.1 Picea engelmannii | reverse complement strand
AAAACGACACCTGAATCGGATGTCCCGAGCTCTCAGAAATCGTCCGACAACATCTCCTCCTCAACGGTCTCCCTGCCTCAAACTGGCTCTGACTTGGCTTGCTTCAACATCTCTGCTCTGAAATTGCTCTCAAAATCTGTCCCTTGGCCTCAAAATGGCCTTGGTTAAATAGTGGGGGAGTTAGTTTTCCATCCCCAACTTCCTCCACGAATTTAGGCTTTAAAAAAGCCCAATAACCCTTAAAAAAGGATTAATTACATTAAAAAGGCTTTAATTAATTAAATAAAACCATAAATTCGTTGAAAACCCACTTTTCAAACTATATGTTAGTTACAAAACGGCGCTAGGCCCCTCTCCTGGGCGCGTCCCCCCTTGGCACGGTCATATGAATTACCATGTGGCCACGCGCCATAGCGCGAGCCACCCCTAAGGTGCTAGCACCGGTCATATGTGGTAAAAAAAGGTAGAACCGTGGCTTAACCGTGCGCAAAGAGTTGACACTGCACTCCTCCGCCGTATGGTCGTATGAACACAAGAACCAGGGGTCGGGGCTAAGCCCCGGCCCTGCCCCAACCTCCGTATACAATGCAACGAACATATATATAAGTTACTCCGCATACCTAACAAGACCCAAGCGACGACATTATGGTTAGCGGAGGTTTGTCAAATCGTTACAATGGCGGAGGTCTGGGGTTCGAATCCCCTAGGCCACGACAAATTTTAACATAGCCCACATTGGCAAAACCCGGGGTGCCACGTGGCAGCCTATGATTGGGCCACGTGGCACCTTTCCATTCGCCCGAACAGTGCCACGTGTCAACACCTGATTGGTCCACATCATCCACCGTACGCTCAGTCAGTACTGCCACGTAAGCCTGCCACGTCACCTCCATATTCCACGTGACTGTACGTATGCCGCCACGTGTCACTGTACGGACGTGCCACGTGTCCTGCCCAGTCAACATTTTTTTTCTCTGTTTGACTTTTCGGTCAGAACGCGATAACTTCTCCATACGGACTCCGTTTGACATAAAAATTATACCACCGAAATCAGGAAGACGAGCCGGACGCAATGGTGTTGGTTTCGTCGGATTCCGAGCACTTTCATTTTTGAGCATTTTTCATGCCCTGATAGGCTTCTGAATCCGATTTCGGATCAGTTGGAAATGGGAAACAAAATACTTATATCAAGACTGAGAATGTTCATTATGAATATTAGTCAATGAAATGTTCATTATGAATATTAGTCAATGAAATGTTCACTATGAATACCAGTCAACTATATGAGCAAAAGAATGTAACATAACAATACACAATGATGCAAGAAAAGAATATGTAAATCATATGCATGTATGTGAATCCAAGAAAGATGCAACTATACTAGTATGATATGAAAGATGCAACATATATATACAATGCAATGCAGGATAAAAATGCCTAACCTAACCTACCTACCCTAATCTAAGATAGTCAAAGAAGTCAAGTCTCTTCCCCGCAATGGGGTTTGAGAAGGTTCCCAATAGCTGGTAATGGACACTTTCTTCCCTACATTGTGGATAGGTAATAAGAATAATCGACAGACTTCCTTCCAATCTTGAAGGGACCCAACCAAAATTTCTCAAAATCCTTCTAGGTACTGAGTTGGCCCATCTTCATATCCCACATCAAAACCAAATCTCCTTGTTAATAATCCCTCCATTTGAAATCCATTGCCTCTTATATCACTCTGGTGTATTGTCTTGAGGGAGGGGGGTGGGATTCCACAAAAAGGACAACATCTTGGCTTGGTATAATCAACGGGTCTTTATCTTCCTTTTTTAGAACTTTGTATGAGCCAACCTTGTTGTCCTTATACCTTTCTAGTAGTTGTTGGTATTGTTCCTTATTTTCCCATTCTATAGTATTGAAGTCTTCTTCCTTGGTGAAAGGTAATTCATATGGAGAAAAATATGGAAGAGATTCATTATTGCTTTAGGGAACTCTTATGTTTCAGAGTCAATGCCAATCTATTCAACATGAGTCTTTATCATGGTTATGTTCGGTATGCGAGCATAAGTACCATCATCCATGGGTATGTTGATACTAGTCAAATCCATTTGCAATGTGCCACCCAACATCGCAAGAAATTTCCTATACAAGAGCATTCCCCATGCATCGGGAACATCTACAACCACAATGTCTATCGGGAGAACTAACTCAAGATATCGAAAAAGGTGGACTTTCAGATTTTCTACCACACCTTGTGGTTTCCAAACCCAATTGCCTCATTACCTTCAAGGACATCATATTTTCACCTGCACTTGATTCAAGCATATAATTATTCAAGAGCTTATTATTAACTTGCAATGCCATGAAGAATGGTTGGTGCTCATCATATTGCATCCTGAAATGATTATCTTGCAACATTATAAGAGGGTCCACAGGTTCACTTGATATCTTGTAGAATATTTTGAACTTGCTTCTCATCGAAGGAATCTTAATTATTTCCTTTAGAGGAACTATTACATTGAGCTTTGCCAAGACACTATACAAATCAATGTTCAAGTCAACATAATTTTTCTTTGGAAAAGAAGGGTTAGGAAGAATCCTACTTATTGGTGGAGGAGGAAGCTTTTGTTGAGGAAGCTTAGGATTGGTGGGAGGGACTGGAGTTTCTCTTTTCTGTCTCATGTACACTTGTAATTCCTTCTTCTTAAGTTTCTCCCTTGACTCCTCATCTAAGTTGTTTATGGCTTCCATCATATCCCTTCTTGTTGCTTCTTTCTTCCCCTCCTCATGTTGTCCAGGTGTGATGTTGGGGTTTGCTTTGGGAGACATGACAAAGATATGGTTCATGATACTCAAAGTATTCATTTGATCAAGTCCCCCATTGTTAATTGGGAATTCATGTTCCCAATGTGCATCCCTACTTGTATGTAACATACCCAGCCAACCATAGGCCGGGGTATGCTACTTGCAAGCCCACCCTCAGACTTATTTCTAATGTTGATACCCTCTTTATTTTATTAAGGATGCATAAAATAACAGATTTAACGACATGCACAACAATATCCAACAAGCATACATAATCTAAAGATTATATTAAACGATAATTAAATATACACAATGGAAATACATTCATATACATGTAAATGATAATTAAATTACACATCGGAATACATTCATGCATAGATAATGATATCACGATAGAGAGCACTTATATTTATGAAAGATGACACCAACTGGTTGTAGACCAAGGACGTTCCACCCAACCGTAGACACAACTGCTCTAAATATCAACAACAGTGTCACCCCCGAGCCAGGGCTATGAATCCACAAGGATGGTTCTAGAGTGTAATTGGGTTCCCAAACTAGTTAGCTCTCAAGCTCTCACAGGTTTCTCAACACCCACAAAAATTTGAGTACCCAACTCTCTTCTACCCAGCCTGTACCGCCCTAAGAGATTGTACTTCCACCCTTCTCTACCATGCAGTCCCTCGGTCAATCCTTCTCCTTTATTTTCAGGGCCTCCAGCACAGGTGGTGCAAAATCTCAATGTTGGAACTCTCAGGACTCACAACTGTGAGAAAAACAGCCCCAAGTCGCGATTGGATCACACCAACGACCACTATAGCCAACTATCCCGTGGCTAATTCTTCAGCAACTCCGTTTCCTTTCGCTTTTCCAACCAAGACGCAGGTGAGGATGGGTCGATGGATGGGTCAGGAGGTGGGTGGGAGTGAGGGAAAAAGGAGTGAATGTACGGGAAAACAATGAACACGCCATCTTTCAAAACCCCACATCATACCAGAGGTGGGTTTAAGTAACTTTGTGGGGAAATCAAGAACCTCCTGACCTTCCCCAAGAAGCTCACGTAACTGATCCCCTCCCTTAGACAAAAATGGTAATTAAAATAGGAATAAACACTTAGTCCCTCAAGCTCCCTCTCTTGTGGAATCATAGCTCCCTATAACTCTAGTCCTTGTCCGTCTAGCAGCCAACGATGTGTTTAATATTAATAATGATAAAAAAATTACATTTCTTGGGCACACTGGCCTTTTAATAATTTTTTGGGCACTCTGGCCTCTCGGCATTGTAACAATACATTATTTAAAATGGGGGTTCAAAACCTGGGGTGTTACATCCCCTCCCTCTTATTTTGGCACTGTCCTCAGTGCATATACAAAACATAGATAAAAATCTCAAATTTATTCAAAAATCTGCAGGTACTCTTCTCGCATGGCATCTTCATGTTCCCAAGTAACATCTTTAGGATCGTAGTAGGTCCACTGAACTTTTACCAGCTCTATAACTTGATTTCAGAGCATTTTTACCTTTCTGTCTAATACCCGTACTCGTTGAACCTTAAAGTCTCCCTCCATCTCTACCTGAATCAGATGTCAATCAATAACATGGTTAGGATCATGTACATATTTCTTTAGTAAAGATACATGAAATACATTATGCACATTCATGGAAGCAGGCAATGCAAGCCTGTATGCAATTGGCCCTATTCTGTCCAATATTTCAAATGGACCACAGAATCTGGCTGCCATATTTGTACAACTACCCAATTTCAATGAGCTCTTCTAGGGATTCACTTTCAAAAGTACATGCTCCCCTACTTTAATTATCTAGATTTCTTGTTCTTATCTGCATAAAATTTTTGTCTATCTTGAGCTGCCTTTAAATTCTGCTTGATCTTGACCACCTGGTCTTCCATGTCCTTGAGCAACTTTGGCCCAAGCACCAATCTATCTATTGGGTTGTCCCATCTCACTAGAGTATTGCATTTCCTACCATACAAGGCTTCAAATGGGCTCATTCTCAATGAAGCTTGATACCCATTGTTATATGCAAACTCAACCAAGTGTAAGTAATCTTCCCACTTAGATGGCTTATCCATCACATACATTCTCAGCATGTCTTCAATTATTCGATTGACCCTCTCAGTTTTTCCATCTATCTGGGGATGATATGTGGTGCTAAAGTTCAGATTTGTGCCAAATCCTTTGAACAATCCCCTCTAGAAATTGGAGGTAAACTTTGTATCTCTGTCTGATACAATTGTTCTAGGTATCCCATGCAACCTAGCAATTTCCTTCATGAAAATTTCTGCAATATTAGCCACTGTATGCATTGTCTTCACAGGCACAAAATGAGTAGCCTTTGTTAATTTTTCAACCACCACCATGATTGAATCATGTTGCTTATTCGTCCTGGGTAATCCTGTGATGAAATCCATGGTGATCACTTCCCATTTCTTCTCTTAGATTGACAATGGTTGCAACAAACCCATTGGGTGCCTATGCTCAGCCTTCACCTTCTGACATTCCTTACATTGAGCGATGTAATCAACAACATCCTTCTTCATTCCCAACCAAAAGAAATGGATTCTTACTGCAGTAATTTTTTTTCTGGTAACTAGGATGTCCAGCATAAGGAACATCATGCATTTCCTTTAGTACCAAATTCCTCATTCCTCCCGAACTAGGAACATAGATTCTATTTTTATGCATGAGTAATTCGTCTTCCTTTATATCATACTCCTTTATTTTCTGTTGTACATTTCCTGGCTGTAAGTTTTCCTTTACCTGTAGGTAATGCTGAACTGTAACAAGACCATCTAAAATTTTGATCTTCAAGTCTGACTGATGCATACTGATAGCAGTAGCATGCATGATATGCACTCTCCTACTAAGTGCATCAACAACTTTATTCTCCTTTCCATTGATATGCTTGATATCAAAGTCATATTCACTTAAAAGTTCCATCCATATTGTTTTCCTGGCATTCAAGGTCGGTTGTTCAAAAAGACACTTCAGACCAATGTAGTCTATCCTTAATTCGAATTTCTTCCCCATGAGATAATGCCTCCACATCCTCAAGGCGTGAACAATGGAAGCAAGCTCCAAGTCATGCGTGGAATAGTTCCTTTCATGTTCCTTAAGCTTTTTGGACTCATATCCAATGACATGTCCATTTTGCGTGAGGACTCCCCCAAGTCCTTCCTTACATGCACTTGTACATACCACAAAACTTTCATTTGAGTCAACAATCTTTAACACAGGCGCACTAGTAAGTAATTCCTTCAACATATTAAAATTATTTTCACACTTGAGTGTCCATTCAAATTTAGTTCCCTTCTTTTGCAAAGAAGTGATGGGATGATAAATCTTAGAGAAACCTACTATGAACCTTCTATAGTAGCCAACTAATCCCATAAAAGATCTAATGTCTGACACATTTATGGTAGTTGGCCATCCTCTAATGGCTTTGATCTTCTTTGGATCTACTGCTATGCCCTGCTCTAAAATAATTTGTCCCAAGTAATGGATCTTATTTTGATAAAAAAAAAAACTTACTCAACTTGGAATAGAACTGATGTTCTCTCAGTACTTTCAACACCAATCTTAAGTGATGTTCATGCTCCTCTTCAAAATTAGAATATATAAATATGTCATCCAGGAATACTATGACAAAATTATCCAAATAATTTATGAATATGCCATTCATTAAACACATGAAGACAATTGGTGCATTAGTCAGTCCAAATGGCACAACAACAAATTCATAATGCCCATACCTGGTCCTAAAGGCTATCTTGTGAATGTCTTCTTCCTTAATTCTTACCTGATGGTATCCTGATCTCAGGTCAATCTTTGAAAATATTTTTTCTCCTCTTAGCTGGTCAAATAGGTAATCAATTCGGGGTAGAGGATACTTGTTCTTTATAGTGTACTTGTTCAGCTGTCGGAAGTCAATACACAACCTTAAGGTTCCATCCTTCTTTTTGAAAAAAAGTATTGGTGCTCCCCAAGGTGAAACACTTGGACGTATGTACCCTTTCTTCAACAACTCCTCCAACTGCATTTGTAATTCTTTTAACTCTAGTGTGTTAATTCTGTAAGGTGTTTTTGACACCGAGGAAGCTCTTGGAACTAAATCAATTGAGAAATCTATCTCCCTTCTTGGTGGAAATACGGGTATTTCTTGGAATACATCTTCAAATTCCTGTAATACCGAGAAATCTTCAAGGCTTGGCCCCTTTGTATTATCTGGCTCTTCCACATGAGTTGCATACAATTGACATCCTTTTCTAAAACATATTTTCAGTTGTAAGGACGAAATCTCCCTTATAGAGATGGGTCTTGGAACTCCTTTTACAGTGCTCTATTTTCCATTTGCATCAAGAAATGTAAATGTCTTGTTATGAAAATCTAGGACAACATGATGCTTTTCCAATCAATCCATCCCAATCAGAACATCATAAGACCCCAATGGTATGATATTTAGATCACTGCTAGTATTCACACCATTAAGACTTATGGAACAACCTTTGACCATATCATGGATTCTTCTTTTGGTTCCAGTGGCTAACTGAACCAAACTTGATTTTCCAAGTTTACTTTTGTCCAAATGTAATCTATCCACTATCTTAGGATCAATGTAACAATGAATTACTCCTAAATTAATCAAGATAGCAACAACCTGATTTATGATCTTACCTTCCACCTCGATCATATTGGACTGGTACTTTGCTTGTCAATCATTTAAAGTTGCATATATTCTTCCCATATCTCTGACTGTTGTAGCCTCTTAGATGTTTTGCACAGTCTTCACTCCGTCCTTTCTGTGTGGGCAATCCTTGTACATGTGATTTTCTTTGCATCCCCAACATTGGATTGGCGGTCTTCCCCTTTTCCCCAAGGAATCTTATTTCTTGAAATCCCCCTTAGCATATTGATCTTGATGATTTCTATTAGGCTCATTCCAATTGAAGGGAGGTTTGAATCCTTTCCTCCTTTGATCATACTTCACATTCTTCTTTTCCTTCCAAGATTTTTGTAGGGATTCTCTTCCTTGGCCTTACTCATATAGGTATTTATCCTTCCTGATGGCCTCATTCAAGGTCTTGGGTTCATCATACTTTATATTTTCCTTATAAAAGGATGGAAATCCACTTAAAAATCTCTGTATCTTGACTTTCTCATCACCAATGAACTTGACATACTTTAACAATCCCAAGAACTTCTTCTCGTATTCTACCATAGTCATGCTTCCCAACCTAAGTTCAAAGAACTCCTGCATTTTCTTGTCATAGAAATGCTCTGAGAGGTACTCCTTCTATAAGTACTTCTTGAATTGCTTCTAAGTGATCCTACTTTTGTTAACATGTTCCACTTTCTTCAGTTGGTCCCACCATATTGCAGATTTTCCATGTAAGTGGTAGGTGGAAATCCTGGCTTCCAGGTTGGATGAATAGTTATGCAACTGAAAATATCTCCAGAGCCCAAGAAACCATGCTTCAACATCATCTTCCCTTTCTCTTTCACCCTCAAAGGAAGGTGGCTCGAGCTTCCTCAGCTCCCCTTGCAAACAATCTACCTCTTGTTTCCTTCTCTGGTGTCTAACAGGAGACACCTCTGGACTGCTTATGGGATCATCTGATGCATAAAACTTTCTTCCTAAGTAAGGAGGTGAGTGGTGTCCATGAGCTCTGCTAGCACTTCTTGAATAACCAGCTCTTCCATGTGCATCTCTTCTTTCATGAAACCCACCTTCTTCCCCTTGTCTTTAGTTTGATCCCTTCTTTGTTTTCCTCTACAACTGATTTAAGCTCTGCAACACTCGAGCATTTATCTGAATTTTCTCTCTCATCATTCTCTCGTTGTCTTATTTATAGCTCTGCCCTTCCATCTTCAGGCTTCTTACCGTTTCTATTAATGTTTCCTGCTCTTATTTTCCCTTGCACCCGTTGGAATCTATCTCTGCATTACCAACTCTGGTGTTCTGGCCTCCTTTTCATGACTGGAGGCTCCCTCGCCTTCTTCCATTTCCTCAATACGCATCCTGAACTGATGTGCTTAAGCCTATTGATTATGCAAAATGTGTAAGCGACCATTTTTTTATAATTATGCATATGATAACAAAATTTCCAAACCATGCTACAAGTCTTTTTTTGTTTGTTTATGGAGATCATATCCCCATTCTCTGAAAATAACAGTGTCCTTTTATCCTGGGCTAACACAAAATTTCATCCTGCATAGGCGCTTCCTTCAAACCACCTCCCAGGTGACCACGACTAGAAACCACGGATAAATCCTTCCTTGGCACTTCTTTGTCTTGAAGACAACCAATTCGGCCCTTAGCCTTCCTTCCCTCATCCCTCAATCTGTATATGCCCATGGCCATGAACCTGCGCTTAGCTTAAAAAGTGCTTGTCTAGAACTTCAAGACTTTCAACCAAGACTGGATAAACGATCCTCATCCTCCTTCATGATCAACGATCGAGATCCACTTCGGGACTCCACGCTTTGGGAGTCTCAAATTTTCTCGCTTGCCTCCTCCCGGAATGCTTTTACCCAGAGTTCATGATCTGTTGACAGGTATCCTCCCACAGATCAACGGTTGTGAATCGCTTCGTCTCTTCAGGCTTCAGGAGTTTCAAACTCTCTGCCTTCTCTTTCTTCTAGAGTGCTTTCACCCGAAGTCAACGATTCTTCAACGTGTGTCCTCCGGAATCAATGGTCGATATGTACTTCGGCCTTCGGGACTTCGGGAGTTTTCGAACCAATGTAACCTATTAGATCTTTCCCTTCTCGAGTGCCCATTTGTTGGCACAGGGGCAGACCCAGGGTTCAATGCTACATCAATGCACCAACAAAACCCTAACTACTGACCCTTTCGGCAACACTTGTGAAGTAGATGAAGTCTCACCCAAGGTAGAGGTAGGGGTGGTTGCAGGAATCAAGTGTCTGCAACCTTAGCTAGGACACATATATGTGATTGTACTACTTAATAAAGCACTTAGCACCATCAGTTCCTCAATATACATTCAATAAACACTTCGCTTATAAGACAGAACTTCGCAGCATTAACACTGATCTAATGTATTTAAGCACTTATCATAAGTAAATAGGTCAGATCTGGTAGATCAAGCACTGATCATATTCATGTATATCAGATCTATCATTATACCTATAATTAGTACTAAGCATAAGAAGATCTATCTAATCATCTCAAGCACTTAGAAAAAGGAGACATAAACACATTAAGATAAGCACAAAGCAAGACAACACAATGTTTACATGGTTCACCCCTCTCCCAGGGCTACGTCTACCAACTCTTCTTCTTTATAGTCTTTGGTCAATCGGTTACAATCACAGAGCCTAAAAAAACCTTACTCTGCACAAGACAGAAGATCTACACAGCTCACTAGATCCTTCTTCCTTTTGTTACAACACTAAGCCTCCTATCGAGTCACACAATGACTTGCACTCAGCTCTACAAGTCTTACACAGAATGCACAAAGCCTTGATCAAAAAGATCCAACTCTTGGCACTTAGCCTACGTCACATAGATATATCATCCACTTCTTCTCTATATGGCCTAGACATATATATATACATACAAAATAGGCCTAAACATGCTTAAACCCATGGGTTGACATCCCCTTCCCATTACGTATTCCCAAAAACCCAAAAAGGGGCCCAAAAGGGGGCCGAGATCCCGTGATCTTCGCGTCGTCTTTTTATCCTCCTTCGATAGGCTGTCGAAGTTACAAAATAGGTCAACATGACCAAGAAATTCCCAAAACTTGGTCAAGGGCCAACACTAGTCTTCGGACTGCACGATCTGTCACCACATGGTGAAAATGCTAGAAGCGGACACATGGCCCAATTAGGCGGGTGACACATATCACGTTCTAATGGAATTTTCAATGTTCCAAATGACCAAATCTAACTGACATGTAGCACACATCCCATGTGTCCACGTCATCCCAGGTGACGTCCGCAATCCATGCCACTTTGGGGATTCCAGGGTCCACATCCTCTAGGTGACGTCATCGTGCCCCATCAGTTCAACTCTTTAGGCTTTGGGGATTTAGGAGTTTCGTTACTAACGCGCTTCCAATTCTCCCAAACTCTAAATTCTTGAACTGACCAATCTGTCACCATGTGTCCTCTCGGATCAGATGACTAAGATTCACTTCGGGTCTCTAGACTTCAGAGATATCAAACTTCAATTGAAACCTCTCGAACATATTCCTCCGGAGTTACTAATCTGCTGACACGTAACCTCTTGGCGATCGACGGTCGAGATCTACTTCAGAAGATTTGACAGTCAAAATTTACTTCAGGTCTCTGGCTCTCTGAGATTCAAGAGTCTCAAATATCACTTCTCCTCGCTCGCTCTTTCCCGAATTGCTTTCACCCGGAGCACATGATCGGTTGACGTGTGTCCTCCTATAGATCGATGGTCCCCAACTAATTATTCTCTTCGGAGGTTTGTCGCTTGAGCCCTAACCTGTCACATCACTACAGGCCTTTCAAATTGCCTGGGCACACATCAACGTTTTGGAGTAACCCTCTTTTCGCCCCACAATTCTCTTGATGCTGACACGTAACCCCTCAGGGAAACTGTGGTTTGGATTGCAGGACCGCCTTGGGAAATTAACTCCCATGCAACTAGGTTCCTTGCAATGTCTGTTGGCTGTTGATCTCTCTCTCTCCAATGGGATCTGATGGTCGCGACCTTATCCTTGCTTCCTTTTCATCGGATGACCCTTGTTCACATGTCCTCCGATGCAATGATCCCAGATCTCCCCGATCCTACAGTGGCAATCGCTTTCGAATTCAAAAGGAACGGTCACGATCCTTCGAACCCTTACGAAGGATCTATGGCATTCTGTCTCCTGCGTAGCTTCTGCAATGCCATTCCTCCCGAGCTTTTAAATTTCACAGTCAGAGTTTGATCTTGACCACGAGGTTATGACCAATAAACCTGGCCCATACCGGCCCAATGTTTCAACTAGAAGCTCTGATACCAATCTGTAACATACCCAGCCAACCACAGGCCGGGGTGTGCTACCTGAAATCCCACCCTTAGACTTCTTTCTCATGCTGATACCCTCTTTATTTTATTAAGGATGCATAAGGTAACATATTTAACGACATGCACAACAATATCAAGCAAGCATGCATAATCTAAAGACTATATGAAATGATAATTAAATATACACAATGAAAATACATTCATATACATGTAAATGATAATTAAATTACACAGCGGAATACATTCATACAAAGATAATGATATCGTGATAGATAGAACTTATCTTTATGAAAGATGACACCGACTGTCTGCAGACCAAGGACGTTCCACCCAACCATAGACACCACTGCTCCAAATCTCAACAACAATGTCACCCCCGAGCTAGGGCTATGAATCCATAAGGACAGTTCCAGAGTGTAATTGGGTTCCCAAACCAGTCAGCTCTCAAGCTCTCATAGGTTTCCCGACACCCACAACAGTCCAAGTACCCAACTCTCTTCTACCCAGCCTGTACCGCCCCAAGAGACTGGACTTCCACCCTTATCTGCCACGCAGTCCCTCAGGCAGTTCTTATCCTTTATTTTCAGGGCCTCCAGCACAGCTGGTCCAAGATCTCAATGTTGGAACTCTTAGGACTTGCAGCTGTGAGAAAATCAGGGCACAGGCCAATGCATTTCAGACATGCAAGCCCCAGGTCACAACTGAATCACACTAGCGACCAATACAACCAACTATATCATGGCTAATTCTTCAGCAACTCTGTTTCCTTTCACTTTTCCAACCAAGATGCAGGTGAGGATGGGTCGATGGATGGGTCAGGGGGTGGGTGGGAGTGCGTGCATGGGAGTGTGTGAGGGAAAAAGGAGTGAATGTACGGGAAAACAACGAACAAGCCATCAATCGAACATCCACATAAAACCAGAGGTGGGTTTAAGTAACTTCATGGGGAAATCAAGAACCTCCTAGCCTTCCCCAAGAATCTCACATAACCGATCCCCTCCCTTAGACAAAAATGGCAATTAAAATAGGAATAAATACTTAGTCCCTCAAGCTCCCTCTCTTGTGGAATCATAGCCCCATATAACTCTAGTCCTTGTCCGTCTAGCAACCAATGATGTGTTTATTATTAATAATGATCAAAACATTACATTTCTTGGGCACACTGGCCTTTTAATAATTGTTTGGGCACTCTGGCCTCTCAACATTGTAACAATACATTATTTAAAATGGGGGTTCAAAACCTGGGGTGTTACAATGTAAAACACCAAGGAGACTCTTCTACGGTGTTTGAGGGGGAAAGAGTATTGGGAACCTTTTGCTCATTACGAGGTTTAAATCATTGGTCAATATTTTGAGGCTATCCTTTGAAAGGGGGCTTAGTGGATTGATGTTGCGCCCTTTCCAAGTTGGTGATTTTTTTCATCGTCATGGTGTGATTTGTTGATAGATCATTCATGGTCTCTTCAATTCTTGTCAATGCATTGCTAATATCTTGGGTTGGTTCAACGTTGCTCACTATCTTGGGTTTAGTATCGGTTCTAGATCTTAGGGTGTAAAAAGGATTTATCTTGCATGATGAAAGATTAGCCTCGATCTTTGTATCCATTTCTTGGGCTTCTTGAATGGTCTTTGGACCTTTGTCCCTAAG
>ML777334.1:1377211-1388024 GCA_009831015.1 Picea engelmannii | reverse complement strand
TCTATGAGATTTACTTCATGGTCGTGGATAATAGTAGGTTGCAATCACAAGTTAGAATAAATGGTTCAAAATACAGATCCCATATATCACACTCAATCCTAGGATGTAAACAAATGATTCTTATAGCCACCCATTAAATCTATCTCCTGTGAGACTGCACAACGCATTTTGTGTGTTGTGTTGCCTTCTGGTTTACCAGGAGGGACAATAGTTTTAGAGGCTTTGTTGGAAACTCGAAAGACATAAACCCATGTGCGACTAATACACCAAAGAGAACACCACCATTTAGACAACCAAAGTTCGGACGAAGTCCAACAACAGGAAGTACATATACACAAGGAGAAACAACTGGAAGAGCTAGTTCAGGTAGCAATATTCAGGTATCTACACCAAAAGGAGGTAGTAGTTCAACATTCAGAATGGAAGGACATGATCCTACCATTAGGTTACCGGAATTTCAGGGAGAAGCAGTAGAAGACCCTGAGAAGCATTTGTTTATTTGTGCAAATATCTTGGAAGCAAAACAGATCACTGATGAAGATACTAAACTTGTGCAGCTAGCTATTACGCTGAGAGACCGCGCACTAGACTGGTACATGAGTCTAGACACAAGCAGTGCCCCTGGGACGACAAGGACACTAGAAGAATTAAGAAGTTATTGATTAATGAGTTCTAGAAGCCGAGCTCAGAGGATCAGTACTTGAACGAGATGATCGAAATCAGACCGAAACTAGGAGAGTCTGTATGGGATATTGATCAGAGATTCAAGTGACTGAAGGGAAAGTTAAAATATCTCATGACTGATATGCAACATCGGCACCTGTTTTTCAACTCACTACTCCCACACTTAAAATACCATTTACGACAACATAAATTTCAGACGCAGGCAGAGGCTTTGCAGGCAGCCTTGCAACTGGAAGAAAACCAGTACCAATAGACAGACCCAACTATCGAAGAATTGAAGGAGGATTTGAATAATCTCACATTTCAACTGAATCAAAATAAGAACAAGGACAAACGAGAAGATGTTTGGTGTACCACGTACAGGACAAAAATCCACCACAAGAAAAAATGCCCAACATTCACGCAATATATGGCAGCAAGAATGCCAAACCCGTTACCAACGGGAGGACTATGGTGTGAAATTTTCAAAAAACTGGGTCACGACCCTTATCATTGCATGATGATGCATAAATACCAGTCAGTCCCAAAGAGTTCATATTTCACATTTTGCAAGTCAGTCGGCCACGACGATAAAGATTGTAGAACTATGGAGCTGATGTGAGAAAGGACATTAGATGCATATAGGGTACAGGACGAAATGATGATTGGGAAAGAAACACCACAGTTCAATCAAGTCTCAACTCCATAAAAAATGACGCAACAACAATATAATACTGCGCAACAACCATACAATAATGCACAGCCGTAGTACAACCTGACACAACCTCAGTACAATATCACGCAGTATAATCAGATGCCTCAGTATAACACACCGAGAGGTGATCGAGCAAGCTACAGAGGGGGAGGAAGAGCCAGAGGAGGTTTCAGACGAGGTAGAGGACCAGTCACATCTCACAATTTTCAACAACTGGGACATTATGCAAGGGAATGTACACTTCCACCAGCAACTTGTATGTATTATCGCACATCGGACCATGATACAGAGGAATGTCTGATAGTACTAGTAAAGATTCAGGAAAAGAGGAACCAGAACAACCAGAATGTTCAATGGATTTCAGCCAAAGCATGGGATGAAGGATGAAATATCAATATAGTTACCCACGGAGGAGATAAAACAGGTACTGACACAGTTCGACAAGAACCGGCGCAGAATCAATGGGTAAAGAAGAACACTGAACCTAGGAAGTAGTTTGACATGCAGAAGGAAAATGAGATCTTTAAAGAGACTAGACAAGAATTTCAGAAGGAGGACATAGAGTCGACTTCAACTGCGCATCATAACAAGGATGCACCAGAATACGATATGCCTCCATCATTGGATCATACCAACAGGATGCAATCCATGGGACAAGTAAGTACAATCAAAGGCTTTTTGAAATCATGTGTAAAGGTGTTAAGTGATACCTCATCTATGAAAATATTGCAAAACATACTAGAAAAATGTAGCAACGAGACGGAAAAAAAGCTAGAACCAAAAACAGTGAATCACCTCCACACAAAAAGAAGAACAAGTAGGGAGTTTAGACTGAATGCTAACATTGGGGATTTCAATATGGGAGACATCATACTGGATCTAGGATCTGAAGTTAATTTATTACCAAAGAAGACATGGCAATGCATGGGAGAGCCAACAATAGGATAATCACTTGTTCAATTGAAACTAGCAAACCAACATAGATTCCTACCAATAAGTAGACTGAAAGGAGTGACAATCGACCTAGATGGAGTGTGCACTAAAGCATATTTTGAATTTATTGAAATAGTGGATGATACAACACCTTACCCGACATTACTTGGTCTAGATTGGGCATTTGACAACCAGGCCATAATCAATTTGAAGAATCAAAAAATGACATTTGAGTAAGGAGAATACAGGTTCATTGCGCCATTAGACCCATCAGAAGGGGAGAGGTTTGTAGAACCTACTTTCCTACAATTAGAGGAAATCGGCCAGTTGTATAGAACAATTGTGCATGATGAGGATTACATAAAACCAATTGCCGATGGGATACTCAGTTGGCGGATAATTACTTCATGTGCAACAAACTTAGACATCAGTTTAGAGAAATGGTAGCAAAGGCTACATGAAGTATCCACGAGAAGATGTGCAAGAATAGACCACACAGTAAGATGGGTAGGCATAGAAATTAGAGAACCACCCAGTTTACACGGAATAAACGATTTGGAAACATTCATGACACTGTACGAAGATGCAATGTTAGAGAATCATAGATTGTTATCACTTGACTTAGCACTCAAGGCCACACCCGCAAGATGGTGGGGCACGCACAAGGATACCATCACAGATTGGTACCAATGTAAGAGGTTACTGCGCATAAGGTTCGACGCAAAACATAAAAAAAACAAACAACAGAAGTACGATGGACACGGAGCACCAGCGGAACACTTGGAGGCATGTAGAACACTGTGGAAAATGACACCCCCAGAGGAATGGCCTCATCACTTCATACACACCCTAGAGAGCATACCAGCGAACTGGTACACAGACTAGGAATTGCGCAAAGGAACTACGACCTGGATGACATTGCAATAGAATTTTACCATCACATTTTCATTCGAAAATGAAAACCCCAACATAGATGTAGCTCTAAAGTAGATAAGAGGAGTAATATTGATCAAAGAACTAGAATAAACAGACAGTCAAGGAACTGTTGTCATGTTACCATGTACAGGAGGAAGCACCGGATGAAGACGATGCACGTGATATTCAGATCGAAGAAGAATAAGGTGAAAGAGATGTGGAAGGCCCACCCATAGAATTAGAAGTCATTTCTGCACCGATCAAAGTAAAGAAAGTTAACATTGGGATAGTTGAGCATCCCAAAATGTCCAACATTAGAGACTACTAGGATGAGAAAATGGTGGAAATAATCACAGAGTTGTTGCGCGAATACAACGACTTGTTTCCTACAACATTTACAGAGATGAAGAGTATAGCCAAAGAATTACACAAAATGAAGATACCACTCAGACCTGAAGCGAGACCTATTAGACAATGACCCTACAGACTGAACCCAGTATATAAACAAAAAGTCAAATCTGAGATTGACAGGATGTTCGAAGCCAGTATCATAGAACTGGTTGAGGAGTTAGAATGGATAAGTACGATGGTAGTACAGGACAAGAAACAAGGAGGGATTAGGATATGCATTGACTTGAGGAAGTTGAACGATGCATGCCTACATGACCCATTCCCTACACCTTTCACGGATGAGGTGTTAGAGAATGTAGGAGGACATGAAGCTTACTCGTTCACTAATGGATTCTCAGGCTACCATCATATCAAGATAGCACAAGAATATAGATACAAGACCATGTTCACGATAGAATGGGGATCATACCAGTACACAATCATTTCGTTTGGACTAAAGAATGCACCAACAATCTTTTCTAGAGTAGTCATTGTTGCATTTAAGGAATTCATCCACCAGTTTCTCGAAGTATATCTGGATGATTGGGAAGTCTATAGTTTATTGAAAAACCATGTATAAGTCCTACGCCTAATGATAGAAAGATGCAGACAGTGTCAGATATAATTGAATATAAAAAAATGCATATTTGGAACACCGTTCGGGATACTATTGGGCCATATAGTATGCCAACAAGGTTTGATAGTAGATCCTACAAAAATCGCAGTAATTGTTAATTTACCACCACCAAAAACAGTCGGTCAGTTAAGAGCAACGTTGAGACACACATGATACTACATGAAATTTATCAAAGGATATGCACAGAATACTACACCAATGGAAAAGTTGTTAAGAAAGGATACAAAGTTTCAGTGGAATGACGAGTGTCAACATGGTTTGGATACCTTGAAGGAAAATATGGTTATCGTGCTGATATTAGTATTTCCATACTGGGAGAAGACATTCCACGTGCATGTAGATGCATCAACGATAGCACTTGGAGCTATCTTGGTGCAACCAGGAGTGGGAGACTTGGATCACTCGATAGCATTTGCGAGCAGAAAGTTATCAGACTCAGAACATAACTATAACACGACAGAAAGAGAAGGCCTAGATATGGTCTATGCACTGCATAAGTTCAAGCATTATTTATTGGGGAACCACTTTAAGATGTTCACAAATCACTCAGCCCTGAAAAATCTAGTCAACAAGCCAGTGTCGGGGGGGAGAATATGTCGATGGTTACTACTATTTCAAGAATTTAACTTTGAAGTTATCGTCAAACCAGGAAAATTGAACTCAGGACCTGATCACCTATCAAGGGTCACAAATGGAGAAGAGCCTACGAATTTAGAAGACAACTTTCCATATCCACGCTTATTCTTATTACAGATAACTGATGAATACTTCACAAACATCATTCAATATTTGAGTATAGATACCACGCCCCAAGAATACAACACCACGCAAAAGAAAAACCTAGTGGTCCGCGCGAACGACTATCAACTAATTGCAGGACACCTATACAAAATGGGCACATATAGAATCTTGTGAAGATACATGTTAGAGCATGAAAGACCAAGAGTTTTAGCATAAGCCCATGATAGAATAGTAGGAGGGCATTATGCAGGTAAAGCTACTGTGCAGAAGGCATTGTGCGCAGGACTATGGTGGCCAATGATTCACAACGACTCGAAGGAATACTGTCAAACATGCGATGTTTGTCAAAGGGTAGGAAAACCCAACAGAAGGGACGAGATTCCATTATGACCACAAGTAACATTACATGAATTTGACAAGTGGGCAATAGACTTTGTGGGACCAATCAGCCCACCAGCCAAAAGAACAGGAGAAAGGTACAGTATCACCGCTACTGAATACTTAACAATATGGGCAGAAGCCGCACCAGTGAAGGATTGCAGTGCATAAACAAAAACACACTTTATATTTGAACAAGTCATTACTAGATTTGGGTGCACAAGAGTTTTGATGAGCGACCAAGGCACACACTTCATAAACAGTACCATCAACACTATGACTGAAGAATTTGAAGTCCATCACCAAAAGAGCACACCATATCATCCACAGGAAAATGACACAGTGGAAGCCTTCAACAACATTTTGGAGAACGCGCTGACAAAGATCTGTAACATCAACATGGACGAATGGGACCTCAAAGTACCAGCAGTATTATGGGAATACAGGACTACATGCAAAAATTTGACGGGGCACACGCCATTTAAAATGGTTTATGGCCAAGAAGTAGTGGTGCCATTAGAATTTTTAATCCCAAGCTTGCACGTAGCAACCATCACACAAATGATAGAATGAGGCACAATATAAGAGAGGTTGAATCAGTTATTGACCATGGAGGAAGACTGAATCTTGGCAGGATTCCACCAACAAGTCCAGAAAGCACGAGATAAATCTTGGCACGATAGACACATCAAGAATAAAACGTTAAAGGAAGGAGATCTAGTATTGATGTATAGTAGTAAATCATTACAACACCCAGGAAAGATCAGAATGCATTGGTTAGGACCATACGAAGTAAAATTTGTCACATATGGAGGAGTTGTACAGTTAAATAATTTAACAGGTGAAAAACTCAGAGGGATGGTCAATGGGAGCTAACTGAAGCTGTACAAGGACAATCAACCACCCACTGCGCAGTAAAAAAAAATAAAAATTGAAACAAAAACCAAAAAGGGTGCAGTACGCTAGAGGTAGAAAAGCCATGCACATTTAGGAACACAAACTCAGCGAGGAAAAAGACAACGGTCACATCCAAAGGAAAACAAGCGGGAAAAGCAGTGTTGGCAAAATCAAGACGACATGACATCATGAGGCAGAATTAAAACACGACAAGGACCGATTTGACATCACATTAATCGCTCCAACTAGAGATAGAAAAGGAGTAATGGCAAGTACGAAACTGCCAAAGATGCATTGAAACGGTGATTAAGGTGCATTAAAACTGTAATCAAGGAAGCGTCCTCGACAAGCTTCATGGGAAAGCCATACAACACACGGGTGAGGGAGCCAATGGTATATTCACGAAGAGAGAGAAGACAAAGAGCAATAGAGGATAAAGAACACAGAGAGAGTTCATGGAGACCACAGAGACCGTTTGAGTTCAACAGACATTTGACATTCACCACCATGGCACCGCCCAAGCAAGAAGAAGTGAGCCAGACCACCATGAAAACCAGAGTTTAAACCAGGTCACGAGGACAGGTGGAAGAAGGTGAATATCAGCAGCCAGAGATCATCAATATTGATGAAATCTCATCCCCAGAGACGATACCAGTACAATCCATGCCGATACTGGAGGAAATCCAACAGCCAGCAGTAGAGGCCATGAATGTAGATACACCAGCATCGACACAGGAGCCATAAAACTAGGGAATAGAAACCATGAAGGAGATGCAACCAGATCATACATAGGCAGCTCTAGAAGTCAATGGCATGAAGTCGAAGCTGACAACAATGGCAGATTCAGATGAGTCCCAAACGACCATCTCAGACCACCCAGCGGGGGAGAAGGGTGAAGATGTCTCGGCTTGGCCAGAATGGGATACTGTTACACATTATTTTCGTCATACTCATGATTGTTAATGATGTAAACCTATGTATTTCCTTCAGAGGTGTCAGTGGCCTAAATTCCTGAAGAAAGAAGGGAGAAGGACTTTTACTGAGAGAAGAAGTTGTGTCTTCCTTTGTAAAAAACCTATTAAGGAGGATTTCCGCATGCTTCTCTATATCTAGGGTGCAAAAATGTAGCTCTATAGCTAGGTTGCGGAGTTTCTGCAGGTTTCTCTATAGCTAGTGTGCGACGGCCTTCGTACTTGGGAAAAACAAGCATTTTCTTGATGCTTATAGAAGGAGAAGCTTCCATGGTGAGGTGGCCTCCGAACAGTTTGAATCTTACTCAGTTTCATGATTTAGTGGGATCATCCTAACCTCCTCACCTTATCCTCTTCAACTTATAAAAGGAGAGGAGCTCTCATGGAGAAAGTTAGTTGTTTTGGCTTGATATTGTTAGCTTGGTTAGCGTGGCTTTGAGCTTTTCTCTGTCAAGATAGATTGTGAGTATCTATCAGATCTATGGTCTCAGAACCCTTGGAGCAAGAAGTGTGTGGGAAGCAAGGAACTGTTGGAAGGAACCTAACAACATCAAGGCATCTGGTTGTATCTTTC
Source organism: Picea engelmannii (assembly GCA_009831015.1). Taxonomy (NCBI): domain Eukaryota; kingdom Viridiplantae; phylum Streptophyta; class Pinopsida; order Pinales; family Pinaceae; genus Picea; species Picea engelmannii. The sequence goes on along the minus strand of ML777334.1, from coordinate 1,380,210 downwards.
TTCCACATTCTTTAATACAATACAGTGGCATATTTATTTCCCATAAAATTATTCTCATTTTATTGCATGCCTCCTTGATCACATGCATAAGTTTTCATTGAATATATTATTGTTTCTTTCACTTTGGTTGGTTTGTGTTTCATTGCAGGATCAATATCACAAGAGCACCGGAGTGAAGCAGGGAAAAAAAATACATAAGGAAGCGATATTCAAATGTGTGTCACTCATCCTTTCTTTGGTAGTAGATTCAATGATTAGAGCTTAGGGAAAGCGCCATGTCTTGTCTTGTTTTGTTCTAGATCTAGGTGGATCGAGGGGGATTGATTTGTGTCTGCGTTTAACAATTATCCTGAAACAAAATTGGCGACTCCACTGGGGAACATATTGTTTTCCTAGTTTGTCTTGCTTTCTTGCTTTGATTGCTTGGTTTATGTTTTCTAAGTCTCTGAGAGATCCATATTGACTCTTTGACTGTTAAACTTCACTAGAAAACCTTCTTAATTCTTTAATTTTTTCCATTTTTGTTTGATTTCTGCACCCTGCTTTGAGAGACAGTGCGGTGAAATAGAATTTTCGCACCCTACCTGTTTAGACTAGTGCGGAAACTCCACACCCTACCCATTTTTGGACTGCGGCGATCAAGGATTTCCGCACTGTGCTAGTCTTCCAGCCTACGGAGATTGTGAAAAAAATTGTTTTTGGTGGTTTTCCCTGCCCAGATCTGTGATGTGGTTCTGGGGTGATTTGTTGGGTCTAATTACAGTCTGCTTGAAAAAATTTGAATATGATTTCAGCTATCTTTGCCTTATTTTTTATTTGTTTTCTTTTGAAATATTTGATCTCTTTCTTTGAGTGTCTTTCTATTACAAGGCATTGATTTTTCTTTAGAATTGTTCAGTGAAAGAACTTCTTTTTATCTTATTGAATAATTCGTTTTAAAAGAGAAAGTTTGTTTGGGTTTCTTTGTTTTAAATAGATTTTCTATTTCTTTTATCATTTTTTGGTCTTGAATTCTGAAAAATTCCCCCCTTCATGGCTAGGGGGGGCCTTGAATCATGTATTGGTGTACAGTCTCTTTCTCTCATTTCTTGAAAATCTTGATATTGATGAGTTAGTAAAATTTTGGGACATTGTACATTTGGGAATGATAAATGTTTTCTCCTTCTCGTAGCATAGCTTTCATCGAAATGTAGAGATTGCATCTTCATCTCTTTACATAACTTTCAAGTCGGTCAAAACAACATATTGTCCACGCCGTCTTCCTTTTGAGTAACAACATCCTTAAAAATTAAGCACTTATAAAAATTGATTAGACATTTTTATATTTTTTGGTACCAAACCTACATTAGATTAGTTGTAGGGCTTTGGAATAGGTGTGGAAGATAACTTTCCAAAGTTGTAAACAAACAGAGAATCTTGATTTAGGGAGCGGTGAAATCCACTTGCTACATTTTGTCCTGGGAAGCCCTTCTAACACAAGGGTCAATCACAAGGTCGCATTAGGACTGGCAAAGTTACTCACCCTTATTTGTTGGTCTTGGTGTAGAGATTGCACATATTATGGGGGTTGCTTGAAGGTATACCCACAATGATGAGTGAAAGCAATTTGAGTTGATTTCGGGCTAGATACCCTGCCTTTATGCATGGATCAGACTGCCAATTGTTTCCCCAGGACTCACTATTGTAGTTGGTAACCTTAGTGGCCTTTCTCTTTAGGGTCTTTACACGAGGTGACTATGGAGGGGCAAGTCTTCACGGTACGTAGAATCAACGTTGGCCAAACTCACTCAGGCTCCTTGGAGGGTATACCCACTTTTATGTGTGGGAGCTTGCACCAAGGCGTAAGTCCATTAAGCAGGTCATCAACATAACGTTTCCACTTTCTCTATCTCAACCCCTTCTTACATTGATCCCACAATGTTGGATTTCATCATCAACTAGTGAGTTCATTATAAGAAGGTTGTGTTTGCTTGCTTTCTAGCTAGATTTTTAGCGTGTGCTGTTTGTTTTCCTTAGCGAACTCTAGATTAGATCTTTATTTTTGATGGTGTCAGTTCTCAGAATGACCAATGAAGGAACCCATGCTCCAGGGGAATCTTTTGTTTTTCCTTCTTATGGAAACATTGGGCCTCCTCACATTGCTACTTTGAGCCTTTTAGGTCTCACAATTGGATTACTGGTATGGTTGTTTTCCACTCAGGTAATCCTGAATGCAGCTAGTGCTTCGGTTGTAAGCACTTCCCCCCAAGAACATCAACCTCATGTTGATCCTTCACCGTCTTCACCAATAATATCTTCTTCACCTTCTTCACTTGCAAGGTCTTCTTCTGTTTCATCTTCTTCGTCGAGTGAAAGCTCTGAAGCGAGTAACACGGTGGCTAAGAAGAAGAAGAAACCAAAAAATAAGAAGAAGAAAAATAAGCAAGGGTCCAAACTTCCAACCACTGCTGGACATGTTGGAAAGAAACTAGTTACTGTTAATCATACTGGGAGTGTTGATGATGCCAAGATCACCCAAAAAACCCGTAAGTCCAAGTACCCTTGCAAGATTTGTAAGGGTAGCCATATTCTTAAGGATTTCCCTGGTCTATCCAAGGTTATAGAAGCATGGTCTACACATCCTCGCCAACTTGTGTCATCAACCTCTAAGCAACATGTTGATGACCTCCCATCAAATAGTTAAGATACAGTTGGGAAGAAGAAAAGTAGAGTCAAGTTCTTGTGTATGCTATGCAAAGGGAGTCATCTAACTCAACTCTTCCCTCATATGGATGAAGCCTCAAAATTACTGGTAGACATGACTGTTTCACAACCTCAACTTCCAGTTGTTTATCGCAATCTTACTATCGACCCACCTATAGTTGATGGAATTATCAATCCGGTCTTTTAATTGGTCAATCCGGTTGATCATGTGTTAAGAACCAAACATCAATATAGCATAGAAAAACCTCAGGAAAAGTACTCAACGCCTTGAAAAAGAGATAATTTCATATAATAAG
>ML777334.1:1333186-1362733 GCA_009831015.1 Picea engelmannii | reverse complement strand
TCTCCAATATTTTATCATTTAAATATTCCTTCTTGATTTTGTCACTTCTTTTTATTATTTAAGTAATCCACCTTGACTTTGTCACTTTACTTCATCATTTAAATAATGATTTCTTCTTTTAGGTCACTTTGACTTCTTTGACCTTGTGGGCTTCAAGCCTTCATATGGGGGTCCTCCAACTTCATAAGTCCATAACTCTCAAACTGTGAGGAGTTATGTGACATTCCACATACCACCCAAAATGGCATGACAAGCACTATCCATCCAGGATAGTTTCACAAACAACTTCATTGATATTCATCTCATTATTCCACATACAAGCATGGATCCTCCAACCATTCTTCTAGGATAACTCAATCCGAAAAGTGTCTTCCCATGAGGGATTTCACCATAAGGGGACCACTTTGGAGTTCATCCATTTGTGCACCTTATCAATCATGATAAGACAATAATGATTCATCTTTTCATTAAACAAACTATGCATCATCATGTATCAATGAAAACTCATTGATCCATCTTCATCTATGCATCATATCAATGATCCATCTTTATCAATTGGTTTCCACTTTGAAATCTACCATTCTTATCAAGGACAATACATATACATTGTTCATCAATCATAAATCAATCAATTACTTGACATCACTCAATGACATCAATCAATCAAACCATTTACATCAATGACATATGATCCAACAATCTCCCAAATAATCAAACCATTGGCATCAATGACAACATGATCCAATAGTTTGTACTATTGCATAGATCCACATTATATATCTCATGGATATGTTCAAATTTGAGTCTTTAACACATAGATCCATAGTGTATTTTTGGTGGCTATGTTCAGATTTGTGTCATAATGGCATGTATCCACAATGTATGTTTGGTGGCCATGACCTGTCTTACTTGACATGGATCTTTGCATGTTGAAATTTATGCTTTGATTCATTTGTATTATGAGTATGGGAATGCCTACCTCAATAATGATATATTATTGTACTGTATTTCCTTGTTTGTTAGCAGGTTTCTGACCAACGTGTTCCTTGTTCCCTACACACACTCGACAAAGTATTTCAGATATCACTCTGTTCTAACTTCATACTTTGGGGGGCTCTCTATTACACATTATTTTTTTCACCCCCATGACCGTTAATGATGTAAACCTATCTATTTCCTTTAGAGGGGTCAGTGGCCTGAATTCCTGAAGAAAGAAGGGAGAAGGACTTTTACTGAGAGAAGAAGTTGTGTTTTCCTTTGTAAAAACCCTATTAAGGAGGATTTTCGCATGCTACTCTATAGCTAGGGTGAAGAAATTTCTAATTTCCGTAGGCTACACCATATCTAGGCTATGAAGTTTCTGCATGTACCTCTATAGCTAGGGTGCGACAGCCTTTGTACGTGGGAAAAACTAGAATTTTATCGATGCTTCTAGAAGGAGAAGCTTCCATGGTGAGTTGGCCTCCTAACGGTTTGGATATTACTCGCTTTCATGATTTAGTGGGATCATCTTAACCTCCTCACCTTCCTCTTCAGCTTATAAAAGGAGAGGATCTCTCATGGAGAAAGTTAGTTTTTTTGGCTTGATATTGTTAGCTTGGTTAGAGTGGCTTTGAGCTTTTCTTTGTCAAGACAGATTCTGAGTAGCTATCAGATCTATGGTATCAAAATCCTTGGAGCAAGAAGTGTGTGGGAAGAAAGGAACTATTGGAAGGAACCTAAAAACATCAAGGCATCTAGTTGTATCTTTCTTCCACATTCTTTAATACAGTGATATGTTTATTTCCCATAAAATCATTCTCGTTTTATTACATGACTCCTTGATCACATGTTTAGGTTTTCATTGAATCTACTATTATTGATTTCACTTTGGTTGGTTTGTGTCATTGCAGATTTGGATCAATATCAAAAGAGCACCAGAGCGAAGCAGGGACAAAAAAGACATAAGGAAACGATATCTAAAGGTATTTCATTTATTCCTTCTTTGGTAGTAAATTCAATGATTGTAACTTAGGGAAAGTGTCATGTCCTGTCATGTTTTGTTATAGATCTAAGTGGATCTAGGGGGATTGATTTATACGGAGGAGCTACCGGAAGCCACTGGAACTTTGATCCAGCCACCATGACAGAAGAAAGACAAGATACAGATACCAAGGTCACGTCGCAAGAAACCTACAACATAAATTGTTCTATCGCACATACCAGAGGGGGTACAACTAGGACCAGAGCTACTAGATCATATCGGGAAGCTCAAATACTTAGACCACGATCTAGCAGACTAATCCAAGTTCTAGGAACTTGTGAAGAGGGTATTTATACAAACCACGGGCACAAATTGAATTGGAGAACCGATCAACCAACCATACGAGTGGGTAACTGGGCTGGAGAAAATGGGAATTTTAGGTCTATTGGACCTACCACATTTTGGCAGAGGCCAGTACGCAACATCATGCGTCAAATAGTTGTTAGAAGTCACACATGGAGGGGATATATGGATGGATAAGACTGTCCCCATAACTGTTGAGCTTATTGCGTAAATAACAGGGTTACCAATTCGGGGTATGGATCCCGTGTTGTTTCTGGATGAAAAAACCAAGGAGAAATCATTAGCAGAAGAGATGAATAAGAAGTACAACACCGATAGGGGGACAAGAGGGATAATCATCAAGAGGATCAACAACACAGCCACACAATTGGGTGCAAAAATATTAGCCTGCAAGCTACTAAGAAAATGTTGCAGGGAGGAAGTCCGAGCTAGAGTTGTTGCAGTTGCAGCCCAGTGCACAGAAGGCACCTCAATGAGCTAGGTGCCATACTTATTGAACTTGTTCCTAGAGGATTGTAAGGATGTGAAATACCTAGGCACAAATTTCCATTACTCATGGTTGATTACATTAATAGCCTTCATGGGATGGAAAGATCCAAGGTATGTAGCTTTTTGTACCAGACCAAAGCCGCAGGGAGCAGGATATTTGTTACTCAGAGCTAGGCCAAATTCGAGGAGCAAGAAGGTGAACGAGTCCATTTTGGAGGGGTACCTATGTGACCTATAGGAAGCCATATCCAAGACGTGGAGAATTACACCAAAAGATGTCACGCGATATGCAGACATCACCAATTTCCAGGCCACACGACAAACAATGTGGATACATGCAAGGTAGGATCTGAATAAAAAGTGGCTACAGATGTGCTACTGTATCACAGAGGGTGACATTGATATGGTCATCAATGAATGGCCTGACGAATGGAGGATTCCATCCATTACCAAGGAAGTGTCGGAAAGAACAACAAAGTAAGAGGCATAGCAGAGAGAAACATAGCCTCTGGAAATCCAAGTGCCCAAGAAACCAAGAATAGGCCAAGGCAAGCCAACATAGGCAGATGAAGGGCCAAAGAAGACATGGAACTAGAAGGGGAATAAGGAGGGTGCACAACCACCCAAGAGATAGCAGAAACAAGTTGAGGGAGCATAGGAGACCGCCCCAAATCCCAACACATAGGAACCAGGGGGAAATAAGAGACCAACCACGCAGATAGGAGGCATGCACAAGAAATCTAAGGCACAATGAACACTGCCAAAATATATGATCACAAATGATGATGGGGAAATGATCGCCAGAATGGTACAGGATTTTCTATCCGAGGACTTCGACCATGCTGCACACCATAGGGACAAGATCCAAGAGGAGTTGGAAGATATGCGACAGCTCATCAAACAAATCGGGAAAGGGCAGAAAGAAAGCAGCGGGGGAATCAGACCATAAACATTGTAGATAGAAGAAAGAGTGCAAGAGGAAGAATGACAGTCAGTCGAGGCAATATTGCAGTCGCACGTAACATTCCATATCAACCCCAGTATTTTGCGCATGGACGAAATTGTGGGGAAGACACCCTTGATAGACTTGAGCCAAATCCAACTTGTGTTGACAAGGATACCATCAGGGGCACTACACAGGTTGCGAGTGAACTTAAACCATGAGGTATAGTCTCGTGCACACAGAGACTTAACAAAATTGAAGCAGACAACAAAGAAGCGGGACGTGATGGAAATAGTTTGCGAGAAGGATAAGTCTGAGACCCAGGAGGAGAGGAAGCGCATGAAAGGATTGGAGAAAAAAGTGGTAGGAACTTATGAGAATATTCCACAGGCCACGTAGAGTGAGGAAATCACAGCAGCAGAAAAGATTGATCGGATTGCGCAAGCAATCAATCAATACCAAAAGGAGATCAAGAATCTTTGAGAGAAGCTCATACCAACCACTCCACCAATAGTCAAGGAGGAAAGGAAGCAGGAAGCAACAACAGAGCTGCAGGAGATAGAGCAGTAGGTTAACACAATAGTTGACTTGTTTGATAAAGCAGTGCAACTTTGGACTAGGTTGGAGGAGGATCAATAGGTCCACAAATGGGACATGGAAGAAGAAGGGATCAGTGTAGTGATCCAATAACTCAAGAAGAATCAGAAGACAATACCAATTCCAAAACGTGTCAAAGGGATGCAAGAGATTAAGAAATTGTAGGCAGAGCTAATCTCTGCTCAAACCCATAAACAAGAGCATCAAGCTCAAATGGAACCATTGTAGGAACAGGTAGCAGAAGTCCTGGCATAGGCAGAGGAAGCTAAGACACAGATAGCACAGACCCAAGAAGAATGTGCAGGATTGATCAACAACGAAGTTGCAATCCAGGTAGTGGACACAATAAAGGAGAAGACTGCGCAGGCACAGACACAGGCAACAACACTCAAGGAAAATTTCTAGACTATCACCAAGGAGATCGATGAAGCTCAGAAGGATTAGGTGGCTTGGGATGAGCCACATGTCAGTGTTGGGGTCCTGTTGGCAGCAGGATGAAGTCTAAAGAAGGATGATCATGGGGAAATAAAGCGTGCAGAAAGTGAAGAAACAACTGGAAGGAAACATAACACATACGCATGCAAGAAAGCATGCACAAGGAAAGTAATAGTTGGAAGGAAGAACAACACGTGCATGAGAGGAAGACCTAATGTCGGTAGGGTTAGGGTTTTGGTAATGTATTGTAAATGGCTGAAGAGCCCAAAATGTATAAATATGTAGGTATCATAGGGGTTGGTGATTTTGCATTTCGATATGTAACATTTTTCTATATGAGCTATTTTGAAATCTATTGAGCTAGAGGAGAGGAGAGAAGGTAGATCTTGAGGATTAGAATGCAGGTTAAGGATCCTAGTGTGATCTAGTTCCCCTCATATAGATCTTACCCATATGAGAAGAATTGTAAGCGCGCGACGTTGTAGATGCAGAACTACCATAATAAAATTTCCAAGAGTCAAATATTTGTGGACGTAGCTGAGGAGGGGGTGAACCACGGTAATATCTATGTAATGCGATGAATGCATGCATATCTTTATCATCTTTTCAGTAGTTATTTTTTGTGATTAATGAATGAGTGAGTTATTGTATTGCTTGTTTAATTACTGTCGCGATACTAAGGGAATAAGCTATGATATTTACTACACAGTCATGGAGAATAGTAGGTTGCAATCACAAGTTAGAATAAATGGTTCATAATACAGATCCCATATCTCACGCTCAATCCTAGGTTGTAAACACATGAGTCTTACAGCCACCCATTAAAGCTATATCAGGTGAGACTGTGCAGTGCATTCTATGTGATGTGTTGCCTTCTAGTTTACCAGGAGGGTCGATAGTTTTAGAGGCTTTATTGGAAACCCGAAAGACATGAACCCTGGTTCAATAACTCAGATAGTATAGAAGAAAAGTATAACCAAAAATAATCCTTAATATAGAGGAAGAGAAGGTAATATCTTCCAGGATGATGACTCTTAGGTATTTGCAAAAGAAACTTCTCAATTTTGGCATGAAACTCTTTAACAGTCTCATTCTCATACTTTATGATCTCAGTAAGTCATGTCAACAACATGTTTGGATATTCTTTGACACTCCACCTTTTGAGAAAGGTTTCCTCTAGTTGATCCATGGTATTAATTCTCTTATTGGGGAGACTATCATACCATATTATAGCAACATCATGAAGAGTGGCAGAGAAAAAAATTATCACCAAATCTTCAGCCTCGTCATCTACTAGATTCGGTTAAAAGAAGGATAAAAAATTACTCATATGCTCTTCAATATTGGTCGCATCTTTACCCGAAAAAAAAGGAAACCACTTCTCATAACTGGGAGGCATTTGTCGGAGGTAACCTGGGATAGTTGACATGTCCAAAGGCTTGAAGAGTTTATATTTTCATTTCTTTTGAGTCTAATCTTGAGTCTGAGCCATTGTATTCAAAGTAATTTTCCCACCAAACAATGATTTTTCTATAGGAAAGTTACATGGAATCCTTCTCTTGTAGGTATTAGGAGGGTTGGTGTACCTCCTTGGAATTTGTGGAGTCGCTAGATGATCAACCTTAGATCATCAAGGAAGGTGAGGGAATCACCCTCGGTGAAGTTGCCAGGTAAGCTTATAAGATAAAGGCTTCAGGAGAAGCTTACAAAAATATATGACGTTGAGGAGAATGATTGAATCCTCCCTGGTGATGGTGCAAAAATGTTATTGTTGGATTTGTAGTTGTGCAGGTCCCAACACAAGATCACCAATTCTTTTGTAACTATAGTAAATCCAACCATTGTCACCTTAGTTAGAAAACCCATCATTTTAGTGATGGAGGAGGTCCACCACAAGGGAGGCTTCCCTGGTGACCTCAAGGGATCAAAGTAGCAAGTTTGATAGCCAAGCTTACTTCCCCCTCTCTTGGTCACCTGAGTCAACGTCTAGGTCTGTGGAATAGATGAGGTATGGAGATATTTGAGTTCCTTCCAAGAACAAGAACACTTTATAGTATTTATATGAATATTTCCAAGTAGAAGTATGCAGGTAATACATCTTAAAGACACTAGAAAATGAAAGATGTTATGGCTATTGTAAAATTGCAAAAGTTAATAGAATTACAAAAACAATACATAAATTGTAACAACAACAAAATTACACTTCAGAATTACAACAATTTAGCATGAGAACTTAACATTTATTGAATAGAACATCAACCAATTATTATATGCAATTTATGTGTATGTTTTACCATTATTACATCAATGTATGCAACAAATTAGTGTATGTTAGGATGGTTATAGAAAAATTTTGCAAAAAAAATTATATTAGTTAATTAGCTCAAGTTAGAGTTAGTAAAGTTAGTAAAAATCTCGAGATAATGAGAATTGAGAGTTTGTTTATCACTTTCACCACAAGAGAGATTAAATGATTAGTTCCTTGGGGATATGGAGTCTTTACAACAACAATACAATATGTTTGGAGATGATATTAGCAAGATCTAAGAGGTAGGGCTTGAAATCTAAGGTTCCATCACATTAGGGCCTTAGGTTTCAAGCCTTTAGGAGAAGGATTGATACAGTGCAAGCACTTTTGGGCTCTAGCAACCTTTTCTCCCTTCTAAAGTTATTCAAATATGTCACAATCAAGCGTCTATAATAAAACTCCTAAAGTGATGGAACTTTAGGGCTTTAGGAGATTAACCCTAGGTAGGATTTCCTTCACAAATTATGGATGAATTTAACCTTATGAGAGGAGGAAGAAATTATGCTCCTCTCTTGGGGTTTTACCAAGAAAATATCTTCAATATGAACAAGGAAAATTTACCATAAGAATTCAATAACTTGAAATTAAATTGAAAAAATTTACTTCACCAAGATATGACAAGAGTAAACCCTAATTGCAGCAAATTCATCCAAAAATCAGTAAATAATGATCCACACTTTTCCTCCAAGAGATAGAGCATGAGTAAAAAGAGTCAAGAACCCCAATAGAGAGAAAATTTCAGAATTGTCTCTCACATGTGTGAGAAAGTTGCGATGATAAAATGAAATTTCAAGGAGGGTTATTTACATGGAACCTCCTTGACCTATTTTTCCACGTAAAGTTGTCAACATCAAAAAATAAGACAGTCAACCCCTTTTAATTATCCTTTACATTTACAAAAAATAAATTTACATGAGACAAGACCCTAAAAAGGGTGATGCTAGGCTCATGAGAGTGACATCAAGGCTGAAAAGGTGGAATGTTGGGCCTCCAAGGGCCATGTCCCTCTCTCAAGTGTCAAGGTCTATGTTACATGCCTCCTCCACCAATCCATCAAGTGATCCATCAAACTCTATCCCCTAGGTGATGTCATGGGCTAGGAGGCTGATGTATAGGCCTCCAAAGGCCAATGTTCAAGTGGAGAAGGGTAGATTCTCATCCTCTAGCCATGCCAATATGCCTCCAAAGGAAAATTCCTCCATCATCAAGGTGCAATGCTCATCATCAAATGGTTCCCCAGACATGGGGTCTAGCATCCATCCTATGGGCCAGGTCTTGCAAAGACAAACAAGTACGCCCTCCAAGGGTCCACAAGTTATATGAATCAATCCAAGTAAGCCACATCTAATAAGAGAATCGTCCAAACATGTGCATCAAATCCCCCTTTACAAATTAAACAAATGATCAAAGACCTTATGAAATTTTCCAAATTTAGGTATGGAAGGGGTGTCAAGGTTTCCTATTGAGTTATCCAATCCCCAAGTCAAGGGATGTTTCCCAAGAATACCCCATCTAAGTCATGTCATGAGTATGAGGTTGATTGAGGTAACACTTCTATGCATGGGTTTCTTGACATACAAGGGTTCATATTGTCTCATTTATGGGTGCATTTGTGGAAGGTGGTTGCCCTTTGTCTGCGATGGAACATTTTTCCAAGCCCATTTATTGCCATTAATTGATTAAGGTCCAAAACATTGAGTATTATGTGCAATGGAAAGTAAAGAGTATCACAATGCCACTTGAAGCTAGAAACACACAAAGTTCCATATGCAATGGAAAGTAATAGACACCATAAAATGTATTTCCTCAACAAGAAGGACATTTATTAATTATGTGTTTAGAAGGTCCTTGATTTTTTATGGAGTATCACTTCATTTATTTTAGGACCTTAGGGCGAGCATCCAAAAGGATAATGATTGGCTTTTAACTTTTTCCAACTACAACACCTCTAGGCCTTTAGCCCCTTCTTCCCATGAAATGAGGTATAATCCCTTCTTGGGTCAATGAACCCAGAAGCCAAAAGGTGAGGGAATGGAAGGGAAGAAGTGGGGACAGTGGTAAGTATGAATAGGAATGGTACAATGACCCTTCAAGCACTAGTAGAATTTGGAAAATGAATGACTACGTGACTACAAATTTTAGTCAGGACATGAAAAAATCACTAAATAGATTACTAATTTGATTTTTGGGAAAAAAAAAACACATCTAAATAATTAGTCACACAAATAACAACGACTAAATAAATGACTAATTTCATTGTGGGGTAAACACAACTAAATAAATATTAGTCACACAATATAATTTGCAAACTTTATATACACTGTAGCTATGTGGATGATTTAAAATATATTAATCAATGGGTATGAAAAATATATCATATTTCGTAATATTATAATATTATGTAATATTATAATATTGTTACACATTATTTTTGTTATTCCTATGACCATTAATGATGTAAACCTATATGTTTCCTTCATAGGGGTCAGTGGCCTTTCTAAATGAACTTTCAGGTCCAGAGAGTCTGGATGGATCCCCCACAGACTCAGAGAACAGAACTCAAGCAATCAAAGCAATAAATAAAGATAAAGTAGAAAAATAATCTGATCCCCAGTATGGTCGCCAATTTTGTTATTGGATAAATCGGTGAATGCAGACATAAACTGATCTCCCTAGATCCACCTAGATCTAGAACAAAACAAGACAAGACATGGCACTTTCCCTAATCTCTAATCATTTAATCTATCAACAAAGAAATAATGAGTGACATATGTTTAAATATTGCTTCCTTATATCTTTGTTGTCCCTTCTTTGCTCCATTGCTCTTGTGATATTGATCCTGCAATGAAACACAAACCAACCAAAGTGAAAGCAACAATAGTATATTCAATGAAAACTTATGCATGTGATCAAGGATTCATGCAATAAAATGAGTATGATTTTATGGGAAAGAAACATGTCACTGTATTATATAATGTGGAAGAAAAATACAACAAGATGCCTTGATGTTGTCAGGTTCCTTCCAACAGTTCCTTGCTTCCCACGCTTCTGCTCCAAGAATTCTGAGACTATAGATCTGACATCTATCTTGACAAAGCAAAGCTCAAATACAATCTAACCAAGCTAATAAGCTCAATAAATTTCCATACCCCATCAAGCTAACTTTCTCCATGAGAGCTCCTCTCCTTTTATAGGCTGAAGAGGATAAGGTGAGGAGGTTAGGATGATCCCACTAAATCATGAAAGCGAGTAAGATCCAAACCGTTCAGAGGCCACCTCACCATAGAAGCTTCTCCTTTTAGAAGCATATATAGTCTTTGAACTTGATCAATAGTCACAATTCTTCAATCGTGAGGGAAATATATCACACAAAAAATAGTGGACACGATAGCTTTCATGGCATAGACATAATCTCACCCAAGGAGTAAATCAAAATCCAAGGGGTATTGGACTACCATGACATCAATAAAGATAGTTTTCCCTCCCAAAGTTACAGGAAAATGAAGAAGGATCCATAAAGGGTGACTGGTTCTTATATTAAAAGATATTAGATTATGTGTAACCGGCACAAGTTGAGGATAACCCAAAGCTTGCCAAGCAATAGAGGAAAAAATACTAACAGACGAACCTTTGTCTATCAACGTCTAAGGAACGTCCTGACCACAAACTTGTATTATAATATTGAAAGGAATGTGAGAGGGAATATGAGGTCCAGTTAGCACACCCCAATTAAAAAGGATGCCCTCATTACTTGGAGGAGGTTCTACAGGAGAAGGAAGAATTCCCCCCAACACGGTAGTGTCTGTATCAATGAGAAAAACGTGGGCAATATCAGGTTTACTCTCTAGTGTGAGATTTGGATTGATTGATGATGAGATCAAATCGACCACTTGGGTTGCATTCTCCAAGGGGAGAATGGGGCCAACAGGTGGAAATGGATCAACCGTGTGGGTGACACTCTCTAACAGAAGAGTGGGATCGACCGGAGATGGGATCCGATCGACCACTTGGGTGACACTCTCTAATGGGAGAGTGGGATCAATCAAAGATGGTATCGGATCAACGACTTGGTCAACTGGTTCAACTAAGGAAGTGACCAGATTGACGATATGATCAACCAGATTGACCGATGAAAGTACCAAATTGATAATTCCATCAGCTATAGGTGGGTCGAGAGTTAGCTTGTGATAAGCAGATGGAATTTGAGGCTGTGAAACAATCATGTCTTCTAGTAATTTCGAGGCTTCATCCATACGAGAGAAAAGGTGAGTGAGATGAATCCCTTTTCATAACATACACGGGAACTTGACTCTACTTTTCTTCTTCCCAACTGTATCTTGACTAGTGGAAGGGAGGTCATCAACATGTTGCTCAGAGGTTGGCGACATGAGTTGGCGAGGGTGTGTAGATCATGCTTCTATAACCTTGGATAGACCAGGGAAATCCTTAAGAAGATGGATACCCTTACAAAGCCTGCAAGGGTACTTGGGATTACGGGTTGTTTGGGTGATCTTGACATCATCAACACTCCCAACATGATTAACAGTAATTGGTTTCTTTCCAACATGTCCAGCAGTGGTTGGAAGTTTGGACCCTTGCTTATTTTTCTTCTTCTTATTCTTCGGTTTCTTCTTCTTTTTAGCCACCATGTTACTCGCTTCGGAGATTTCACTCAGTGAAGAAGATGAAACGGAAGAAGACCTTGCAAGTGAAGAAGGCGAAGAATATCCTACTGGTGAATAAGGAGAAGGATAAACATGAGGTTGATGTTCTTGGGGGGAAGTGCTTACAACCGAAGAACTTGCTGCATTCGGGATTACCTGAGTGGAAAACAACCATACCGATAATCCAATTATGATACCTGAAAGGCTCAAAGTAGCAATGTGAGGAGGACCAATGTTTCCATAAGAAGGAAAAACAAAAGGTTCCCCTGGAAAAGGGGTTTTGTCATTGGTCATTCCTGGAACTGATGCCATTAAATAAAGATCCAACCTAGAGTCTGCTAGGGAAAACAAATAACACACACTAAAAATCTACCAAGAAAAAAAGCAAACAAAACCTTCTCACAATGAACTCACTAGTACCCTGGTGCAAGATCCCAATAAACATGGGTATACCCTCCAAGGAGCCCGAGTGAGTTTGGCCAACGTCGATTATAGGTACTACGAAGACTTTCCCCTCCACGGTCACCTCGTGTAGATGCCCTAAAGATATAGGCCTCTAAGGTTACCAATTACTACAATGATGCCTGGGGAAATAGTTGACATTCCAATCCACGCGCAAAGGCAGGGTATCTAGCCTGAAATCAACTCGAAAGGCTTCCACTCATCATTGTGGGTATACCTTTCAAGCGACCCCCATAATACGCACAATCTCTACACCAAGACCAACAAAGGAGGGTGAGTAACCCTGTCGGTCCTAATGCGACCTCGTGATTGACCCTTGTGTTAGAAGGGCTTCCCGGGACAAAATTTAGCAAGTGGATTTCACGGCTCCCTAATGCAAGATTCTATGTTTGTTTACAGCTTTGGAAAGTTATCTTTCACACCTATTCCAAAGCCCTACAACTAATCTAATGTAGGTTTTCTACCAGAAAATATAAAAATCTCTAATCAATTTTTATAAGAACTTTATTTTTAAGGTTGTTGTTACTCAAAAGGAAGATGGCATGGACAATATGGTGTTTTGACCGACTTGAAAGTTATGCAAATATATGAAGATGCAATCTTTTCATKTCAATGAAAGATATGCTACGAGAAGGAGAAAACGTTTATCATTCCCAGATGTACAATGTCCCAAAAATTTATTAAAATCATCAATATCAAGAAATGAGCCAAAAATAATGTACACCAATACACGATTCTTGCCCCCCCCCCCCAAGACCAAAAAATGCCAAAAATCATGCATTTTCGCTACTTCAAATGAAAATATGCCCCCAAACTAACATAAAGAAAGAAATTAAAACCTTTTGTTTCAAAGATAGCTAAAAGAAATAACAAATCGATATGAAATAAAGCAACCCAAACAATTTTCTCTTTTAACACGAACTATTCAATAAAATAAAAATAAGTTCTTTCACCAAATGATTCTAAAGAAAAAACAATGCTCTGTAATTGAAATACACTCAAAGAAAGAGATCAAATCTTTCAAAACAAAACAAGCCAAAAAAAATCAAAGATGGCTAAAAGCAGCTAAAAAGATGTCAAGCAGACTGTAAATAGTCAAATACTGGCACCAAAATTTCTTCCCAGGTGATCAAAGAAAACATGGGCATCAAAAGACAATAAGACCCAATCCAAAAAAATTTACAGACACTGTCGTAGGCCAACAGTAGGTTACAGTGTGGAAATCAACAGTTTCTGTAGGCTAGCAATGGGCAGGGTGCGGAAAGTTCGCATTGGTCTAAACAATCAGGGTGCGTAAATTTAAGGTTTCCGCAGGTAACATATAGAATACAGTGCAGAAATGCCTGTAAACAAAAGAAATTTGGAAAAAGGCAAAGAGTCTAAATGAAATTTCAGGTCCAAAGAGTTTGGATGGATCCCCCATAGACTCAGAGAACAGAACTCGGGAAATCAAAGAAATAAATCAAGATAAACTAGGAAAATAATCCAATCCCCAGTATGGTCGCCAATTTTGTTATTGGATAAATCGGTGAATGCGGACATAAAATGATCTCCCTAGATCCACCTAGATCTAGAACAAAACAAGAAAAGACATGGTGCTTTCCCTAAGATCTAATCATTGAATCTATCATCAAAGAAAGGATGAGTGACATACCTTTAAATATCACTTCCTTATATCTTTTTTGTCCCTTCTTCGCTCCGGTGCTCTTGTGATATTGATCCTGCAATGAAACACAAACCAACCAAAGTGAAAGCAACAATAGTATATTCAATGAAAACGTATGCATGTGATAAAGGATTCATGCAATAAAATGAGAATGATTTTATGGGAAAGAAACATGGCACTGTATTAGAGAATGTGGAAGAAATATACAACCAGATTCCTTGATGTTGTACGATTCCTTCAAAAAGTTCCTTGCTTCCCACACTTCTGCTCCAAGAATTATGAGACTATAGATGCTTATAGAAGGAGAATATTCTATGGTGAGGTGGCCTCTGAACGGTTTGGATCTTACTCGCTTTCATGATTTAGTGGGATCATCCTAACCTCCTCACTTTATCCTCTTCAGCTTATAAAAGGAGAGGAGCTCTCATGGAGAAAGTTAGCTTGATGGGGTTGGAAAGTTCTTGAGCTTGTTAGCTTGGTTAGATTGGCTTTGAGCTTTTCTTTGTCAAGATAGATGTCAGATATATAGTCTCATAATTCTTGGAGCAGAAGTGTGAGAAGCAAGGAACTGTTGGAAGGAACCTGACAACATCAAGGCATCTGGTTGTATCTTTCTTCCACACTCTCTAATACAATGAAATATTTATTTCCCATAAAATCATTCTCATTTTATTGCATGACTCCTTGATCACATGCATAAGTTTTCATTGAATATACTATTGTTGCTTTCACTTTGGTTGGTTTGTGTTTCATTGTAGGATCAATATCAAAAGAGCACCGAAGTGAAGCAAGGACAACAAAGATATAAGAAAGAGATATTTAATGGTACTTCACTCATCCTTTATTTGATGATAGATTCAATGATTAGAGCTTAGGGAAAGCACCATGTCTTGTCTTGTTTTTTTCTAGATCTAGGTGGATCTAGGGAGATCAGTTTATGTCTACATTCACCAATTTATCCAATAACAAATATTGTTTTTATAATAATTCCTACTATCGCTTCACTCATTTCACAACATATGACAAATGTTGACAATTAATGTATTCAGACTATGCTTTGAAGCGGTGGGAGAATAGGGTATTGATCGCATTCATAATTTGATGAGGGTGCATAGAATCAACGAGGGCACAAAAGGTGGGAGAATACAGTGCTCTTCATAATTTGATGAGGGTAAAAAGAAGGTGGGAGAATATGGTGCACTTTAGGTAATTATATAGCTAGTCCATGGGTGCAGAGGGCATGGGTGTAGTGGTAAATATTCGACGGGGCAGAGGGAGGTGTGTTTGGGGTTTCAGGTAATATACAACTAGTCCATGGGTGCAGTGGTAAGTAGTCGACGGGGCAGAGGGAGGTGCATTTCGGGTTTTCAACCTGACCAATATTGCGCAAAGGGTGTGGGTGCATTGTTAAATATTCGACAAGGCAGAGGGAGGTGTAATTGAGGTTTCTAGACTGACCAATATTGGAGCCCGTGAGCAGTATTGGAGTCATTAAGGTCGGAACTGGAGCCGAAGATGACCAGAGGAGAGGGGTTTTAGTTAATTGGTCCATTGGAGCTTGTATCCGAACAAAGGAGAGGGGTTTTAGTTAATTCGAGCATTGGAGTTTGTATAGGTATATAAGAAATTTCCATGGCGGATAAAAATGTTGTGGAGAGGAAGTGGAGACTTATCAAAAGGTGAAGTAAGAATTTGAATTTGTAGAGGCCTTCTACAACAAAGTCACAGGTAAATAGATTTATGTTTGCAAACCCTAGATGTTTGTTTTTATTTTCTATTTTTGTATTGGGATCTATTCCTTTCTGGATATTTACATTTTCAAACCCTAGATATTTATGTGGATGATGAATTTGGTTTGACACATTTGGTGTTACTATATCTTCCACATCTGTCAATTGAAAAATACCATCGCTCTGCACCTTGTTATAAATTGATCAACTTGTTTTCGTGGGGTGGGTGATTCAGTGCTTGTGAGGGTAATTCTGGTGGTTCCGATTTCCATTTCTTAGGTGAGGTGAGGTGTTGTTTTGTGAGAGGTGAGGGGCTAAAGGCTAAAGGAGAATGGATTAAGTTGAAAGTCTAAAGGTGAAATGCTTCTGTTGAAAGGTGAATATAAGGCTTTTGGTTAATGGTGAAAGGCTCTCTCAAGCCCCTATCCTTGAGAGAGCCTTTCACCATTATGTATTCCTTTGAAGGCCTCACCCTTAGTAGCCAACGTGAGCACTAGAAATCCTTGATGTCATGTATTGTGTTCAATGTTGAGACTCTTAATTTCTAGCATATTTCTTATACTTACACCTTATTTATATCTTCTCTTAGTTAAACATTCAATTTTTTGATTGGCACTTAGTTCTTTCTCTCTCTTCTTTCAATATTGATTGGGTTGTTTCTTTTTCACTCCCACTTTTTGTGCCTACATTGCATGTATTTTTATATGGAGAGTAAGGATTAAGTCAATATTTGAGGGAGGGATGATCAGTCCATTCCATGTCTTCCATAATATTATGTATGCCTTTGAAGGTCTCACCCTTAGTAGCCAACATGAGCACTAGAAAGCCTTGACATCCTCTCTTTTGTTTAGTGTTGAGACTCTTACACTCCTGTCATGTTTCTTATACTTGCACATTATTTATATCTTCTCTTAGTTAAACATTGAATTTTTTGATAGACACTTAGTTCTTTCTCTCTCTTCTTTCAATATCGATTGGGGAGTTTCTTTTGCACTCCCACTTTTTGTGCATACATTGAATGTGTTGTTTTGGTCTCATTGACCTACTTTTATGGTCATTCATTAGACATTACTAAAATTATCTTACCTTACCTTATCTTATAAAGACTCAAATTGACATAAATGATTCCAAAGAACATTTGCAACACATTTGAGCTTAATGTTTCTAAATGACTATTGAAACACTTGTAAGGAGAAGACATGTCACAAGCTATTTTCAAATGGTATTGTATGAATGTACCATTATATGATGTATGGATTGACCTATTTAAATTTCAAATTGTATGATTGGATGATGCATTGTCTTCATTTGTTATTAGTCATAATTCATTATTATTAATAAAATTACAATTATTATATATATATACGCAAGATAAAATAAATTCCCTATGTTCTCTACCCTAATGTACTTTGAAATTTGATGAATCACTCTAGTGATTCTAAAAAATTGTGTCCCCGTCTTCCTTTCCTTGAATCTTTATGAATATGAGACACACACACACACAAATAGGTTTGCAATGCATCACTGGAAATATGCAAATAGTTGTAACCCTCAAGAGCAATGAAATAAAGGCCTTAGTGGGTATGTATTATCATTTTAAAAAATTATAATTACATGAGACCAAAATTTTACATGAAAGGAGAAAACATGCACTTGGGTCTTAAATCTCACTAAAAAAGTGTCCCACATAAGGATCCCAATACTAAAGCAAGTTCTTCTACACAGTTTAGTAAGTCCAAATTGCTTGATCTTTTTTCCTCTGTAATGAACCTTGAATTTATGGCCTCAACAATTTCTTGTTGCGTATTATTGTTCCCATTTTGATTGACATGACATATAATATGGTTTCCAATTCCAATATTTCATGCTACATACAACAAATATTGCCTATTCTACATAAAATAGTTGAAAATCCCAATTCAATGTTGAGGTTTTAGTTTATAATTGATTTCTAAATATAATTTATCCTAAGATGAATTTATAAGTTAATATTAAGTACTAATATAGCTTAGTGATTAAGCTAACTTGTAGTACATGGATTTCATAGCTACCCAGAAGTCTTATGAATGAAAAAAATTAAAACAGGCTTGCATATCACAACAACCCTTTTTCACGTGAAAGGATGGTAAAAACTTGCATTTTCTTAAGTAAGTTGATATACATTTCAAACGATTCACACCGTAGTATTTTGATTTGATGAATATTAGTTCGAAGGGGATTGTTGCATATTTATGTTCATGTTCCCATATTTCTCCTAGTGGGGGATGCAGAATGAAAATCCCCCAAGCCCTTCTAAATTCAACTCTCATTGGTCTAAGGATATTGAATTTATGGATTTGTGTGATAGTGAATGGAAACATATGGACGATCAGTTGGAGGAATATGTTACATTTTAATTTAGTGACAATTTTAAAATTGTAAAAATAAAATTTGTTGAGTGGGCCAAATCCAAACTCAAGGATCCATAAGAGTAGACATGGATACTGGAAGAAGAAATTTATAACATTTTCAAACCTAACATGAATGGAATTTTCAATGAATAAGATATAAGTAACTTAAATCTTTTGGAGCTATGAAAAAAATATTTTCTTGACTAGGAAGAATCAAAATGGAGGCAAAAAACTAGAGCAACTTGGGGAGCACGGGGAGATGAAAACACCTGATTTTTTCACAACTATGCAAAGATGATGAAAACATAAAATACCATTTGGAGTGTTAAGAATGAGGTGGGAGGGAAATATCATAGGTTTTCTGAGATGGTTGAGGTGAAAAAAATTCATTTCAATAAGATTTTTAAGGAACCTCATAGAACAAATATTGTTGACATAATTTAAATGGAAATTTTTTCCTAGTTTTGTAAATCAAGATAATCTTCCACATCTGTCAATTGAAAACTACCATCACTCTGCACCTCGTTAGAAATTGAACAACTTTTTTTTTTGGGGTGGGTGATTCAGTGTTTGTGAGGGTAATTCTGGTGGTTTCGATTTCCAGTTCTTAGGTGAGGTGAGCTGTTGTTTTGTGAGAGGTGAGGGGTTAAAGGATAAAGGTGAATGTCTTAAGTTGAAAGTATAAAGGTGAAATTATTTCATTGAAAGGTGAATGGAAGGTTTATGATTAATGGTCAAAGGATCTCTCAATCCCCTACTAGAATGTCTCTATCTCCTCCTTGAATATTGGCTCTGGTTGGTATGTTGACTAATTCATCTCCTCAAACTCCTAATTGATCATGGGTTGGTTGAGGACTAATATTCCATCTCCTTCAATTCCTATTCGAACTCCTAATTTCTCGGTTGACTATTTCACTAAAAAATTCCTATATATATTTCATATGCTACTAAACCAACATTTTCAAATACATGGAATTCATAATTAACTTTCTATGAGTCAAGGTTAGCAAATAAATCATGGTACAATGTGTAAAAAAATTCAGACTTTAGGTAATCAAAAACTTCCTTAGCATATGAATCACTTTCTTTCTCACGTATTGTAACATTTTCCATGACAATACATCCAATAAACATATTCTTGTTATTACATAAATCCAAACTCTAAGTGTCCATGAAAACTAGTGGTACATTCTCGATTATTCCACAAGATGATTGATCAAGAGCCATATGCTTAGTTTGTTCAAATATTTGTCAAAAGAAAGGGGTCTATTGTTTTCCATCGTCGATTCATTATTTAAATATTCTATAGATAAGAGTTTCATACTTCTAGTAGGTGAATATTTTTCCTCTAACTAATCTTGCTCTTGTTGTTCTTCAATTATAATTGATAAGTCAGCAGAGACCTCATGTAGAATAGGGTTCATGCTTCCAGTCCAATATATATCCTCCCATGTATTTATGCTTCTGCATGATCATTACTACTTGCAGAAACAAAGACATTTCCAACTAGCTATGCTCATACTCATGAAGGGGTTTGTGGTTACACATAGGGTCCTCTTGGTCATGGATACACTACGAGGAATAATAACTAGAGGCACCATAGTCTATGTCTGTGTTGGTTGGAAAAACCTGGTGAGCGATATATCTAATGTATGTGTTGTTGTGTTGAATCTAGTAGATCTAAACTAGAATCAAAAGTGTGTTCACTTTCTAGAATTCTTCAATATCATAAAAATGTAACTTTGATAGTTTTAGAAAAAAATGTAACTCTGATAGTTTCAATGCATGATAGTTTTAGAAAAAAAATATTTCAAGCTCCTTCAAGTGCCTCCAAAATCATTAATCTGCAATAAAAGACATAAAATTTGTGAAAAAAAATTCTTTCAAGCTCCTTCAAGTGCCCCCAAAATCAGTTATATGCAATAACTTGGTCAAAACTGAGAGTGGGAAGTTGCAGTAAGAACTACATGCTCCACAAGACTGCCAAACTATAGAGGATTCAGATCTTCCAAGGTTGATAGACTCCTCCTTCTACGACACCTTTCTCATTTCCTATTAGCTTCTATGAGCAATGCTTGCTTTTCCCAACCTCTCTTCACAACTAGAAAATACAAACTCATAAACTAGCTTAGTTCCTTGTCAATGTTGTTGTTGTTAACAACAACTTAGCTGATTTTGTGCCCTTGTACTATCTAAATTACCTAATATTTGTTAATTAACATATCAAATTAATATTGGAATGCAGGACATCAAATGTGAGTCAAAGTAGAAGGTTGAAAACTAATGAATAACATGCATATGATGAGAGAATAGTCGATGAGAATGATATGGATAGATATCCATGTCCATGTAATGATTATCTTGGTGGAAAGGTGAGAAAAATAAATTTGATTTATCGACATATGATAAGACATGGGCATAGTGGTGTAAGCCCTTGGACTATAAATTATTATGAAGATATGATACAATTGCGTAGTATGAGAGATGAAGAGGTACCAAACATCATTGAAGTGGCACCAAACATAGATGAAGATGAAAAAATGTTAGCTGAAGGGGTTGAAGTTCATAGAATGTTGAATGAGGGTCTAAACGATGATTGGGCCAATTCAATGGAGGATTCTTTAAAGCCTATGTATGTTAATTGCAAGTTAAGTCATTTGACAACAATCCTTCAAAATCGAAACTTGCAAGTGGTGCATGGTTGGAAAAATGAGAGTGTAGATGAGTTATTAGCATTATTAAGTCAGTTGTTACCATGTGACTCCACATTTCCAACAAAAGGAATTCAATGTAAAAATAAAATCACTAATCTAGGCTTAGGTTATGAAAACATACACACATGTGTGAATGGTTGTGTATTGTTTCGCAAAAATCTTGCAAGTGAGACAGAATGTCCAAAATGTCAAGAAGGGAGGTATAGACTAGGGTTGAAATCAATTGTGGCTCCTAGGAAGGTTCTTCATCACTTTCCACTAATCCCACGATTACTTTGAATGTATAGGTGCAGAGACATTGGTGAACTTATGCAATGGCATGCTCGAAATAAGAGCACTGATGGAAAACACTGGCATGTTCCTGATTCTAAGATGTGGATGGAATTTGATAATATATGGCCCAATTTTTCCCAAGATCCTTGTAACATAAGGTTGGGTTTGGCTCTAGATGGGGTGAACTCATTCTCAGATCAAAGTACTAAATGGTCAACTTGGCCATTGTTTTTAATAAATTATAACTTTCCTCCATGGTTAGCAACTAAACCATTTTTCTTAATGTTATCATTGATTATACCTGGAAAGAAAAGTGTGACTTCATATACAATCGATACTTATTTAGAGCCATTATATGATTAGCTAATGGAATTGTGGAAATGAATTGAAGCAATTGAATTATTAAGGGATGGCCATTCAATAAAATTCACTTTAAGAGTTTCCTTATTGTTTACGATTCACGATCTTCCTGCATAGAACACATTGAATGGTCTCAATGTTCATGGATACCATGGATGTCATTGCTGCAAATTTCAAGATTTTGTGAAGCACTCAAGAAGTTTTCATATGTGTATTTATTGTGGACATCGTGCTTACCTGAAAATGGATCATCCATATCGTTGACAAAAAACATGTTTAAATGGCCATGAAGAGAATCATGAAGCACCATTACCAATACCGAGTGAATACATTATTGATAATGGATAGAAAATAATGTTGTTTATTGAAAGTGGTGGGATTTGTGCTAGTAGAGTTGATCCATGTAATGAAAGCAGTGTAAAAAGATTGTGCATATTTTACAATTTGCCATACTTTAAGGATATAGCCATCAGACATATTGTTGACTTTATGCATACTGAGAAAAATATAGCCTATGATATTATAGAAACTCTTTTTGGTGATTTTGATACTGTTTGATCACGTGAATACTTGAAACAACTAAAGATTCGTCGAAATCTTTGGGTGGAAAAATATGATGATGAAAAATATATAAAAGCTAGTGCTCCTTATTTCTGGAAAAAGGAACAATGCGCACAATTATTAAAATTGATGTCTCAAACTCGCTTTCCCACTGGATATGCAAGTAGTAATATCATAAGCGAAACTAACATGAATAGCTTAAGAGGCCTCAAGATCCATGACTATCATGTCATAATCAAGAATTTTTTACCTATTGTGGTCAATATATCAAGTTTGGAAAAGGGACCAAGATTGGCAATTATAAGGTTGGGCCTAATATTAAAGAGAATGAGTTTACATGTATTAGATCCTTCGAACTGTGTTAGTGTTGGACAACTAAGAGGGGGGGTGAATCAATTTTTACTGTGCTTAAACAATTATGCCCATTTTAAACTCTTTACAGAACACTTAATGACAATCACAATGATGCAGGGAAGTGAGCAATAGAATATTAAACATCAATCACACACATGAAATATACAGAGACAGATATTTCTTAAGGAAACCCATAAAGGGAAAAACCTCTTCTTCTTGACATGATAATTAATCTTTATTTTCTTTACATTATCATTCTTATGAGATCCAACTCCTCTTGAGGCTACAACCTCTGTTATGCAAGCTGCAACTTGCTAAGAGCACCAACTCTCTAGTTTCTCTAGCACCCACTAGAAGGAAACACCAATTCCCTAAGTGTTCCAGCACCAACTAGATGGAAGCACCAACTTCCAGTCACACAGGCACCGACCTATATAATAGAGAACAATAGTTCTCCCTTGCACCACCCTACCGCCCTGGTTTTTTTGGATGCAACCAAATGGGAGCTACAACTCCCTGTTTTCAAGCACCCACTTGAAACTCTGAGGACACCAATCCTCCCAAGCACCACCCTTCCACCCTAAGATATAAATCTTACTAAACTTTACTTACTTTCTCTGTCTCTGATATCGTGTGTTACAACTCAATGTCTTATGTGCCTTCATATGCTTCTATGCTATGTTCCTTTTTCTCTTATGCACATCAGAAACCTTTCTGTTCATCTTTTCTTCTGCCTTTATACTCTTTGCTACCTCTACATGCTCTCTGCTGTGAATCTGATCTACACTTTAGATCCTTCACATCGCCTATTTCTGCCCACATGCATACACCTCGAAAAAGCACAAGCTATTTTTTTTTTTGCATGTTTTTCTCATGCTGAGTCCTATACCAAATCATCATGGAAACACCTCATCTTCTCTGGCAATTATGCTAAATATGTTCATCACCAGTGGTCGTTATCCAAGGCGTCTTTGGATTCTCTAGCTGTCGCAACTCTTCATCTTCACTGTCAATTACAACCAGTTTGTTTTGGCTTCTCTGGTTGTTGGATATTTTGAATGGTTGAGATCTTGTTGGAAGGTGAAACCAGAGATCAATAGTTCATCGTGAACTATCCCCAAGTGAACTGGCACCAGGTGCAAGATGCCTCTCCAAGTGACCACTGGTTGTGACCACAGGCCTAATCAAAAGGTTCTTCACAATTTCGCATTTCGCTAGATTTGCTACGAGTCACTCTGACTCTTCCAACTCCTGATCATGAAATAGATCCTAGATACGCTATCTCCTTCCCCTCACCTGACCATCGGTGGTGACCATGGGCTTAATAATAAAAAAAATGCGCTTCGCAATTTCGCGTTTCGCGAGTTTTCACAACTCCTTCCTCTGGATTTCCCACTTTGCGAATCATCGAAATGTTGATCTATCGCCACGTGTCTTGTCTCGATGGACAGCTAGGGTTTACTCCGGTTCTCTAGCTCTCTGAACTTCAGGGATTTCAAATCTCAAACTCAAAACTCTCAAAGTAAAACTCTCGGAGTGACGTGACTTGCTGACATCACTTGATGACTTGGCATGGGTCGAGTGGGTGCCACATGTCACTCGCTGACAAGGTCTGCCATATCTCTCTGCTGACATGGCCTGCCACATGTCTCTACTGACATGGTCTGTTGATGTAGATATCCTGATGTGACACATGTTATCACTCCAAAATTCACCCTAGACTGTAATCAGGTAAGCTTGGTAACATCAAAATATTTGTAAATGTAAATGAGTTTTTAAAAGGTCAAATGGAAAAGACTCAAAATAATAAGGTTTTAACTCAGAAATCTAGGCTAGCATGCACAAGAAAATGAGGTATTGATTAGCTTCAGTCAGTTGTTTAAGGATAAATATGAGTAGAGGGAAGACTTGGTGAGAAGAATGAACAAGTCTATTATAAGCATCAGGCCTTCTAGCATCTAGGTGAAGAAAAATATCAGTCAGGAGATCCTCTTGAAACTAAACTTTAAAACCCTGAAAAAATTTACAGTAGCATCATAATCAAACATCCTTTATAATACAGCTATAACATCTCACAAGGATCCTCCATTAATGAGCATTCAAAGTAAGAAGAAATAAGGAAATGAAGAGAAGATGACTTCCATTAATAAAAAATTCTCAGGTCCAATACATAACCAAAGCACAATCTACTGAGTCAAAAATATTACAATTCAGGAGCCACAGCTCAACCATTTGAACCCTCTTCAACATTTGGAATATGTCTTTATAACAAAAAAGGAAAGGAAACAACTAGAGCTTCGAGTTGGCCTTCCTCACATCAGATTCTTCAAGAAACATATATCCATCTAACACATGTGCTAACAGTTATTTAACAAACTGCTATAAAAAGGAAAAATGTTGGCAACCAATCCAACATGATTTAAATGACATGGTCTTCCTTGATGCACATTCCTTTACATTGCCAAACGTCCTTCAGTGGTAAAACGTTGTCATTATGCTGCCACCTATAATATTTTCTCTTCTCCACATCATTAGCCACTCACAAGGATGATAACTCGAACTCCCTTGAATCCAGGTGTTTGTTGGTAGAGTCATTTGGTAGCATTGTGAGTGGTGTACTTTGTAGTGCCTTGACCAAATGTCATGAGATTTTGTGCAAACTTCAGTCTCAGCGAAAATTTCGGTAGAAAATTTAGGTAGCGCCACTCTGGTGTTTTTTTGTGCAACTTCGTCTCTACAGGAAATTCGGTAGCGAATTTAGGTAGCACCACTCTAGTGTATTTTTGTGTAGGAGATTTGGTAGCGCTCGTCGTTATACTTCTTAGGAAATTGGGTAAAGCACTGTATAATTCACAACGCACCCTCCTATGCACATCCATGCTTGAAGACAGTGGAACAAGAGAGAAATTGGGAACATAATCATATATATAATGGCTAGATTTAGTTCTTCAACACCTGCATAATCACTTGGCATCTGGCAGCTTGCAATTTATTTTAAAATACGCCTCATGGAACATATCCCATATGTCTTGGGGAATTAGAGTTTGTTGCTAAATCATACGCCAATGCTCTCATAGCATATTTGATGAGAAAAGTGGAAAATAATTGGGCTTGGCACTTTCGTTGGGCTTGGCATATGAATTAGCTTGATATGTAGTGATCCAGGAGGCTCCCCAGGTCCAGAAAATGCTCAAAAATAAAAGTTCTTAGAATTGTATGAAACCAATTCCACTGCGACCGTCTCATCACGCTAATTCTAGCAGTATATTTACTTTCTCAAACGGGCTTCGTATGCAAGAGTTATCGTACTCTGATCAGATTCTCAAACATCTAAGAACATCAAAGGTCAAACTGGCAAAAAGTCAATGTTGACATTAGCATGACATCACTAAATACATCTCATGATGTTGATGTGGCAGAGACATGTGGCAGTAGTTGACATGGTAGATTACAGATCAAATCAGGTTTGGACACGTGGCATGAGACACTTGTCAATATTCAAGAAAATGTGATGGTGGCACGTGGCCCAGGCATGGGAAGCCACGTGGCACCCAGTCATAACACATTGGCAAGTTTTAAAAAATGTTTGGGCAGTCCATGGGTTTTGAACCCATGACCACCCACCAAGCCAAAGACTTTGAAAAATGTCCAACACCAACGTGCCATCCATAGGAATTATTAACATAAGTCAAATATATATTATATAAGCTTTGTATTATTTTAAGGTTGACACGAAAGGGGCTGGGGCGAAGCCCCAACCCATGGTTTCATGCTGCATTGTGACCACCAATTAGAAAAAGGGCACAGGCACATTAAAACCACTAGTGCACAACTTATGGCACCCTCCACCATATAGTTCGGAGCTTATCCCCATGAAAGCGTGCGGGGGTATATCCATAACCCACCGGTCACATGAAATGCACCGCACGACCAAGAGCTAGTGCCGAGTATGGGCCAATGCTTAGCCCTTTGGGCTAGCGCTTGGCCATATGATATCATGCGACCTTTTAAAAGGGGCGTGCACCACCTCTAGGGTGCTACTCTGTACATTTTTAATTAAAGTGGCTTTTTTTACTTATATTTAGCCCAGAATTTGTATTTTGCCTGATATTATGACCAGAAAGTGGTTTTTTTAGGATATCTTGACCATTTGGAGGGGGATTTGATCCCAGAAAGAGGCCATATCTTCAGGAGAAGTTAGGATTCTCTTGTTGATCCTGAAACTTATATAAACCAGGCCTTTTGGAGCTTGAGGGTAACATTTTGATGCATGGAATTTGATGAGCAGTTTATGTATTTTGGCTTTTTCTCATGTTTTGAGAGCCCTTTTTGTCATGTTTGTAAGAGGAGTTTGAAGAAGCATACATGCGTCTGAGTAAGGAGGTCTTGCACAACAGATCTGAAGTATGTTATGTAACAACATGGAGCCATTGTAAGAGAACTTGAGCATTTGAAGATCAATAAAGAGGTCCTCCACTTGGAAGCGGGACCAGAGACGTAGCCACTCATTGGTGAACTTCGTTATCAAGCTCTTATTGTCTTTGTCTCTTTTGTTTCTATTCATATCTCCGTTTTTACAGCATGATTAATTAATAGTTGAACTCTTTAAACAACTTTAAGCATCTAAATAAGACAATTGTTTATTATTCTTTCCATTTTTGGATCATGTAGTGTGACTTAGGATTAGGATTAGAAGTTGACACTTGAGCACATGCCACTTTTTGGTAAAATTTACAAATAAAGATATAGCTTTTTTATTTGAAAATATAAAGAGGCACAAAAAAAAAGGATTTTAGGCTAAAACAACAGGTCAGAAGACAGAGACCATAGGGTTCATGGGTTAAAAGCGATCAAATGAAAGATTATCAGGTTTTGATGAGGCATTTGGAGATTATGACAATTAGCAAAAGACTTAGGAAAAGAAAAGCAAGCATGAAATGATGAAATCACTTAAAAAATTTAAGAGCACAATTTTACGTGCCAACAACACACATTCAACTCCTTGATCTAATGGTCAAAATACCATCCAAGATGTATCTCAGATCGATGGTCCATGATCCACTGTGATTTGACAGCTCAAATATTTTCACAATATCTGTAGACTACTCGAAATAGTTCTCTCGATTCACGAATCTGCTCATCTGATGCCACGTATCCTCTGGATCGAATGGTTCAGTATTCATCATGACTTCGTGTTTTGTGATATCTACAGACTGCTCATCACAGTTCTCCCGATTCTGCTCATCTGCTTCCACGTATCCTTTGGATCAAACAGTCCATTATTCATCGCGACTTTGTGTTTTTCGATATCTGCGGACTGCTCAACACAGTTCTCCCGATTCACGATTTTGTGAATCTACTCATCTGCTACCACGTATCCTATGAATTGAACGGTTCAATATTCATCGCAACTTAGTGTTTCACGATATCTGTGGACTGCTCAACACAATTCTTTTGATTCGTGATTCTGTGAATCTACTCATCTTTTGCCACATGTCCTCCTTGACGATGGACGGTCCCCCTGATTTCGGGACTTTGTAAGCCTGCTTCACCTTGCACTTAAAGGTCGTGCACATTCTTCTACATCTAATGACAGTCGATCCTCGTGCTCAGATCTGACACCTGAGATATTTTCTCCTTCTGTGTGCTTTTCCCGTCTGGACTCTGATATGACAACCCAGATCATTCACAGTGCTCGATCCAATAATCATTGTCTCTCCTCCTCCTGAGCTTTGGCTTTCTCAAATCTCTAAGTGTCAAAGGCCACAACCTTTGAGCCTTTTGAAATCCTTGATGGATGGGATCTTGTCTGCACATCTCAGAATGTTATCTCTCCTGATCTTTGATCTTCGCATACTTTTTCATAATGTTTGCTTCTTCACCTGAGCTTATGTTGTTCCTGTTTTTCCATCGATGCACACTCTGATATTGCCATCAATGACAAGCATACTCTGTCTGTAAACATGCCATCAATGACAAGCACACTCTGCCTGTAAACATGCCAACAATCTCCCCCTTTGGCATTGATAGCAACCCTGAATGACTGCGCTAATTTGTTTGGACCTCCAACTATAACATTCAGACCACTCCTTTTCTCCCCCTTTGACATCAATGTCAAAGAAAACATGCTCTGCCTGAGTTGTTGCAGTACTTGTCGGAGGTATCAAATATCCAACCAATACATACTCCCCTTGACAGGATGTGCCCTCTTAGGTTGAGAATGGGGTCACGCCCAACTTTTGGCTAATGGGGGGGCCATGAATCGTGCATTCATTAGTTTCTTTTAGAATCTTTTGTTATTTCTTCTTTGATCGGAAGAAAATATATATAAAAAAAAAACTTAGTTTGTTAGATCTCTTTCTTTCCTGGCATTTTCTTTGCATAGTTATTTGAAAAAGAAAATAAATTAGCATAGTGTTGTGTTTTCTTCTCATCTTAAAAGCATATATATACATATATATAATCATTCTTTGCCAGTGTTCATATAATTTTCATCATTTTTCGCAAGAGTCTTAACACCATCAGTTGCACTACCGTACCCTTTTGAGTAAATCAAGCCTGTAAAAAGAAAGCTAATAAAAATTTACTAGACTTTATGTTTGTAGGGTCCATCAACTAGATTAGGCTAGAGCCTTGATTTAGGTTGGAGAGGAAACTCTTCAAGTCTATAAAACAAACATATGAGTCTGTGCTAAGGAGTGTAGAAGTCCAGTAACATGGAAATTATCTGGGACCCCCATCTAACACAGGGGATAAACACGAGGTCATGTGCGGAAAGGTAGCGGAGATAACCCCTCCAAAGTCAGACCAAGCGTAGTGGGGAACACATATAGAGGACTTGTCTTGGTATTCCATTGATTGCATTTGCCACAGAGATTTGTGGATCTCGAATCCGTTCGAGGTCCTCAGTCATCTTATAGAACACTTGCTTTCGATACCCTTGATAGGTTTCGGGCTTGATACCCTGGTCATTGCGGTCCACCCGACTGTCGACTGTACCCGCCTGGTGATTGTTCATGAGCTGACAACCTAGTTGCCTTTATTTTAGGGACTTACACAGGTGACCGGGGGG
The DNA here is from genome assembly GCA_009831015.1 of Picea engelmannii. Lineage (NCBI taxonomy): Eukaryota > Viridiplantae > Streptophyta > Pinopsida > Pinales > Pinaceae > Picea > Picea engelmannii. The sequence goes on along the minus strand of ML777334.1, from coordinate 1,333,389 downwards.
GTATACCGCAGTACCTAGGGTAGACATCGGGCCATGCTTTGCAGAGTATACCCGGAGGGTGATTCCGTATTCGAGTTGCACTTGCACCGGTAAGTTGCTCTAGTGTTGGTTGGTGTAACTGTTCTTCCAACTAGTTAGTCATTTGCTTGATTTGCCTTTAGGAACTTTTAGTGTGTGCTCTGTGCTCCCTAGTTTTCCATAGT
>ML777334.1:1289634-1323069 GCA_009831015.1 Picea engelmannii | reverse complement strand
ACCGACATGTAATGAGTTGCATACATGGTCATAGTGAGACAATTTCACAGTTGGTTTCCTCTGTTAAGCTTATAGTTTCTTCACAGAATCAACATAATTCGACTGATTCAAGTGAGTTAAGAGGCTCTATTGATATAATTTATTCTTCTGTGAACATGTGTATGCCATCTATTCTTGCAAACCAATCTATTGTATCTCATTTCTTCTTATTTGGCTAGTTTTTGTGCTTGTAAATTGAATTAGAAGTTGCAGGGTTTTTTTTGTTTCCACTCAGTCTATTGCATTTACAGTGAAATCTTAAGTGCTCTTGCTCACACTCTCTTGCTGAGAATTAGTGCACTCACTTAAAGATCTTTGATAGTTTTTCTTCCTATGGACATGCCTTTTTATTCTTCTTCCTTCTCATCGACCTTGCGTTGTGTAGAACCATCCTATGTTTCTAGAATCATCTCTCCGTGTTTCTAGAATCATCTTTGTGTTCTGCCTTTAAAATATCAAGTATGTTTGATACTTGCAAGTATTGTTGAGTAGTAACAATGCATGATCTGTCCTTGAAAGAACACAAAAATATGTCCCTGAAAGAACAAAAAAATGTGTCTCTGAAAGTGAAGATCTATGTGTGGAAATACAAAAAATAGTCCCATTTTGTGTTGAAGATCAACTCAATAAAACATAACAGATGTGGGTTGATTTTTTTTTGTCCAACACTGAAACTTGATTTTGTTTTTGAACTTTGCAAGGACAAGATGAGGTTTCCCTTCAACTAAGTCACGTGTTCCAATATTTACTATTGTGCATCCAATGGACTTTGAAGAATTGAGACAAAGTGTATGATTTTCATTTATTTCTCATGGATTAAGCTTTGGTTTCATATTTATTGCTCGATCATCGATGGTTCCAGGAACAACCACATTGATCAATTTTCATAGAAGAATGGCATATTTCATTATATCAAAGAGATCATTTGTCATAGGATCAATTGGAAGGTATCTTTTCACCATTGGATCATCTTTAAGGTAGATATTGATATGAGAAAAAAATGCCACCTTCCCATATTTGCCAATTGTGTGAAGCAAGGGGGTTGTGGAAGTCTTTAGAAATTAATATTTGTTCTTGGAACCACTTAATTTTGTATCAACCTGTGTCTGGAAATTAATATAAATCCGTAGAAAACCTTCAAAATCTACAATCTATTTTGCATTCGAATGTTATTCCCCGACAACAATTCCTACCTCCTCCTTGATAAATAAATCCTCAAAAATATTTTAGTTTAGTCATTCTAGAGCTCAAATCCCCAACATTTAACTCTCCCTTCTCCTTCTTCATGGATGTATATTGTTGTTTTAAATTTTGAAGCTCTGCCTTGGTGAATTGGCTCTAAAGCCAAGGATCTGAAACCAATAATTCCACATAGCCTGCCAATTCCATTATCAAGTGGTAAAGAAACCTCTGAAGTACTGTCATCAATAACAATTTTTGAGAAACTACTAGTTGCACTTCCATTTTCATTGCCTGAAATCCCTGCATCTTCATTGGTTTGTTTTGTAAGACTCCAAAGCATAATGCTTGCAATCAATATAAGTATCATTTTATAATTGACCTCAACAATGTATTTAGGTAGAAGGAAAATTGAGCATCCAATATTCCTTGCCACATTGATTATATAGGTTGCATTCAACCTCTTTTATTCCTCATTCTCACCTTTTGTGACAATGTACCAGTTCACAACCCTAGGTTCCACATAACTTAGTATATTATCAATATTCCTTTGTTGATTTGGTATTGCAAATGGAAATATATAAATACAAGAGCAATACAAAATATAGAAGTTTTTTTTAATTGAGATAATTTATGTAGGTAATTATTATAAGATGAAAATGTCCACTCCTATAAAGGTAGTATGCCTTTCTCTTTGTGGAAATACAAAAAATAGTCATATTTTGTGTTGAATATCTACTCAATAAAACATAACAAATGTGGGTTGGTTTCTTTTTGTCCAAGACTAAAACTTGATTTTGTTTCTGAACCTTGCAAGGACAAGATGAGGCCGCCCTTCAACTAAGTCCCGTGTTCCAATATTTACTACTGTGCATCCAATGGACTTTGAAGAATTGAGACAAAGTCTACAATTTTCATTTATTTCTCATGGGTTAAGCTTTGGTTTCGTATTTATTGCTAAATCATCGATGGTTCCAGGAACAACCACATTGATCAGTTTGCATAGAATAATTCCATCTTTCACTATATCAAAGAGATCATTTGTCATAGGATCAATTGGAAGGTATCTTTTCACCACTGGATCATCTCTAAGGTAGCTATTGATATGAGAAAAAAAATGTCACCTTCTCAGATTCGCCAATTGTGTGAAGCAAGGTGGTTGTGGCAGTCTTTAGAAATGCAGATTTGTTCTTGGAACCACTTAATTTTGTATCTACCTATGTCTACAAATTAAGATAAATCCGTAGAAAACCTTCAAAATACACAATCTCTTTTGCATTTGAATGGTATTTCCCCATAACAACTCCTAACTCCTCCTCAGTGAATAACTCCTCAAAAATATTTTAGCTTAGTCATTCTAGAGCTCAAATCCCCAACAGTTAATTCACCCTTATCCTTCTTCATGGATGCATATTGTTATTTTAAAGTTTGAAGCTTCATCTAGGTGAATTGGCTCTGAAGCCAAGGATCTGAAAAAAATACTTCCACATAGCCTGCCACTTCCATTATCAAGTGGTAAAGAATCCTCTAAAGTACTTTCATCAATAACAGTGTTTGAGAAACTGTTAGTTACACTTCCATTTTCACTGTCTGAAATCCCTGCATCTTCACTGGTTTGTTTTGTAAGACTCCAAAGCATAATGCTTGCAATCAATATAAGTATCATTTTAGGATTGAACTCAACAATGTCTTTAGGTAGAAGGAAAACTGAGCATCCAAGATTCCTTGCCACATTGATTATATAGGTTGCATTCAGCCTCTTCTCTTCCTCATTCTTGCCTTTTGTGACAATGTACCAGTTCACAACCCTAGGTTCCACAGAACTCGGTATATTATCAAGATTCTTTTGTTGATTTGGTATTGCATATGGAAATATATAAATACAAGAGCAATACAAAATAAATAAGTTTGTTTTTATTCAGATAATTTCTGTAGGTAATTATTATAAGATGTAAATGTCCACTCCTATATAGGTGGTATCCCTTTCTTCTTGATGCTTAACCTTTATCTGATATTGAATATACTGCTCCTTTTTGCTAAGGCGACATGGCTATAGATAATGGAGAGTTGCTTGATGCTTAAATTTTTTTACTATTGACATATAGTGCTCCTTTTTGCTAAGGCAACTCGACTACAAATATCCAAAGTTATGAATTGTAAGGTTAATTTTCTTGAACAATGAGATCATTTCTTGTAAAATAATGCTTTAAATGCTTTTAATATCATAACTATCATATCATAAAATATATTTGAAGGATCATCACAATGTTTCATGTTTTGCACTTCTTTTTTTACATCTCTGCCAATGCTTGTTGTGATTCTGTTGTTTCATTGTTTGAAAAAGAGAACAGTTCCCTTGGAGACAGTTTGTTGATAATTTTAAATGTTGTATATTTTTTTGCATGATGGTTAGACCACATGCAAAGCAATCATACGAAACATGCAGTGTCACCAAAAGGAAAATGCATGTATAATGTCAACAGATCTCTGAAGACTGCACAAGAGCATGTCAATATTGTTCATAGTGATCATGAAGAACTCGTCGAGTAATGTGTAAAGGACATTGTTGATAGTGGTGTTGAATTTGAGGTAATCGATTTTTTGTTTTGATAGTTAATTTGTCCCAATGTTTTGTAATAAATTTTCAAGGTTAAAATGTTCTTTTTGACAAAAAATTATTGCTTGCATTATTCATACTTTTGAATGCTTAATAAGACATTTTCATACTTTTGAATGTTGTATATTTTTTTTGCATGATGAAACTACATGCAGGGAAACTCTATAAAAGCAACACGATGAAAATGACAAGTCCTTATCAAAAGAGCTATGAAATATGCACCAAGTGATCTCAATATTGATAGTGATCATATTGACATTGAACAAAAGAACAATGTGCATTATATTCATAGTGGTACTAGTGAACTCGAGGTGATGCAATAATTATATGCTAAATATTAGAATATAATTCTTGTTTTAACATTTTTCATATCTCAAGATAATGTGTATTTATTTTTGTTTTTGCATAAATGTATTGATCATAAACTCCAAGAAGGCAACAAAGTAAAGTTGTTGGATCTGTATGATGATGCTATTGTGCGAATCGAACGAATTCACACATTATCTATTATACATCGAGTGAAATTGAGTGGATTAGGAGACGCAAATGTAAATGTTATAAATGTCACAAGTAACATACCCATTTTTTATGAAGACAAAATAGATGGATATGTCTCTCTAAAAGAGAAGGAAGGAAGCTTCCCACGCCTTTGAAATATTTGCAAAAAATGACATAAATGATTTTTATCACAGTTGTTAGATAGCTTGGCCCACTGCTTTTCTTCAGTTGTTTGAATGTATGTTTAGGGTGTTGAGGAAAAAATATGAATTATCTTACTCAAACATTTTTTAATCTTGCATGGCTAAGACAAGATAGTCGGGAATATCACCCTATGTTTTATAGCCTCAAAAATATTTCCCAATCCACAAGTATTAATTACAAGGGTTTAGGCTTATTTTTTAATGAAAAGAATGTTGCAAAATAACATAATTTTTTTATATAAGTTTCTAAAAAATATACAAATTATAGAAAGTAAATGTGGAGATCAAAAAAGGAAAAGTAACCAAGTCACCAATACACACAAATGAGATAGAATAACAATCTACTTTATTTCATTCCAATAAATCAAAAGTGTCTTCCTCTTTACAAAATCCCTATGAGGGCATGGACCAAAGTCTAATCTAGAGATCCCCAATGAAAACCATACAAAAGGACTCTGACAAGAAGTAAAAACTGAACTTTCTAATTTTGATCAACATTCCACAGACTACTGCCAATTTGACTCTGCACAATATCCTTTATCAACTAAGAAACTTAATCCATAAATAGACAAGTATACACAGACTATCAAGGATGGATCAACACCTCTAAAACAAGAATCTGAATGATTTGGTTCGGTTATAAACCTTGCTATATACAATAGGACCCTGCTGTCAAAAAGAGAATTAGGCCTTTAATGAACTCAATAATGAATGAAAACTAAAACTATCTCATGAAAACAAAAGAGCAAACCTTAGTCTTCTTTCTCCTTCTATTCTCCCCTTTGTTTCTTCTTCTCATTTATCTTTTATGCCTTCCAAATAAATTGAATTAGTTCAACTGATTTCTTTAGTTAAGTTAGTTTGACTTAACTAATTTAGTTTAGGATAAATAATAATAATAATAATAGTTAAGGGTATTTATTTAATAATAACTAGGTAGGTGGGAACCCTTGTGACTCCCTTCTTTTATTCTTTTCAAATTATAAAATAAAACACAATTGGATAATCATTTAAACACATGCCACCTTGTAACTCCCTTAACTACCTTCAAAATTTGAATATTTAAATATCAGAAACAATTCAAATCATATCCAAAAATATGTAAATATCCACATTATCCAAAAAAATATCTTGTTGTCCAAAAATTTCTGCAGAACATTGTCTTCATCAACTCAATCATAAAACATATAAATTAAAATCTATATTTCCCACTCTGAGAGGCAATCTTTCTTTTATCAGTGTTGTCCCCCTTTGACTTCCCTGAAGTATCCTTTGGTTGATTTGAACCTTGAGGCTATATCTCACTAATAACATGGGAACAAACATCCTTCAAATGCATACGAGAGGACATTGATTTTGAAGAGTCATTTGAAGGAGAGGAAGGGGAGGCATCAAATTTTCCTGTATATTGCACATGGGGGATGTTAGTTTTAATCCTTTTACTAGCATGAGAGGATTGAACAGGTGAATGCATAGGGGAAATTTGAACATCAGGATTTACAGGTTGTGGAGGAGGTAATGACAAATTGGGCCAGCCACGATGGTGAGAGACAATTGGATTGACAATCTCTTTTCATCCGTCATTTGCAAGAAATTTTGGTTGCAAGGACACATGAGGAGGCACATGAATACCAGGGATTTTTTAAGAATGGAAGGGAGGTCTATCTGGTCGAGGTTGTACTATTATTTGTTTGATCCAGTTAAATAACCCAGCTTGGAACAACTAGTTCAATTCCTGGGGGTCAACATCAAAATGAATGGAGAATCTAGGCCTTCTAGGACCTTTGTTCCAGTTACCTCTTCCTTTATTATTTCTGGCATGGTTTCCCCTGCTGAAGAATCTCATCATGTATCCAATAATTCATCAGTAACTAGCCCTTAAAAAACCATACATGACATTATGCTTGCATGAAACAAAATTTGGCTCAAGAATTGACACAAGACCCATTCAAATCCATATGTAAGAAATCATTTAATAATTTCCAAGTGAGCAGGGGGGTGGTAGGGTTCATGGGACATCTGAAGGGAATGTAATGAGAGAAAAATTGAGATAATGAGAAGGGGTAAATACACGAGTAATGCTCAGCAATTCATTAAATAATTGACTGCGTAAATAAAAACCAAAAATATCAGTTGCCACCCATTGTTGTGTCATATCTTTTGTCGTTGTTCACCGACCCTTTTTAATTCATTTTACAGAACAGGGATGCCAAAAATGAAATTGGGATTTTGAGGGTGGTATAATGAATGGAAAGTGGTAGCATGGGAGGGAATCAAATATGGATAGTGTTCGTATAAAAATAAATTAAATCAAATAATCAAACATAACTTTGTTCATACCTCCATAATTCAATCACCATTCACTTTTAAAACCACCATATACAATGTCACTTCTTTTACACATTGCTTGTTGACTTTCAAAAAAATAATTCATATGCCCATAAATAATCAATTTCAGTAGCCCTTGAATCCATATAACTTATACAATAGTCATAATAACAACATTTATATTTACATGATAAACACAATAACCTTTTGAGCCATAGTCATTCATATTCCAATGCTAAATCATTTTCCTTTAAAAAAAACAATAGAATACGCAAAGTGATCTCAACCATTTATAACCAATTCTTGTTCTTTAAAATCAAATAAGAACAAGCACAAAATTAACCACCATTATCCATTGTTTAAACATTGTTGGCATAATCGAATTGGGCGTTATAACTCATAATTGGTCCCTATGTTCCTCTCACACACTTGTTTCTCTTTTAAGAAACATAATCAACATAAGGATTGATTCGAACAAAATTCAACAATTAACATGCAACTCTGAGCCCAAACTTCTCATATTTTCGCATGTACAAACTTCCTTTTAAAATTTCCCAATCAATAAACATAACCAAATTGTGCCCAATAGACCAAGCAAACACAGTGCGTATTTACCCTTGACTGGATTGAACAATATCAAGATTGTATTAGGGTTTAACAAAACAAATGGGAGTAAGAACAGATGGTTTAATCAAAGGAATAAGTCCTCGAAAGAAAGACAACTGGATAGTCATGATAGTTAAATCATGCTCCTGGATCTTGGCAAGCCAATGTGCAAGCTTCCCTAAAATATAAGTTCGTGAGAGAAAAAATTTGATAGCAGGTAAAGGGACTTTTACCAGTGTGTGCTTACCCAAGATAAAGTAGCGAAATTTCTCCACAGCTTTAACAAGAGGGAAGGAATGTTTTTCAATATAAGAATATTTGAATTCATCATATGATAAGATTTGACTCATGTAAGCTATTGGTTTTTCGTTATTCTAGTCATCACATTGTATGAGGATAGTAGAGACTACTTCCTCTGTGGCATTAGTGTATATAATAAACTCTTTCTCAAAATTTGGCTTTGCCAAAACCGGTGCAGAATTGATTTCCTTCTTGATCCTTACGAAATCATTTTCAACATCATTAGTCCAAGAAAAGGAACGATCGTGCTTGAGAAGATTGTGAATTGGTTTGACCATTACAACAAAATCAGGAACAAACCTACAGTCAAAGTTGATGATGCCCATAAAGGCTTGAACCTCCTTTTTGGAAGTAGGAGCGGGAAGATTTAGGATAGTAGCAATCCTTTTGGGATCTATGCTTATTCCTGAATTAGAGACAACATGCCCAAGGAGATTTCCCTAGGTAACGTCGAAAATAAACTTAGAAGGATTTAAAGAAATGTTTAATTTCCCGCATCGCATGAGAACCTTTATAATATGACCAAAATGATCCAATCAGTTCTTTGAATAAACAGTCAAGTCATCAAGATAAATCTGAATAATCTTACCGATAAGATCATCAAAATCTATCTGCATAGCTATTTGGAAAGTGGCACCTACATTAGATAATACAAAAGGCATGCATTCATAAGAAAATGTGCCCCAGCGTGTAATAAAAGTGGTTTTGTATTTATCTTCCCTTTTTACCTTGATCTAATTATAACAAAAAAAATCGTCAAGTAAGGACATCATATGTGACCCTGCAACTTGTTGCAAAATCATTTCCATATTAGGGAGAGGAAAATAGTATTTTATGTTTTCTCTATTCAATGCACAGAAATCAACGCACAATCATATCTAACCAGTTGTTTTTCAAATGGGAACCAAATTGGAAACCCACTCAGAATACTTAACAGGGAAAATTATCCCAGCCTTCAAGAGTTTTTCAACTCCTTCTGAATAGTTGATTCAAGTGAGTGGTTAATGGTTCTTTGTTTTTGCCTAATCGGTTTTATGCCCTCCTTGATAGGGATGGCATGTTGTATAAGAGCAGGATCAAAACCATAACGATCCTCATAAGACCAATAAAAAACATCTTGAAATTCATGAAGTAACTTGGTGAATTTCAACTTCTCTTCATAAATACATTGGGCACCTATATTAACATCCTTTGGACAATTGAGTGTGTCAATGTTCAAGGATATGGTTTCACACACTTTCCTTTTCGACTCCTCTTCTTTATGATTTTTTTTGTTGCCTACATCACTCGATGAAAATGAACCTTCTAGAGGAGTCAAGCCCTTCGTAATTTTGTTGTCTTCCATGGATATAATCTCCTTGGGCTTATATGGTCCATTTTGTATGAAAGCACAGATGATTTCATCACCAGGGAAGACCTGCCATGATTCTACATTATCGGGGATATGAGGACGATATAAATATTGGAAAGTATAGTCAGGTCTTTGTGGCAGAAACTGCCAAGTAGGAGAGGTTGTAAAAATAGCTAACATGTCAGCCATTGAATTCAGTTCCCTTTTAACACGAGTGATGTTAAATGATAGTATGTTCAAGATAAGTGCCCAAATAGTTTGTGTGTAGTGTTTCATAAACTTTTTTCTAGGATAATATATCTTACGTACAAGGTTAACAACAAGTTCAGAGTCCCCAAAAATTGTAAGGTGACCACAACCTAAATTATAGTCATTTTCAATGCCTAGCAGTAATGCTTCAATTTCAGTGATGTTGTTTGTACAAGAAAATTCTAACCTACAGGGAAAGTTGTGAATTTTACCTACAAGAAAGTACAAGATAATACCATCTCCATTACCTTCGTTGGAGCATGAACCATCAAAGTGCATATGCCATATCCCATCCTCCAGGTTAATTTTTTCCAGGGTAGTGTTATCCTCATTTGCAAAGATGGAATACACTCCTAGGTCCTCCTCGACATAGTTTACATTAGGCTATGGGATGCTTTCTATATATGGTGAAATTATTCCCTCTCTTAGGACTATGATGTTCTTCCCATTTCAAGGAATGGATAAGTGTGTCACGTCGAGTGAGAGGTATCCACCTATCAAAGCTTGTCAGTCTCTTCCTAAGATGATTGAATAATTATTCACTAGCATGTCAATTACCTGGATATTAAGGGTTGTCCTTATCCCAGGATGCGTGCAAAAAACCAAGGTCATGTCTTTGATTTCACCAATGGTCGATTGTTGTAAAATATTATAAGAGAGCATGCTTCTGGCATTTTCATTTGTACAAGACAAGCCTAGTTATTCCATAATAATTTTTGACATTACACTTGGGTGCGAACCACCGTGAATCAGAAAACAATGGGCTATTTTGTCCATAATCTTTACAAAAAATGAGAAATGGATGATTTTTTACAAAGTGTCTAAAACTATTTACACCTAATTTATTTACACTTGAGTCCTCTTTATTTACCTCTTCAGTGAGATTGGCTATGGTGGAAGTTTTTCCTTCCATGAAATTTTTTAGATGCTTTTGTTGCTCAGGGATGAAAACCATGTCCAGAAGAGTAGCATCGAACTTGATATTAACCAATTGATTTAGAATGTTGTACTTGGAAGAGGGAAGAGGGGAGGGAGTTCCTTGACTGTCAGGATTTTTAGTAACTTGTACAGTAGAAGTTGGTGAAGTTGAGCTTGGGATAGAATAAGTACGAGGGGGATCATATTTCCCTTTTGAAGCATAGGATTTATTCTAAGTGTTTATGATCATGACATCCTCTGGTTCTGCGAAATCCAGAACAACAATGGTATTTTCAGGAATTTTGCCAAAGATTTTATCTTTGGCACTTTTCTTTACCTCACAAGTACTTTCCTCATGGTGTTCCTCAAACAATTTTCACCAACTTCGAGGCATGATGGCTTTAGACTGAAATTTGTTTTCATTAGGATTCCTAAAGGGTGGTGAAGAAGAAGATGAGGCCCCAGGAGTAAGTGAAGGGACACTTCCCTTTCACTCATACGCTATCATTAAGTTATTCATATCTTGTACAAGATGTAAGAGGGCGGACAAGTCTATTTTTTTAATCGAGTATCCCTTGGGAAGACATGTTCTTTCAAGTTGTTCTTCATACTCTAGACAAGTATGAAGAGTGGAACCAAGATTGTCAATAGATTTTTCTTCAAGCCTATGATGGTAGGGGGAAGGTAGAGAATTATAGTAATTCATAAAAGAGGCTTGGTTCTGAGGGCGAATAAGTTCAGGAATTTTGTTATATAGCTTGATGAAATGTAATTTGAAAGACTTGATAGTCTCCTTGTCTTTGTATGCAATGTTATTATATTCCCTCAATTGTTCGACTGGGCTTTTAGACTGCCCATAAGTAGATTTGAACTAGTAAACTAACTCCTCCCAAGTGGAAAGAATCTTAGGAGGGAGGTCAAATATATATCCCGTTGCTTTCCCTTCAAGGGAATTAACAAATAAGCACATGCAAGTATCATTGTCATTAGCTCCTATATTATGACAGGCATTAGAAAATGCCACCAAGTGTTCATTCGTAGTGACTGTGTTATTTCCTGGAAACCTAGGGAGATGCTCTTTGAATTTTGGAAGTGGATGAGTAGCATGTTCTAGGTTCAGAGGAGAGGATACATGCCACGGGGTAGTAGTAGCATCTTCTTCGAATTGAAAGAGTCCATACTTATTTATGACCTTCGTGGGGTTGGTAGTAGATTAGATAGGGACTTGATGGCTATACAAGCTACCAATCACTAACGAGGATGAAGGTTGAGATGAATAAGCACCTCTAGTGCCACCAGATCCACCCAAAGATTCCATTTTGTGAATGATGGGTAAGGGAGAGAAAGATGAACTAGATGAATCATAAAAAAAATTCCTTAGAGTACCTCGTTGGGTTGAAAAAACAACGTTTCTTCTTCCTATTTCAGTGATAGGATTGATATCATGTGATAAACCTCTTCTTCTCCTAGAGATGTGAGGGTTTAAGGACATGAAAAGAAGATAAAAACTTTAGGAAAAAGAAATATATGGTTGATTCCTAGGCTACCTTTGCCTGGCCTCCGAGCGTTCTCGGACACTTATGTATTGTTTAATTACTTCCCACGAGAGTTCAAGCTCATCCCAGTTGTTAGTAGTTTCTAGGATAGTACTGAATAAGGTTAAAGAAATGCTAGTATGGTCTTTAAGACCAGGCTCAATATTGGGTTGCCTTGTAATAGGTATTGTCATGAAGGAAAGAAAACAGTTAAAGAATCGAAAGAAGAAAAATAAAATTTTCAATTATAATCACGCATACAACCCACCAAAGAGATATGGAATATCTCCCCAGTATGGTCGTCAAATAAATGTTGAGGAAAAGATATGAATTATCTTACTCAAAAAAAATTGAATCTTGTCTGGATAAGACAAGATAGTCGGGAATATCACCCTATGTTTTATAGCCTCAAAAATATTTCCCAATACATAAGTATTAATTACAAGGGTTTAGGCTGATTTTTTAATGAAAAGAATGTTGCAAAATAACATAAAGTTTTTATATAAGTTTCTAAAAAATATACAGATTACAGAAAGTAAATGTGGAGATCAAAAAAACAAAAGTAACCAAGTCACCAATGCACACAAATGAGATAGAATAGCAATCTTCTTTATTTCATTCCAAGAAATCAAAAGTATCTTCCTCTTTACAAAATCCTTGTGAGGGCATGGACCAAAGTCTAATTTAGAGATCCTCGATGAAAACCATACAAAAGGACTCTGACAAGAAGTAAAAACTGAACTTTATAATCTGGATCAGCTTGCCATAGACTATTTCCAATTTGACTTTGCACAATATCCTTTATCAGCTATGAAACTTAATCCATAAATGGACAAGTATACGCAGACTATCAAGGATGGATCAACACCTCTAAAACAAGCATTTGAATGATTTGGTTCAGTTCTGAACCTTGTTGTCTACGATAAGACCCTGCTATCAAAAAGAGAATTAGGCATTTATGAACTCAATAATGAATGAAAACTGAAATTGTCTCATGAAAAAAAAGAGCAAACCTTAGTCTTCTTTCTCCTTTTATTCTCTACTTTTTTTCTTCTTCTCATTTAGCTTTTATTCCTTCCAAATAAGTTTAATCATTTCAACTACTTTATTTAGTTCAGTTAGTTTGACTTAACTAATTTAGTTTAGGATAAATAATAGTAATAATAATAGTTAAGGGTCTTTATTTAATAATAACTAGGTAGGTGGGACCCCTTGTGATTCCCTTCTTTTATTCTTTTCAAATTATAAAATAAAAAAACAATTGGATAATCATTTAAACACATCCCACCTTGTAACTCCCTTAAATACCTTCAAAATTTAAATATTTAAATATCAGAAATAATTCAAATCATATCCAAAATTATGTAAATATCCACATTATCCAAAAAATATCTTGTTGTCCAAAACTTTCTATAGAACACTTTCTTCATCAACTCATTCATAAAACACATAAATTAAAATCCATATTTGCCACTCTGAGAGGCAATCTTTCTTTCATCATTGTTGTCCTCCTTTGACTTCCTGGAAGTAGTCTTTGGTTGATTTGAACCTTGAGGTTGTATCTCACTAATAACATGGGAACAATCATCCTTCAGATGCATACAAGAGGACACTGATTTTGAAGAGTCATTTGAAGGAGAGGAAGGGGAGGCAGTATCTTTGCCTTTATCTTGCACACAAGGACGTCAATTTTAATCCTTTTACTAGCATGAGAGGATTGAATAGGTGAATGCACAGGGGAAATTTGAACATCAGGATTTACAGGTGGTGGAGGAGGTAATGACAAATTGGGCCAGCCATGATGGTGAGAGACAGTCGGATTGAAAATCTCTTGCCATCCATCATTTGCAAGGACACATGAGGAGGCACAAAAATACTAGAGATGTTTTTAGGCTGGAAGGGAGGTCTCTCTAGTCAAGGTTGTACTATTCCTTTCCCGATCTAGTTAAAGAACCCAACTTGGAACAGTTGGTTCAATTCCTGGGGGTCAGCATCAAAATGAATGGAGAATCTAGGCCTTCTAGGCCCTCTATTCTAGTTACCTCTTCCTCTATTATTTCTTCCATGGTTTCCCCTGCTAAAGAAAATCATCCTATATGCAACAATTCATCAGTAACTAGCCCTTAACAGACCATACATGACATTCTTCTTGCATGAAACAAAATTTGGATCAGGAATTGACAAAAGACCCATGCAAATTCATCCAGAAGAAATCATTTAATAATTTCCAAGTGAGTAGGGGGGTGGTAATGTTCATGGGACATATTGAGGGAGTGTAATGAGCGAAAAGGTGAGATAATGAAAAGGGTTAAATACACAAGTACTGCTCATCAATTCATTAAATAATTGACTGCTTAAATAAAAACCAAAAATGTCAGTTTCCACCCATTGTTGTGTCATATCTTTTGTCGTTGTTCACCGACCCTTTTCAATTCATTTTACAGAACATGGATGCCAAAAATGATATTGGGATTAGTAGGGGGGTATAATGAACGAAAAGTGGTAGCATGAGAGGGAATAACATATGGATATTGTTCATATAAAAATAAATTAAATCAAACAATCAAACATAACTCTGTTCAGACCTCCATAATTCAATCAACATTGACTTTTAAAACCACCATCTACACTATCACTTCTTTTACACATTGGTTGTTGACTTTCAAAAAAACAATTCATATGCCCAGAAATACTCAATTTCAGTAGCCCTTGCATCCATATAACTTATACAACAGTCATAATAATAGCATTGCTATTTACATGATAAACACAACAACCTTTTGAGCCACAACCATTCATATTATAATGCTAAATCCTTTTTCCTTTTAAAAAAACCAATAGAAGACGCACAGTGATCTCAGCCATTTATAACCAATTCTTGTTCTTTAAAATCAAATAATAACATGCACATAATTAACCGCCACTTTCCATTATTTAAACATTGTTGGCATAATCGAAATGGGCGTTAGAACTCATAATCGGGCCCTATGTTCCTCTCACACACAGGTGTCTCTTTTAAGAAATATAATAAACATAGAGGTTGATTCAAACAACATTCAACAATTAACATGCAACTCTGAGCCCAAACTTCTCATATTTTTGCATGTACAAACTTCCTTTTAAAATTTCCCAATCAAGAAACAGAACCAAATTGTGCCAAATAGACGAAGCAAACACAATGCATATTTACCCTTGACTAGATTAAACGATAACAAGATCATATTAGGGATTAACACAACAAATGGGAGTAAGAACATATGGTTCAATCAATGGAATAAGTCCTTGAAACACAGACAACCTATGCCTTCAAAAATTTACCACAGAGAAGTAACATGTAACAACTCTTGATAGTGAGGGTTATCAAATGGTAGTCAGTCACCTCCAACAGAGAACGAGAAGAAGTGAACACTTAATAGCATTGTAACAAAAATGTCTGAGCACAAACAGTGGCCAACCAAAGCATAAACAAAAATTCCATAAAAGTTCTGAGTGATATTAAGCCCGACTGTGCAATGTTTCTAAGCAACAATGATAATGAGGGAAACGTCATGATAAATAACAGCTCGGGGCTCAACTAAGACATGGAAAGAAACACTCCAACTCTTAACAGTTCACATTGCAACCCAAAGAATCGAAACATATCAACCATAGAGACGAAAAGGAGTGGCAAAATTTAGCACCAAGACTGGTTGCAAAAACCATGCACAAAACTCAGAGCTTGCTAAAATATAATCATAAGTTCCACAGAGAACCAGAGAAAAAACCCCAAGCTGGTCGAACATGCCTTTCTATGATTTAACCAATAAACGCATGCACAGAATATGCATAGCAAAGAATAGCCATTATTATTTATTTAAAATGTCAACGGTCTAGAATATTCACAAGAAGAATCCACAGACACAGCACCGATACACAGTCCAAAAACTTAAGAAAAACACAGACCTCAAGCAATTATGAGCCAAAAATTGATTCATAATGCAGAGTAACCATCATGGATGGAAATATAAGGAACCATACCTGGAAGAGCTTGCTCGAGGGAGAGAGTTAGATTGTATCTTCCTTCACAACCAAAAATCGTGGAGCATCAAAAACCACCAAAGCCAAAAGACCAAATGCAAGTATGGCTAGGGTGACGGGCCTCGATGGTTGTTTGAGTGACGTGCAGTAAATGAACGTCGCTTCCTTCCCCAGCCTCATTCAATTCAACGTACAAGCCAGCTAACTCACCATAACACTAAGCATTAATCAACCACATATTTCATTGCCATATCACAAATTGCATAGTGTGCCACCCTAAGTAATGCCAAACTCTTTTAACAATAACAATGTGCCATAATATTACCCCATGTGTTTCCACATAAATATTTTAACAAAGCGCATAAGTCTAGTAGCAAGGGTTTATACGCCCTCATTTTGTCACAATTATACATAACCTTAGGGCTTGTGTATAGTCCTTTTGTTTAGAAGAGCTTCCATACCATCCCCTTATATGAAATCCTATGTAATACAATTAATCCATGTTTAATTGCAACATCCAAAACAAATCTTGTATTAATCCTCTTATCCATAGGATAGCCATAATTTGTGAGGGACCATCAAAACCATCTAGCCATGCAACAATCAACCAACCATTTTATGTCGTCATAATGATTAAAACCATGACTTGAATCATCAAAATGTAGAATATTGTGTTGGCATGATCATAACAACAAAAAAAATACATAAGTGAAACATATCCATCATGGCACCACTAGTCTACAAGGGGGTTGCACCTAGTAGTTTATTATTATTATTATAAATAAATAATAGAGCTTGGCAATCATTTGCGAACAGTATTCATCGTTGTGATTTTAAGCGTCAACACAGGGATCTTTTATATTATGGTGTATTTGCAAACTTGGAAACTCTCAATGACAGTTGTTTGAATGAATGCATGTTTCGGTATTTTTTATATTATGGTGTATTTGCAAACTTGGACACTCTATGTGCATGATAGTCAGTGACAATACTGTACTACTTTGACATTTATTATTATTATTATTATTATTATTATTATTATTATATATATGATCATCATCTTGCAGTTCACAATATTATGTGTTAATTTGATTTTTTGTTTATGCGGTATTTTGAATGTATATTAATGTTCATGGATATTTTATTATGGTGTATTTGTGGACTCTGATGTTTTTTAATATGTGTGTGTGTGTGTGTGTGTGTGTGATCATCTTGCAGTTCATCTAAATTGCAATATTATATGTTTTAATTTGATTTTTTGTAGATTCAGTAGTTTGAATGCACATTGTTCATGGATATTATATTATGGCATCTTTGCATACTTGGAAACTCTCAGTCGCAGCATTGTACTACTTTTAACATTTTTTATTATATATATGGTCATTTTGCAGTTCATTTAAATTGCAATATTATATGTTTTAATTTGATTTTATGTCAGATTACTTTAGATTTTTATCATGATCATGTTAGAATCAATCTTTTATCTTTTATTTTATGTTTTAATTTAGGTTTAATACTAATTTATTTAATGTTTTAATTTAATTTTAATACTAAGTTATTTAATGTTTTAATTTAACTTTAGTACTATGTTTGTTTATGCATTACACAATTAATTTATGCTAAATAATAAATTATACATATCATTATATAATTGGTCATTTACTACTAAACTTGTAGTAAATATAATGATTATGCAACTAATAAACATTATATCAATACACTACCAATTTACATAAATCAGTGAATCAAAATGACTAAATATGTTACTAGTTGATGGCAATAACTGATACAAATGACTAAATTTACTACTTGTTGACGACAATAAATGATTACCACGACTACATAAATAACCAGTTAATGACAATCAATGACTACAACAATGACTAAATATACTACCAATGGATGGAAATTAGAGAATAAAGATGACTAGATATACTACTAGTTGACGGAAAATGATGATTACAATGACTAAATATACTACTCGTTGACATAAAATTATGATTACAATGACTAAATATACTACTAGTTGACGGAAATAAATGATACACATGACTAAATTTACTACTTGTTGACGACAATAATGGACTACCACGACCAAATAAATGACCATTCAACAACAATTAATGGCTAAAACAATCACTAAATTTACCACCAAAATGGTCAACCAAAACAACCAATAAATGACTAAAATGTTTTAGTCATATA
Source organism: Picea engelmannii (assembly GCA_009831015.1). Taxonomy (NCBI): domain Eukaryota; kingdom Viridiplantae; phylum Streptophyta; class Pinopsida; order Pinales; family Pinaceae; genus Picea; species Picea engelmannii. The sequence continues at coordinate 1,305,024 of ML777334.1, read as the reverse complement.
TTTGGTCGGGTTATATATGTCTGGCAATATACTACTAGCAGTCACGTGACTAAACTTAGTCATTTATATGCAATTTTTAGTCATTTTTTTAGTCATAAATTTATCTTTTTCTACTAGTGAAGGAGCTACTGAGTAGCAACGATTTTCCCTAGGGTGACCAGCTTGCTAGGAAACAATGAAAACCACCAAGGTGAAATTAGGTAAAAGATATAATTTTTCCAAGTAAATGTCCCATAATCGAGAAAGGATTCTTTGCAACATGCTCAAATGCTTCAAATATTAAAGTGACATTGTTAAGAACCAAATATCAAAATAGCATATAACAATACTAATGTAATATGCCCCAATTAAGGGGTAATGTGCCACGAATTAGGGCTTAACATGCCCCTCCCCTTCAGACAAGTGTTTTCCTCAACACTTGAGTAGTTATGGATGCTTCTGTATAAAATACTCATCTTCCCACGTGAAATATTCAGCAGGTAGTTTCTTCCACTTAATGAGATACTCTGAAAATGATCTATTCCTCAGCTAGAGAATTCTTGTGTCAGTGATAGCTTCAAGATCCAATATGGTTTTTCCTTCCTCGTCAAGCTCTGGAAATATAGTTTGAACTGGGATCTTGTCACCTATAACCTTATTTAAGCATGAAACATGGAAAACATGGTGTACTCGTGAAGATGCAGGCAACTCCAATTTGTATGCCATAGTACCAATATTTATCAACACCTTATAAGGGCCATAGTACTTTGGTGATAATTTTTTATCCTTCTTATCTTGCTTGAGGGACATTTGTTTGTATGTTTGTAGTCTTAAAAATACCCAATCCCCCACTTCAAAACTTCTTTCACTACGATGTTGATATGCTTGTTGTTTCATGCAATTTTGTTCCATGGTCAGGTTGTCATTTAAGAGTTGGAGAACTTGTTGTCGATGCTTGATGTGATCTTCCACTTCTTGAAACTTAATTTTTTCTTTTAGAGAAGAAGTTATGGATGGTGGGTGATATCCATAAAGTGCCCTAAATGGTGTCATTTTGTTTCAGTATGAAATGAAGTGTTATACCAACATTTTTCCAAGGGTAACCATTTGAACCATTGTGTTTGTTTATCAGAGACAAAGCAACGAAGGTATCCTCCCAGACATTTGTTCACTATCTTAGTTTTTCCATCGGATTGAGGATGATAAGATGAGCTATGAGCCAATTGAGTACCCAAACAAGAAAATATTTATGTCCAAAAATGTCCAGTGAAGATGGGATCTATGTCACTTACAATAATTTTTGGGCTTCCATGTAGCTTTTGAACTATCTCCATGAATGTGGTAGCAACTGTACTGGATTTGAAATGACAAGAGAGTTCACAAAAGTGTGATTACTTGGTAAGTCTATCAACAATCACCATGATGACACTCTTTCCTTTAGACTTTGGTAACCATGTGATGAAATCCATGGAAACCTCCTCCGAGCACTGACTTAGAATGGCTAATGGTTGTAAAAGAATTGGCGTCTTAACTATTTCCACCTTATTTTGTTGGAAAACCAAACATTCTTCCACAAACCTTTGAACATCAATTTTAAAGTCATCCCAAAAAAACTCCCTCTTGACCATGTGATAGGTTTTCAAAAATCCTGATTGCCCTCCTACCAGAAAGGCGTGCAATTCCAAAAGTACATTTTTTTTTGAGTTGGGAGTTCTTACATAAATATAAGCGATCTTTGTACCATAGTGAATCATTTTTCCATGTAAATGTATCAGATGCACTGGAATCCTGATGCAATCTTTGAATGAGAATCCACACTTCTTTTCCATTATTCCATTCATCCCTTGCTTTTGTTATCCAATTAGGTTGGATGATAGAGATAGCACAGAGAAATTCCTCAACATCTTCATCCTTTCTTGAGAGGGCACCTACCACAACATTTTGATTCCCCTTTATGTAGATGAATTCAAAGTCATAACCCAACATCTTGGTCACCCATATTTGTTTCTCATATGAAGATAGTCTTTGTTCCATTAAGTCTTTAAGAATGGCATGATATGTTTTGACCTTGAAGTGCCTACCTATTAGGTAAGGGCGCCATTGCTTCAATGCATGTAGTATTGCCATAATTTCCTTCTCATAAATAGTTTTTTGTAAGTCCTTTCCCTTGAGTGGTCGACTTTCAAAATCAAGGGGCCTTCCTTATTGCATTAGAACGGCACCAATGCCATTTCCCGAGGCATCACACTCCATAATAAAGGTTTTTGTGAAGTCTGGTGTGGTCAAGACAAGATATTTTCACATTGCCTCTTTAAGTTCTTCAAAAGCTTGAGTTTCCTCTCGAGTCCATGAAAATGCATCCTTATTAGTTAATGCAATTAAAGGTGTTGATATTCTTCCATAGTTATGAAAAAACTTTTTGTAGCAACCTATCAAACACAAAAATACTCTAAGATTCTTCAATGTTTTTGGAATCGAATAGTCCATCATGGATTTAATCTTCTTAGGGTCTACCTTGACACCTTCATGAGATACAATATGACCCAAATACTCTACCTCCTTCACCCCAAAAAAACATTTGGACGGTTTGGAATATAGGTGTTTCTCCTTTAGTAGTTGTAGCACCTTGTCAACATGCCAAACATGATCTTCCCAAGACTTGCTATAGATTAGTATATCATCAAAAAATACTAACACAAATTTTTGAAGGAAGGGCTTGAAAATGAAATTCATCAACCCTTGGAATGTGGAAGGTGCATTCGTAAGGCCAAAAGACATGACCAAAAATTCATTATGGCCTTCATGAGTTTTGAATTTTGTTTTTGGGATATCTTCTTCCTTCATTCTAATCTAATGATACCCTGAATGGAGATCCAACTTTGTGAAGTATATTTCTCCATGTAGTTCATGTATCAATTCATCAACGATGGGAATGGGAAACTTGTTTTTAATGGTGATCTTGTTGAGCTCTCTATAATTTGGACACATACACCATGAGCCCTCTTTCTTGAGTACCATTAGCATCGGTGCAGAGTAAGAAATTTGGCTAGGTATAATAATGCCAACCTCTAACATTTCTTCAACCATACGTCAATTTCACACTTATGGGCATGAGTATATTTGTAAGGCTTGATGTTAGGAGCAACACTCCCAGGAATTAAGTGAATGGCATGATCATGATCGTGAGTGGGTGGAAGACCTCTGGGAATATCTTCAAATACTTTGGAATGCTTATCAATTTTCCCTTGCAGATCTAGGGGAATATATGGCTTAGATGTTTGAACATCTAGTGAGCATAGTTGTACAATTACACCTTGATGCCCCTTTTTCAATAATTTTTTCATGCCATTAGAGCTTACCCCCTTACTGGGTTTCCCTGTGATACCCCTTAACTTAGATTCATTTCCTTCCAATGAAAATTTCATGAAAAGTTCTTGAAAATTAAAATCCACGATTCCCAATGATTGTAACCATTGGACCCCTAATACGACATCAACACCACCCATGGGTATAGAAATCATTGGAATATTCATTACATATTCCCCCATAGTAAGATTGATCTTGTGGAAATTTCCTGAGCAATTGATAGTTCCTCCATTTGCAATCATTACTTGAAACTCTAGTGTTGGATATATAAAGCAATTGAGAGATTTGGCTAATTTGCAGTGAATGAAATTATGATTACTACCAGAATCAATTAGCATTATTACCTTATTATTTTTTATATATCCTTCGATCTTGAGGGTTTTAGGAGTGCTAATTATAGCCAATGCATGACATGATATGGTGGGAGTCATCTCTTCAGAATAAATATCTTCTACATCTTCATCTTGAGATGGTTCTTGTTCTCCTTCCTCTTCACAATCTATGTAGAATAATTTCTTCTCACCACACTTATGTCCCTTACTGTACTTTTTGTCTCAATTAAATCATAAACCTTTTTCTTTTCTTTCCTCCAATTGTTGAGGTGTTAACCTTGTAGGTTGAGGTGGTTCAGAAGAAGGAACATTATTCTCTAAATAGATGTTAGGGGTGGTCCTTCTAGTATCCATAGCCAAATTTTTACTTTCAACATTTCTCGCCATCCTGAACACATTCTCCAATGATTTGGGTTCCCAAATGAGAACCTCATGTTGAATGTTATCCTTTAAAGTTCCTATGAAGACATCAATCAAGTGCTCATCTGGAATATTTGTTACCTTTATATTCAATCTTTGGAAGTTCTCAATGTGCTCCGGAACTGAACCCTTTTGCTTGATATTTATCAATTGGATTAAGAAGGTATTGCTCCTTGTATCCTCATAGTGTGTTATCATTTCTTTCGTGAAAATTTTCTGCCAACGATACCACACAAATTGATTAGGTTCTAAATATAAGGACACAATTTGTACCTTTTGTGTTTAAGGCACATCATGTAGATCAAAGAACTTATCCATCTAGAGTATCAATGTGATTGGATCCTTTCCATCAAAATTTCTCATATCAATCTCAGGAAAGTGGTTGGTCTTCAACCCAAAGTTGGAGTTTCTCCAGTATTGATTCATCTTCCTTGTGTCCCCATCATGAATTTCATGGGATACATTGTTACTTTTAGGTGGCCTCTCTATTAGCAAATTTTTTAAACCTTCCATGATCTCCTCTTTTAAGCCATCCATCTTAGTATCCATCATCGCTTCCAGCTTAGCTTTAGTTGAATCCATCATCCTTTGTATTTCATATTTTGTTACTGCCTTCTTTCGTAAATCATCTATGTCCTTGAACATTTCTTCACCTTCATCAAGAGTCCAAGTAGGACTGTCTGAGGGATTATTTGGTGTAGAAGTTTCATTTTTTGGTGGCATGTTGGCCAAGTATCACTGCAAGCTAGGTTAGGAAGAGGTCCTCACAGACAAGGGATTGTTAGGTGTTATATCTCTCTGATATATGTGCAGGGTCTAACAATAGTACTCGGCCCAATATCTCAGGGAAATAACTAACTAGGCTTGACTATGCCCTTAGCCGTACTATCCGACTACCGATGTACTAGAGAGTGATCTCCCCGAGTGTTGTTCTTAGTGTACTATAACAACAAGACAACCAAATAGTTTACTCGGTTGGTCTCAAGATTCTAGGGGGTCTCCTGATATACAACAGGTATGTGGGAGATCAAATATGTCATGTTTTTGTCTAATGTGCAACCGTTCGAAAGGGGCCTTCCGATATACTCTAGGTACATGGAAGAACCACATTGTCCCCGAGTTGTAACACTGACAAGTAACGACAGCTCCTATGTTTAAAGATGTCGGAATACATTTATACCTAAAAAACCCTAAGATTCTCCCAAATTTATGTGATACTCCTTTTATCCCACTTTATTCCACTTTTTGAATCACCCCAATTGAATCTTCTAGTCAAAAGATATGCAAAATTCCAAAAAACAAAATGCACCTTTTAAAACCCTAATTTCGAGATTGTTCTGCTAGCTGACCTTTCTTTTGTTGTAGATATGCAATTTCATCCCTTATAAGTCTAAAATTTCTAACTATGGTAGCATTATGTGTCTTCTTTCCAACCCCACAGGTTAGACTAATATTGGATTCTCCAATAGAATTTTATGATAACTTTCCCAAGATGTGTTGATTTTTTTCCCTTTCAGGAGATTGAACTTGTACATACTTCCATGTGTCACTGTCTTCCCTTTGGAACTTGAAATTTGTACCAGTAAAAATTAGTTCTATACCCTAACCAATTTAATGAGTCTCATGCAATTTGGAGGTCTGTAGCATCAGATATAATAGTTTTCCCAAAAACACATGTTTTAGACTGAAATCTAGACCAACCAAAAACCCTAATTTCCTTAGGGAATAACTTTCATAGTAAAATGAATCAAGGGATCAAATTTGTATAAAATATACTTCATTATTCCTCCTTCATGTTGTAAAAGTTTCAAAACCTGAAACCAAGCCAAAAAAATTGGGATCAAAAATTCCAAGAAGACTTGTTTCAAACTAGTTTCAGGACTAGTCAAACACCCTAACTTGAACATAATGTATCTCCATAATTATAATGAACCAAGATCTGAAATTTGGACCCAATTTATCTATATATGTCACCTCTACACCATAAAAATTCCATATATTGAAACCCTGCATAAAAAAAAAATTAGTTAAAATGTTCGACAACATGGGTATTCCAACAGAGGATGAACACCTTCAGTAATCGCTCACACAACCAGATCAAAGATCAACACACCGATTTTTTGATGTGGTAAAGCCCCTAAGGGGAAACATCCACGGCCCCGACCAACACGGCCACTTGGAGATTTTTATTAATGCAAAAGAAAAAGATTATAGAGAGATTTTACAAGAGAGTTTTTCACAATCGATCATCGGCAAATGACCCTCCATGCTCTTTAAATAGAGATCATGGACCAATCGATCAATGGTCATTAATATAGAGGAGAATATGAACCTTTGGATCACTCTATGTCAAGAACATATCGTGACCATCAAATTTCCTAACTACAAATGCATACTAAAGAAACACACTTTTACCTAACGACACATTAGACCAAGTAGATCTTAACTAACTCCTAAGTGTTTAAATATCCTAATAGAAAATTCCAAGAAGACTTGTTTTGAAGAATCTAGTCCCAAAGATTGTCTAGCTCTAATACCAAATGTTAAGAACCAAATATCAAAATAGCATAAAAACCTTAAAATAAGTACTCAACGCCTTGAAAAATATAGAAATTCAGATAATAATCCTCTTCGAGGGGGAAACCTCCTTATACATCATATGAATTCACAATTACAATATGATTCCAAATGAAAAGGTCTCCTTGGTATATATAAGATACTAGGAGGTACAATTACAACTAATGGACCCAAGATGACATAAATAAAATAACAATACTAATGTTATATGCCCCAATTAAGGGGTAATGTGCCATGAATTAGGGCTTAATAGACACTTACCATGACACAAGAATTTTTACCTCATGAAGCAAGACCCATTGTCCCTTGGTACCAAGCCGATGTAATGGATGTTTCTTTGTTGTTGGTAATTAGTGGCGATAAAAAATGAATAGGTGGGACCATACAAGCTCTATTGGTCAATATGACTCTCGGGACTCCATGTATGCTACATGTGGGCCTCGAGACATGATCTCCTTAGTTACCCCTAGCATTAGGGGGTAACTTTTCCTCTAAATTATGCACTCCTAAATCAACTAGATCTTGAAAGTTGCTAACATTCCTCTCTTCCATGTTGGTTAATTCCTAGATTGTGTCAACACTCTTTCTATAATTGGAAAAGTTTTAGAAAATTATGGTATTCATCCCCTAATTCAATCCAAGTATTTCTACTCTTGATCCTCCATTCCCTATCCAAAACTAAATTTTCATTTTTTATCCTCATCACTAAGTTGACATCCCAAATTAGCATAAAAACGTGATTATAGGTTCTTCTCCACTTATTTTAACTGACCATCACTTTCTCTATGTATTTTTCTTGCCTAGTCTGCCACCTTCTCCTTCACTCTTTTCAAATCCTTTACAAATAGTTGATGAGAATTTCCCTCCTATGAAGGGTCATTCCTCAACCAATTTACCTTCATCGGGTCTTGAAACTCCAGCTCTATTTCCCTACCCGGATTAAAATTGGAAGAAGCTCTTAGTTTTGGATCATTTTTATCCAATTTCAAAACAACTGGAAAGTGACCTAACCATCTATTGGATCCTACCCATGATCAATATATTTCCATATTCTATATAAATTCCCCATGGAAACACAATATATCCTTGATCTATTATTTCTCCAAGTTGGCTTAAGCTTAATAAGCTCAATGTCCACAACTCCTACTAGTTTAAACAAGTTGTGGAAAAAATCTAGCTAATATATCCACTCTAGAATTGGACCCCCTATTGGCTCAGGGTTTTAGACCCAAGGTTCAAAATGATTTACCAAAGTATACCCCATTAGCATTATCACATTCAATATTCAATGACTAGATAAGGTCTCACCCGATACTCCATGAGAATTACAAATACCGAACAATTGTGCATTTCATAAAGGAACAATACAGATGGGAAAGGCTTAGCTTGGAGCTATGCATTAGATTATATTCATTCATATCAGCAATAATATAACTGAAGCACAATCTAACATATATAACAAGCATTCATCAATAACATATCTCATGACATGAAGTATCAATTGGGTCTCATGCTTTCATTCATTAGTCAAAAATAATCATTTAGATACATAAAGGGTCATAGCCTTCTAAGAGACTCATTAAGCTTGAACCAAAGACCAAAGAATCAGATCTCGATTTGATTTCTCTCTCATATTACAATTACAACTCTATAATTACAATGAACAACTCAACTAAGACCAACAATAATGAACCAAAATAACAACCATTACTAGTATGTGTGCATTCCTTTTATCTCTGCACAAGCATGGCAATGATAACAAATATTCTACCTCACTAACAACCTCAAGCATGACCAATTAGTCTTTTACAAAATGGTTATGAATCATTACAACTAATCATGACTAGATGTGCACGTGACTTCTTACAAGTATTTGTGTGGCACTAGAGTCTACACTCACACTGCAAAATGGTTGGTGCAATCCTAGTAGAAAATAGTCGACGTGCACTGAATGTTGGTGTTTCATGGTAAAAATATTGTGGTGTATGTGTCATGAAAAACTTGTGGTTCATGAATGGTATTTCCAAAACCTTGGTGCCACTAGGCCCCCAACATTATTAGTTGGTTCATCCTTAAGCCAACAAAATTCATTGTGATTCAACGGAGGCAACGTATAGCACCTCATGCATGAGTTCATTGATGAAGTTTTGGAACTCTAACTCGAAATGAACAAAAATATTCAATTGTTCCTTCATGTCATGGAAAATGTGTTGACCTCTTCCATCGTGGTTGACCCATACGTAGGCTTGATCTGTGCACTTAGTTTGATCACTAGGGTTTCCTTTACCTGTGCATCTGCTAACGTATAGTGATTTTGTTGGGACTGTTACCCCCTCATACTAGGGGTAACTAAGGATATCATGTCTCGAGGCCCACAGGTAACAGACATGGAGTTTTGAGAGTCATATTGAGAAACAAAGCCCACATGATCCTTTTTATTCATGTTGATCACCACTCATCATCAGCAGTAGAGAAACATCCACTACATCGGCTTGGTCCCTTAAGACAGTAGGTCTTGCTTCATGAGGTAACAATTTTGGTTTTGTGGTAAGTGTCATTTTAATATTTGAATCATTTGATCATGTTGCAAATAATCCTTTCTTGATTATGGAACTTTTGGTCAGAAATTATACCTTTTGCCTAATTTCACCTTGGTGAGTGACATAGTTTCCTAGTAAGTGGGTCACCCTTGGGAAAAGGGTTTCTACTAGGTGGTTCTTTGAAGGGTCATCGTAACATTCCCCCTCATACTTACCACTTTCAACTCTTCTTTCTCTTTTGTCTCCTCATCTTTTGGGTTTTCAGGTTCATTGACCCAAGAAGAGATTGTACCTCCTTCCATGGGAAGAAGGGGATAAAGGCCCAAAGATGTTGTAGCTAGAAAAAGAAAAAATCCAATCATTGTCCTTCTAGATACTCTCCCTAAGGTCCTGAGGGAAATGAAATGCTACTCCATAAAATTCAAGGACCTTATTCTAAACACATAACTAATAAATGTCTCGCTTGTTGAGGGAATGAACTTGCGGTGACTTTTACTTTCCATTGCATATGACACTCAATGCGCTCCTAGCTTCAAGTGGAATTGCGGTAATCTTTACTTTCCCTTCCATATAGTACTCAATGTTAGGACTTTAATAAATTTAATGCAAAAGGGCATGGAAAAAGGTTGCATTGCAAACGAAGGTGTGACACACCCTCTACAAAGGAACCCATAAATGAGACAATATGAACCCTTGTATGTCAAGCACCGCATACCTAGAAGTATTTCCCCAAATCCACCTCACACTCACTACATGACTTAGAAAATTTCCTCTTGGGAAACATCCCTTGATTTGGGGATTGACCTACCCAATAGGGCACCATGACACCCCTCCCATACTTAAATTAGGAAAAACTTATAAGGTCTTTGAGAATTTGTTTAATTTGAAAAGGGGGGTTTGATGCACATGTTTCGGTGGTTCTTCTATTAGATATGGCTTACTTAGCATGATAATTTTGAATTGTTATCCCTTGGAGGGCATATTTGTTATTCTTTGAAGGACCTTTCCCATAGGATGGATGCTAGACCCCATGTTTGGGGCACCATTGATGATGAGCGTTGTGCATGGAAGATGAAGGATGTTACCTTTGGAGGAATTTTGGTATGGCTAAAAGATGAGACCCCACCTTATTCCACCTAAATGTTGGCCTTTAGAGGCCTAGAAGTCACCTCCCTATCTCATTTCGTCACCTAGAGGCTAGGGCTTGATAGATTCACTTGGTGGATTAATGGAGGAGGCACTTGACATGGACTTTAGCCTATAGGACGGTGACACATGGCCTCTGGAGGCCCAACATTCGACATATTAAGCTTGGACATCACATCCTAGAGCCCAACATCACCTTTTTAGGGTATGATGTCACCCTTCTAGGGTTTTATTTGATGTAAATTTAATTTTTTAAATTTGAAAGGGCAAATTAAGAAGTAGGCCCTCTTGTGAAAATACATGAATTTTCAATGAAGTTTTTTCATGGCTAGGATTTCCCATATAAATATGGCTAGCTAAAATTTCATTTTATCATAACTTTTCCTCACACAAGTGAGAGTGATCTGAAATTTTCTCTATCTTTGGGGTTATTGGTCTTTTCTACTCATGCACTATCTTTTGGAGGACAACTGTGGAGATTGGTTTGTTGAGTTTTGGATGAATTTGTTGCAATTAGGGTTTGTGGTTATAATATCTTGGTGAAGTATATTTCTTCAATATCATTTCATGCTATTGAATGCTTGTGGTAAAATTTAGTTGTTCATGTTGAAAGTTTTTCTTTATAAACCCTAAGAGAGGAGAATAAGTGCTTCCTCCTCTCACAAGTTGTTTTCATCCATAAATTTGTGAAGGAAATCATACCTAGGTGAAACTCCTAAAGCCCTAAAGTGATATCTCTTTAGGAGTTTAATTCTAGACTCTTTATTATTATTTTCTTTGAGACTTAAGAAGGGAGAAAAGATTGCTAGAGCCCAAAAGTTCTTGCACTCTAGCAATCCTTATCTTCAAGGATTGAAATCTAAGGCCCTAATGTGATAGAACCTTAGAATTCAAACCCTACCTCTTAGATATTACTATTATCATTCTCCAATTACATTGTATTGTTGTTGTAAAAGACTCCATAGCCCTAAAGGCACTAATCTACTTTCTCTCTAGTGAAGAAAGTGATCAAACAACTATGTTTTATCATTCTCTCAAGCTATCCACTAACATTGCTAACTCTAACAAGTGCTAATTCACTAAATTGCTTACGACTATTGCAAAAGTTTGCTATATCCACAATAATTACATTAACTTACTACATACATCACTTTAACAACTAGCTATCATACTTAGAAATTGTTTGGGATACTTGGATATTGATATATTGGATATGTGCTAAATTTTCCTTGTCATTTCATGCAATTTTGATCTCTCCAACTTGTTGTTGTTACAAAACCATAAGTGTTGTTGTAAAATATTGTATTGCTGCAATTATGTACCAGCATTGATAAATCTTCATTGTCTATTGTCTATTGAGGTATTAACTACATATTGATACTTGGAAATTGCTATATATATGTTTTAATAGTTCTTGTTCTAGGTAGGTACCAGAGACATCCTTTACTTCCTCAATTTCACAGACATAGAACTTGAATTAGGTGATCAAGAAAGGGGGTGATAGGCTTGGATACAATACTTTCTACTTTGATCCCTTGAGGTCACCAGGGAAGCCTCCCTTGTGGTGGATCTCCTCCATCAATAAAACAAGGGGATTTCTTACTAAGATGATAGTGGTAGGATTTCCTCTAGTTATGAAAAATTTGGGAATCTTGTGTTTGTATTTTCAAAATGAAAAATCATACGATAACATTTTGGTGTTGTTGTCGGGGAGGATTGAGTCATTCTCCTCAACGAAAAATATGTTGGTAATCTTCTCTCGAAGCCCTTATCTTACAAGCTTACCTTGTGACTCCACTGAGGGTGATTCGCTCGCCTTAATTTGATGATCCAAGGAGGATCTTCTGGTGACTCCACTAATGAAAACCTATAGTGGACATCATTACATGACTTTCTTCCTCATGGCTTCTATAAAATGGGCACCCAACAATGTGTTTATGTGCCTTTTGGATATGATTAAAATCCATCGTGGTCCCCGTCACATGTTAAGCCCTAAATAGTGGCTCATTACCCCTTAATTTGGGCATATTACATTAGTAATATTATTTTATTTATGTCAGATTTATTCCATTAGTTGTAATTGTACCTCCTAGTCTCCTATATATACCAAGGAGACATTTTCATTTGGAATCATCTGGTATTTGGACATTTATGTGGGGTATAAGGAGGTTTCTGCCTCAAAGAGGATTATTACCTGAAATTCTCTCTTTTTCAAGGTGTTGAGTACTTATTCTGAGGTTTTTCTATGCGATATTGATATCTGGTTCTTAACATATGGTATCAGAGCTCAAGGTCTTGGGATTTTACTACTACATCTCAGACACCTTGGAATTTTTGCTATAATTTTTTTTCTACAATGTTTCAGAAGGAATGTCTTTTAGGATAGTTCTTATACAGATCAAGGTACCTTGGGTTAAAATTTCATCTCTCGAGGCCTTATACTTTCTGAGATACATCCTGTGTAAGATAGGGTTCTGGAATCATCCTGAATTGATTCATTGAAGAATTTTTGCTATAAAATTTTCTGTAATGTTTCAGACCCTGAAATCCGAAGGCTAGTCATAGAAATTAGTAAGGTATCTATGGTAAAAATTTCAGCTTCTGGGTCGTCTTACATTTGTAGATACACTCTGTGGAAGATAGGGTATCTGACTAGTCCTATTGACTAGTCTCAAGCAGGTGTTCCGGGTAAAAAAATCATAACTTCTTCCTAGAGTATCCAAATTGAGTGAGACTAGTTGCATTGGATAGTGGACAATCCGTAGTATTTCGTGTACGATTTTCAGAAATTTATGTCAATTATTTTGTGCGAGGCATGCTATACAAGCGAGATATCTTGGAAAGGCCAAAAAACAACAAGTTGTGGGGAAGTTACCGTAAATTCCACTTGGCACATCCAATTTTGATCAGACCTATGGCATTACAGAGAAGAAATATCATAGAACTACAAAAAAGAAAAATTTATACCCAGAAGGGCTGAAATTTTGGATATACAATAAAAGGAAGATGGTCTAGCAGAACCACCTCAAAATCAAGGTTTAAAGTGATACTTGGCCAACATGCCACCAAAAAAGGGAACTTCTACACCAAATAATCCTCCATATAGTCCTACTTGGACCCTTGATGAAGGTGAAGAAATGTGTAGGGATATAAATGATTTACAAAAGAAGATAGTAAAAAAATATGAACTACAAGAGATGAGGGATTCAATAAATACTAAGATGGATGGTTTAAAAGGGGAGATCATGGAAGGATAGAAAAATTTCCTAATAGAGAGGACACCTAAAAGTGAAAATATATCCCATGAAATTCATGATGAGGACACAAAGAAGATGAATCAAGAATGGAGAAACCCTAACTTTGGGTTGAAGACCAACCACTTTCCTAAGATTGATATGAGGAAGTTTGATGGCAAGGACCCAATCACATGGATACTTCAGATCGAGCAATTATTTGATCTACATAATGTGCCACATACACAAAAGGTATGGATTGATTCTTTATATTTAGAACCCAATCAATTGTTGTGGTATCGATGGCCTTGTTCTCACAAATCACTCGTCACTTGGACAATTTTCATGAAAGAAATGATAACACACTATGAAGATACAAGGAGAAATACCTTCTTTAGCCAATTGATAAATCTCAAGCAAAAGGGTTCAGTTACATTGCACATTCAGAACTTCCAAAGATTGAATATAAAGGTAACAGATATTCCAGATGAGCACTTGATTGATGTATTCATAGGAAATTTAAGGGATAACATTCAACATGAGGTTTGTCTTTGGGAACCCAAATCATTGGAGAATGCATTTAGGGTGGAAAGAAATGTTGAAAGTAAAAATATGGCTATGGATACTAGAAGGACCACTCCTAACATCTATCGAGAGAATAATGTTCCTTCTTCTAAAACACCTCAACCTACCAGGTTGACACCTCAACAATTTGAGGAAAGAAAAGAAAAAGTTTTATGCTTTAATTGTGACAGCAAGTACAGTAAAGGACATAAGTGTGGTGAGAAGAAATTATTCTACATAGATTGTGAAGAGGAAGAAGAACAAGAACAAGAACAAGAACCATCTCAAGATGAAAATGTAGATGTGATTTCTTCTTAAGAGTTGACTCCCACGATATCGTGTAATGCATTGGTTGGAATTAGCACTCCTGAAACCCTCAAGATCGAAGGATTTATCAAAAAGAAAAAGGTAATAGTCCTAATTGATTTTGGTGGTACTCATAATTTAATTCACTATAAATTAGCCAAAGATCTCAATTGCTTTGTATATCCAACACTAGAGTTTCAAGTAATGATTGTAGATGGAGGAAATATCAATTACTCAGGAAAATGCAATAAGATCAATCTTACTATGGGGGAATATGTAATGAATAGTCCAATGATTGCTATACCCATCGGTGGTGTTGATGTCGTACTAGGAATCCAATGGTTACAATCATTAGGAACAATGGATTTTAATTTTCAAGAACTTTTCATGAAATGTTCATTGGATGGAAAAGAAATTGAGTTAAGAGGTATCACAGGGAAACTCAGTAAGGTGATAAGCTCCAATGGCATGACAAAATTATTGAAAAAGGGGCATCAAGGTGTAATTGCAGAACTATGCTCACTAGATGTTCAAACATCTAGGCCATCTATTCCCCTAGATATCCAAGGGATCATTGATAAGCATTCCAAAGTAATTGAAGATATTCCCAAAGGTCTTCCACCTAATCGAAGTCATGATCATGATATTCACTTAATTCCTGGGAGTGTTCCTCCTAACATCAGGCCATACAGATACCCTTATGCCCAGAAGAGTGAAATTGAGTGCATGGTTGAAGAAATGTTAGAGGCTCACATTATTAGACCTAGCCAAATTTCTTACTCTGCACCGGTGGTAATGGTATTCAAGAAAGACGGTTTATGGCATATGTGTCTAGATTATAGATTGTTCAACAAGATCACTATTAAAGATAAGTTTCATATTCCTATCATTGATGAATTGTTAGATGAACTACATGGAGCAATATAT
>ML777334.1:1245930-1277878 GCA_009831015.1 Picea engelmannii | reverse complement strand
ACTTAGGAAGACATCAGGAGGTTAACCCATGTGTTAAACTCCTCTTGTATTTATACCATGGCGGTTACATGTGGTTGGTTAGGTGCATTACAGTAGATCCGACGTTGATCCATTGGATCATTGGATTAAGCATGCAAGGATCAGAATCCTAGGACTTCTACCCAGGAAAGGTTGCATATCGTGCCCTGACACAGCGAATAAAGGAAACCTACGGTGATGTAGAAAAGGGGAAGCGAGGCTACAAGGTAGCCTCCATTCAAAATGTCGCAGTACGCCTAGCTTGCCAGTTGATCGCTTGTAAGCTCGTCAGGAAGAATAGGCCAATGCAAGTGACAGGTTTTGTCTTCGACCTCACAGGAAAATGCATGGAAGGAATGCAAATGAACTGGGCGAGCTATCTCATCAATCAGTTAGAACAAGATTGACACGAAGCACAAGACTAGAGCTACGAGTTTCACTTCAGTTGGTTGTTGATTCTCATTTCCTTCATTGCTTGGGAGATGCCAGAAGGAGCGACCTTCCCTGAGATTGATCCATCTGACCCACTGGTCACAAAGTTCACTACGCTCTGGTATTCGAGAGACATGGAACTTTGTGACCAGTGGGTCGGATGGATCANTCACTTCAATTGGTTGTTGATTCTCATTTCCTTCATTGCTTGGGAGATGCCAGAAGGAGCGACCTTCCCTGAGATTGATCCATCCGACCCACTGGTCACAAAGTTCACTACGCTCTGGTATTCGAGAGACATGGAAC
This sequence comes from Picea engelmannii, assembly GCA_009831015.1. Taxonomy (NCBI): domain Eukaryota; kingdom Viridiplantae; phylum Streptophyta; class Pinopsida; order Pinales; family Pinaceae; genus Picea; species Picea engelmannii. The sequence continues at coordinate 1,277,122 of ML777334.1, read as the reverse complement.
TTTGTGACCAGTGGGTCGGATGGATCAATCTCAGGGAAGGTCGCTCCTTCTGGCATCTCCCAAGCAATGAAGGAAATGAGAATCAAGAGTGCCATTGAATCCACACCTATTATTTATAGTTGAAGAGTGCCATTGAATCCTTCCCTTGAATGACACCAAATACTTTGCATAGGTTCAGGCCACTTGTGAAGTTCCGCACAGATGGGAACTTCATTTAAATTATTGGGCATGGAGACGAACATAAGGAAGAACTCTAGTCCTATTATAAACTCACAGAGGAGGACATGGAATAAATAACCAAGGAATGGAATGCAGAGTTCCTTGTACCAGTTGAACAGACAGAACTCTATGACCCTGACCTCATCGAAAGTCATGTCGTCACTCATGAAGAGTATGATGGACCCGAAAGTAGCAGAAGGAAGAAGAAGGAATGAGTACAGGAAATGAAAAATGCATCAAAGTAAACTACACCAGATTCACCATGAGAAGGAGGAGATGACGAAGTAGACTAGGAAAAGAATGAATGGGAAGAAAACAAATAGGAACAGGGCGAAGTAACACTACCAAAGGATCCCATCACGGAGGCTGAGACAACTAAGAAAAGAAAGGTTTCCCGGAAGAAACCATCAACATGGAATAAATCACGAGCAAGTAAGCCTCAATTACAGACTGTGCCTATGGTGGATGATATTGATCTCATCATCGTCACTGTATCAGATATCGCGGAGGACATTTTGTAGCGTAACAAAGCCAAACAAGAGACAATGTATGACAGGATCAAAGAAAAGCTCAAAGGGGTACATCAGGATCTTTATTGGAGTCACGCAGTTTCTACTGCATCGTTGTCATCAGGGGGCATCAAAGTAGGAGATGAGCCTGCACAGCTACGCATATTAGCAGATTCGACAGAGGCTCGCCTTCATCGGGTCCAGGAGGAAAAGGAGCAGGCCACAAAGGCATTAAAGCAAGCAAAGTAGGAAGCCTTAGAGCAACGTCGAGTTGCGTAGCAAGAGAAAGATGACCTCCAAGTGAAGTTTGGAGATCATAGAGCACAGATACAGAAGGAAAAAGAACAGTTCCTTGTGAAGCAGATAGGAGTTAAAGAGGAAGTCACTAGAGCACTTTTCTTTGTGTCGGGCATAGCATTTATAGAAGAAGACACAGTGGAGAGTCAAGTGGTGAAGATCGTTGAATCTATTCAACAAATTCAAGAAAGAGTGACAGAAATAGAAGTGCAAGCAGTGCCAAGCACTCCGTAGGAAGTGCAAGACCAGAGAGAAGAAACTGTCAGGAGCGCAATAGAAAAAATAAAGGCATTTGCATCGTAATGCAATAAATTAATCAATCGAAGTGTGCAGAATTATGAGTGCCTTGCAGAGGACCCAGAACTAAGGAAATTGGAGTCACATCTCTAGGAAGCAAAGAAACAAGAGGCGATAGTGCAAGCACAGTTGAAGGTACAGTCAGCAGTTGAGAAAATGAAAAGGTCAGAAGAACAATGCATAGTTCAGCAACAGGTCCATGTCATCCGGAGTAAAGTCATGGAAGTGACCCAGAGACTCCATCCAATGCAAGATGAAGCCTGCACACTTTTTGAAGAGATTGAAGGACGAGGTGCAGAGATGGAACAAATGGTTACCACATTGGAAAAGTGCCTGGAAGGACCTATCACTGAGAAGGTCATTCAAGAGTTCGTCGAATAGGAGGCTCTAGCAAAACAACAAGTTGAGGCAGCCTGAGCCAAGCTCAAGGCCTTCGAAGCAGAGTTGCCCAGATTAGGGTGACTTGGGACGAGTCATAGGTGAGTGTTGAGGGGTTGTTGGCCCTTGACCAAGTTTTGTAGAACCTTGGTCATGTTGACCAAATTTTGGGGACTTCGATAGGCTAGTCAAAGAAGGAGCACCCAGGCAAAGTTGAGATCGCTGGATCTCACCACCTTTTTGGGATTTTTGGGTTAGGGTTTATGTAAAGGGTATGGGATATCAGCCCATGGGTCTTACCCATGTTTAGGACCACTTTCAATGTATAAATAGATATCTAGGAAGATATAGCAAGATATACTAGACCTGTAAAGAGGATTGTGCTAAGTGCAAGTTCTGTGTGAGTTGTAAGAAGGCTTTGTGTGTACTGTGTGTTAGCTTGCAGAGCTAAGTGCAAGTGATCGTAAGAAGTATTTGTGCTTGAACCTAGATCGAGGAAGGAGGATCCGTTGAGGTGCGTGCAGATCTCTTGTCCTATGCAGAGTGGGTTTTAAGGCTCTGTGCATGTACAAAGATTGAAAGAAGATAATAAATAATATGAAGAGTTGGTGTACATAGCCCCACGTTGGGGGTGAACCACGTATATCGTGTGTTGTGGTTGATTTGTGCATTATGGTTGATATGTTATTGATGTGATGTATTCTTAGTGCTGTAATCTTTATGTTATATGCATCTGATATAGTAGCTTGGTGCTTATGACGTGAACCCGGGTTAGATCTGGTTTAATTCTATGTGCTAAGTGTTTGTATGTGTTAGATCTTGTTGAATACTACGTTGTTCTATAATTAGGGTTTTACCTACGATGTGAATAAAGAGTTAAAGACCAATTAATGTTAACTGTTAAGTGCTATGTTAAGTATTGTGATCATAGATTTGTGTCCCATCCAGGTTGTAGACACTTGAGTCCTGCAACCCCCCTGCCTCTACCTCAGGTGAGACTTCATCTGCTTCGTAGGTGTTGCCAAAAGGGCCGATAGTTAGGGTTTTTTTAGTGTGTTGTTGAAGCGTTGAACCTTGGGTCTGCCCCTGTGCCAACAAGGCCCAAAGGTTTTGTAGCTGGAAAAAGATAAAATTTGATTGTTATCCTTCTATATGCTCTCCATAATGTCTCGAGGCCAATGAAATTCTACTCCATAAAATTCAAGGACCTTCTAAACACATAACTAATAAATGTCTTGCTTGTTGAGGGAATGAACTTGAATTATCTTTTACTTTCCATTTCATATGGAACTCAATGTGTTCCTAGATTAAGGTGGAATTATAGTTATCTTTACTTTCCCTTGCATATATTACTCAATGTTCAGAATTTAATAAATTAAATGGCAAAGGGCTTGGAAAAAGTTTACATTCCAAACGAAGGTGTGGCACACCTTCTACAAAGTCACCCAGACAATACAAACCCTTGTATGTCAAGAACCCCATACCTAGAAGTCTTTCCCTAAATCCACCTCACACTCACTACATGAATTAGACAAGTTCCTCTTGGGAAATGCCACTTGACCTGGGGATTGGCCTACCCAATAGGGCACCATAACACCCCTCCCATACCTAAATTAGGAAAAACTTATAAGTTCTTTAACCATTTGTTTAATTTGAAAAGGGGGATTTGATGCACATGATTGGGTGGTTCTTGTATTATATATGGCTTACTTAGCATGATACCTGTGACTTATGAACCCTTATAGGGTGTATTTCCTTGTCTTTGCAGGACGTTGCCCATAGGATGGATGTCAGAACCTATGTCTGGGGCACCATTGATGATGAGCATTGTGCATGGAATATGAATGATGTTTCCTTTGGAGGAATTTTGGTATCGTTGGAGAATGAGACTCCACCTTATTCCACCTAAACACTAGCCTTTGGAGGCTTAGATGTCACCTCCCTAGCCCATAACGTCACTTAGAGGCTACAGCTTGACAAGTTCGCTTGGTGGATTGATGGAGGAGGCATTTGAAATGGAATTTGGCTATAGAAGAGTTACACATGGCCTTTGGAGTCAAAAAATTCCACATCTTCACCTTGGACATCACATCCTAGAGCTCAACATCACCCTTTTAGGGAATGATGTCACCCTTCTAGGATTTTTTCATTTTTTTTACAGAAACTAGACAATTTATCTATTAGAAAAGTGTGGTCAAGACCACTGGAGTACAATATAGAAGTTTAGGACTACCAAATTACCAAAAAAATACTGTACTGAGCTTGAATCACTGCAAAATTCTAAATTTTTCTCCCCCCTGGATCCAAAATCTAACTCTACTATAACTGTGAACTATGTATAAGCGGTAATATATACCCGCAATACAAATGCAAAGGAAAAACATGAATTAACAACTAAAATTTGTGACTGCTACCCATTTCATTTTGTAGACCAAGTGCCTAATGATTTGGTTCCTCATTTAATGGAGGATTGATACTTGGAATTGGTACCACTGAGGTTGCTAAAGGCTGCTACTCTCTATCCCTTTCATTCTGATCCAATATTCGCTTCAGGTCCTCGTTCTGTCTCTTGTGGATGTTGACCTCATCCTGAAGCTTCCCAACTAGAATTTGGTGTTGGGCCAAGGTCTCGAGGGTGAAGAACACTGATGAAATGAGAGTGTAGATCCCCATGAACATTTTCTATTGATTCTTTGTGTCCTCGAGGTCCATTTCATTTTCTTGAGCTAACGCTTGTGGGTCCTTTTGACAATCCATGCCCACCTTCGTGTTCTCATGGGATTGACAGGATAAAAGGTCGGACTCCAAGAATGGGCTGACTACAATTCCCCAGAGAGGCTTCACACTGAGGGAAACTCTAAAACCAAAAATTTTGTTGGGGAGCATGATACCTATATTGAGAAACGAGATTTGGAGCAAGGTAGCACACCTATTTCCCAATTTATCCATCCTACCACCTTCGCCACTCATGATGTTCATGCCTGAAGTATTGTTCCAATAAAATCCATAATTAAAACCACAGGGTACCTGCGGTGGATGAACCAATTTCGCTCGTGGACAAATGCTTGTTCCATGCCAAGGATGACATTGACCTCTTGGATTTCCTTCTTCCTCTTCTTCAGCCATTAAATTCCATAAGTGGAGGTGATATCTTTGTGGGCAGGTTCTATTTCTACACATCTGTGGTGATACTGGTAATGGTACCTGATATCGGGGATTGCACAGATTTGATATCTCCACCAAAGTTTAACAAGTTGAACTCTTGTGTGTAAAATAAACCCAAGACATTGTGTATGCATGGGAATAGTGTGTTTTCCATTGCCATGTTTACACTTTGACAAGACGTGTGTGGGGTCGTGAACACACCTTGTCAAATTCTTGATTGATTTGGGGTAGATCGTATTCTTAGGATTCAAAGGCATTAATGGGGGTGCATTGTGACTTCGATGCTACCCTCCCTCATAAGACGTTGGGATTTTTCGATTGCCAAAATGGCCATTGCATCTGCTACTAAGTTGTGCTTTCAGACCACATGATAGAAACTTACTTGGAGATTTTTTAGGGAGAAATTGATGTGATCCACAAATTTCTTTAATATTGAATCCTTTGGCATGGTGTTTCGGATGAAAATTCAGATGAGGTTTTTTGAGTCGCCAATTATGCTCACACTTGAAATTTGTTGTTTCTTAGCCAAAAGGATACCCTGAAATAAAGCATATGCTTCTTATCTGTTTTTGAAATCTATTTCCATATTCCAGTAGTAATCAAGCACTATGTGACCTTCGGGTCCATACAGTACCACCCTGCACATGCCTCGCCTAGGTTTCCTTTTGAGGCCCCGTCAAAGAAAAGAGTGTGAATATTTTGACAAGTAATCCAAGAGTCTAAGGTTGTAGATGAAAATTTAAGCTACCAGCATGATCATTGGGGAATAAGCGGAGGAGTGCCTTGGGAGAGGTTGAATTTGGAAACCCAAGATTTCTCTTCCAGGTTTAGATTGGAGAGGTCCTCATGACTGATACGTTTAGAGTTTAAGAATTCAGAGAGTTGCATTACCTCTCTAGTAGCCACAATAGAAGGAAGTTTCCTCTTGTTTTTAAAGACTAAGTTGTTCGTTTCCAACCAAATTGTCCACAAGACAAATTTAGGAGTGGATTTCCATAGCCTTTTAAAGTTTCAATTGCACTGGAACGAGCCTTGGGAGTATCTCTCCCAATTTCCCAAAAGGGGCTTGAAGCTTGTCGACCATCTGACCTTTGAACTAAGGCCTATGAAAATTGTATGCCAAACCTGCTTTGTGAAATCACAATCCTAGAAGAGGTGTTGAGAGGTTTCATTATTTTTTTTGCAGAGAACACATTGGAACAGACCTCTCTTCTCAAGGCTTTCCCCAGTTAAGTTTTTCCTGTGGGAAAGAGTCCAGCAAAACATATTGATTTTAGGTAGGCCATCTAGAGACCAAATATTTTTCCATTGGGATGATTTATCTAGGAGGTTTGAATCAGAGAGAAGTGCATGGTAGCCTCCTTTGACTAAGTAACCTTTGGTCCCCCAACCTCTGCTATCTTGATTTCTTATATGAGTTGGAGCTGCCCCTTTTAGATCATTTATAAGAAGAAGTGATTGAGGTTGAAGAGAGTTAGAAACATTCCCAAGGTTCCAAACTTTCCAGGATTCATCACCATTCCAATCAGAGATATCATGAAGAGTTGATTTTTGTTGGGTTGTCATCCAACTTCTAAGTGCATTGAAGTGTTTGTTCTGCTCTAGAGGATCTAGAGTTAGAATTTTATCCTTCTAGATATGAATGATTTTACCATTTCCTAGGACCCAGTAAACATATTTTTGAAAAAAGGGGATTGTGGTCCTGAAAAGATTCCAAATAGGAGAACTAAGGGAGCTTAGAGGAGGAGAATCCATAGTTCTCTTTCTAGTACCTAGCCTGTATTTTTTTATAATTGTTGTATTTCTTTCTCATGACTATTCTCTATAGAAGCTTTGAGCCCCAGGATAAATTGTCTAATTTTGGGTCACGGATTCCGAGAATCCCATGTTCCTTGGGCACTTTCACAACCTCCCATTTGACTAGGTGGAATTTTTTAGTGTTGGATTTAACCCCTTACCAGAGAATTTTTTTTATAAGTTGGGCCAAAAACATTTTAATGCCCATTAGAGCCAGAAGCGCGGAGAATTGAAATATGGGGAGAGATGAGAGGATTGATTTGATTAGGACAAGGCGTCCAGCTGGATTTAACGAAATCAATCCCCAAGACTCCATATTTTCCTTAATTTTATGAATAATGGTATGCCAGTATTCTCCAGGAATGGATTTTAAGCAGATTGGCATCCCCAATTATTTAAAAAATTTCTAGTCCTCTGAAATGGGGAAGGACAAAATATGAGCAAGATCCAAAAGGTTGAACGCATCTATGTTCCAGGCATAGATTTTACTTGTGTTTTCATTGACAAGGCCACCATAGATCTGAGTGAATTGATCCAGTACTGACTTGAATCTTCTGGCTATAAATCTTGAAGCTCCTCCCAGAAGAAGCGTATCGTCGGCGAATTGAGAGTGGTTAATTCTTTTTACCCCTCTAGCTATGTGAAGACCTATGATAGTTACATTGAGTCGATCCCATTCCAAACATATGTTCAAAGGTTCTGCGACTAAAGCATAAAGCAGGGGGGACATGGGGCATCCCTTCCTTAGCCCTCTTGTGGATTGAAAGAATGGATTTGGCCTCCCATTAACTAACGGATCTATCCAAGGATGGGTTATACAAGAGGTTATCCATGAAATAAAACTAGGATTAAATACAAACTTTTTTAGAACAGACTTGAGAAACTCATGATTTACTTTGTCGAATGCATTAGACATATCTATTTTGATTGTGATTCATTTTTCTCCGTGTATGTGACTTGAGTGGATTGCCTCTTGGACCAGGATGATATTATCCCATATTTTCCTACCTTCTACAAATCCTCCATGTTTCAGAAGAATTAAAGAGTTGAGAAGAGGTTTCAGTTTGTTGGAAATGATCTTGGCCATGATTTTATAAGAGACATTGCAATGGGAGATTGGTATAAATATGCCAAAGGATGATGGTCCTTTCTCCTTTGGAAAGAGGGCCAGAAATGCCGAGATGGTAGCTCCTTCTAGGCGATAGGATCTTTGCACATAGCTGAGAATTCTTATAAAATCAAATTTTATGACCGACCAACATATTTTATAGAAATGAATGGTGAACTCGTCTGGACCTAGAGCCTTGTCTAGGTCACACAAATTGACGGCATTCAGAATTTCATATTCCTCCACCTGTTTGTTGAGTTTGTTATTTTCCTCTTCTGTGACTAATTGGGGTAGGTTTTCAATGAAGTTTTGGCTTATCTCCTCGTCCCAATTATTTGGTTTCATATAAAGATCACTATAGTACATGGTGGCTTGTTGTTTAATTTCCTCGAAATCCTATATGATTTCCCCTGTTGGGAAATCTGTTTCCTTGACTTTGTTTTTCTATTGCCTTACTTTATCTTTCTTGTGGAAGAAGGATGTGTTTTTTCCTCGGAATGGAGCCGAAGACTTCTTGATTTTATCCTCCAAGTAGTTTCTTCATCCCTTAGCACCCTTATATACTCTTTGTGGGATGCTTGCTCAGACTATAATAGGAAAGGATGGACTTCTTCAGTTTCAAGGGCTTCCTGGATGGATTCCATCTTTTTTTGTTTTTCCAGTACTTCCTGAAATGAGGAAAGGGAAAAGGATTTTAACCAGATTTTAATAGCATTTTTTGTGAGTTTGAGCTTTTGCTCTCAGATGAAAACTGGAAAAATTGTGATCCAAATATTCCAAGTTATGGTGACAAGAGGGAGGAAATATTATTTATTCAGCTAGATGGGATTAAAATGAAAGGGGGAAGGACCCCAGTTAGAGGCCTTTTCAAAGAGGAGGGAGATGGGACGATGATCTGAGCTAGCCCAGGTGATGATTTTAGAAGAAAAAGAATTAGAGAGGAGGAAGGAGTTATTTATCAAAAACCGATCCATCCTTGCAGCTATAAGATCTGGACCAGCCCTTCTATTATTCCAAGTGACGAACCCTTTTGAGGGAGGGACATCAAAAAAGTCCATAGCATAAATAAGGTCATCCATATTTTCATGGAATTGGTGTTGGACATTGGAGCCCCCTCTTTTTTCATTAAGATTCCTTGTGATATTGAAATCTCCTATTAACATTAGGTTTGGAAGGGGATCTTTTGAAGCTAAGCTTAAAAGAGAATTCTAGCATTCTACTTTCTCCCAATAATTATTTGGCATATAAATATTTACAATGTGATAGATCTTACCTGAAGCAAGATGGATTAGCTTGACCATAATCCAGTTTGTTACTTGAAATATTTCTTCTAGGAGAAATAACTTTGAGTTCCATAGTGTCTAGAGTCCTCCTAAGGTGCCTCTTGCACTTATTGCCGAACCTTTACTTTTTTTCCAATTTTTTTGCATTTCCAGAAGAACCTCGGTGTCCCTTAGCTTGGTCTCCTTAATCAGAAGAATTGAAGGATTTTCTATGTGTATTAGTTTTCCCAAATATTACTTTTTTTCTTTGTTTCCCATTCCTTTACAATTCTAGGAGACAACTTTCATAATTTACTAATTGATTTGGTATCCCCCCCCCCCTTTACAGGGTTGGGATGGGGCCTTTAGCTACAAGGGTATGGGATATGACATTTTTCCCATCCTTTTTTAGGATCTCTTCCAGGGTGGGATGTAGACCTAGTTCCTTTTCTCGATTTGATTTTGTTTCCCTTTGATTTTTGTTGTATTTTCTACCTACTTTTCTTATAATAATTGGTTGTGATATTTCTAATTCAGATTCTACTCATGATACTTCTTCCTGTCGATCCTCCTTTTCTCCGGGATTTTTGGAAGGGGAGGTGTCCCCTACTTTGGCATTAGCTGTAACTTGTTCTAGGATTTTGAAACTCACTTTATCTGGGATGGTTTTCTCTAGTTCATCATGATATTCATGAATTTCCCTTGTTTCCTCTTGAGATTATTCTAATATCACTAGATTTGAAATTTGATTTTGACTTGATTCCCTTTTGTGAGTGGAGCTCATGATTGGCTTAATTACTGGGGGTGAACTTCTGGATTGGGCTGGACCCTGAGGTTGAGTTTTTGATTTGTCAGTAGTATTTTTCCTTTTGGGTTGTTTCCATTGTCTTTGTTCCAGTTTAGGAGGATGATCTAGCTTATTTTGAGTGCATCTTTTGGAGAAATCTCCATATTTGTGACAAGCTTTGCACTTGAAAGGCAATTTCTTGTAATCGACTTGTTGGAGATATGACCAGTTATCCAATGTCAATTAGATAGCTTCACGTAGTCCTTTTTCCAGATCTACTTCGACACATAGTCTGGCACAGGCTTGCAATCCATCTCATGGTTCAATTTGATCAATATATTTTCCCAAAGTGTTTCTGATACTTTTGATTGTTTCATCATTCCAACAGTGAAGTAGAAGGAAAGGTAGTCTGACCAATACTGGAACCGTGGAAGGAAAGGTAGTCCGACCAATATTGGAACCGCGGAAGGGATATCATTTTCTGGACTGAAATTAGGAGTCCATTTGTTCAAATACATGCCCCTTGATCCCATGAAGTGAGGTTCATTTCTGAAGATCAGATCCCTATCTGCCTTATTTTCAAACACAAAGGCAAAAAAACCTTTTCCACATAATGTCGATGACATGTGGCTTTGAATTTTTTTTCCAATTTAGCTCCATCCATTGATTCATAGATATGGGGGAAGGTCATAGTCATGTAAATTGTCCTATGAGGCTATTTTCTGTCAAACGATGAGCTGAGGGAGAATGGACGGGAACCTTTGGAATATCATCCAGCTTCTAGATGAAACTTGAAGGAGGATGATTCGTCGATGTTTTGAGAGAATAAATTAAGTTTTGAAAGGCCTTGATGTCAGGATGAGGGTGAGGGGCGTCGCCCCCTGCACTGTTCTCTAGCATGAGGTTGATCGTAGGAATCTGAACCCTAGCAGAGCGCTCTCTCCCATTTGGAAAATTCTCAACTTCTACGGTTTTATTTGAAGTAAAATTTAATTTTGTAAATTTGAAAGGGAAAATTAAGAAGTAGGCCCTCTTGTGAAAAGACATGACTTTTCAATGAAGTATTTTCATGACTAGGAGTTCCCATATAAATATGGCTAGCCAACATTTGATTTTATCATAACTCTTCCTCACACAAGTGAGAGTGATCTAAAATATTTTCTATATTTGGGGTAATTGGTCTTTTCTACTCATGCGTTATCTTTTGGAGGACAAGTGTGGAGCTTGCTTTGGTGATTTTTGGATGAATTTTCTGCAATTAGGGTTTGTGGTTGTCATATCTTGGTGAAGTAAGTATATTTACGCAATATTATTTCATGTTATTGCATGCTTATGGTAAAATTTACTTGTTCATATTGAAGGTTTTTATTTATAAACCCTAAGAGAGGAGCATAAGTGTGTCTTCCTCTTAGAAGGTTGTTTTCATCCATAAATTTGTGAAGGAAATCCTACCTAGGTTAAACTCCTAAAGTGATAGCACTTTAGGAGTTTGATTCTAAACTCTTGATTATTATTTGCTTCAATACTTAAGAAGGGAGAAAAGGTTGCTAGAGCCCAAAAGTGCTTCCACTCTAGCAATCCTTCTCTTCAAGGCTCAATGAAATCTAAGGCCCTAATGTGCTAGCACCTTAGAATTCAAACCCTACCTCTTAGATCTTACTATTATCATTCTCCAATTACATTATATTGTTGTTGTAAAATACTCTATATCCCTAAAGGCACTAATCTACTTGTTCTCTAGTGAATAAAGTGATCAAAAAACTCTCCTTTATCATTCTCTCAAGCTATCCACTAACATTGCTAACTCTAGCTAGTGCTAATTCACTAAATTTCTTACCGTTGTTGCAAAACTTTGCTATGACCACACTAATTACACTAATTTACTACATACATCACTCTAACAACTATCTAGAATACTCAGAAATTGTTTGGGATACTTGGATATGTGATCATTTTTCCTTGTCATTTCATGCAATTCTGATCTCTCTAACTTCTTGTTGTTACAATACCATAAGTTTTGTTTTAAATTGTTGTATTGCTGAAATTCTGTACTAGCAGTGTTATATCTTCATTGTCTATTGTCTATTGAGGTATTAACTACATATTGGTACTTGGAAATCACTATATATATGATGTAATTGTTCTTGTTCCAGGAAGGTACCCAAGACATCCTTTACTTCCTCAATTTCACAAACATAAACCTTGACTTAGATGACCAAGAAAGGGGGTGGTAGGATTGACTACAATACTTGTTATTTTGATCCCTTGAGGTCACCGGGGAAACCTCCCATATGGTGGACCTACCCATCACTAAAATAAGGGGATATCTTACTAAGGTGACAGTGGTAGGATTTCCTATAGTTACACAAGATTTGGGAATCTTGTGTTGGGATTTTCACAACGAAAAATCCTGCAATAACATGGATTTCTCATGTGCTTCCAACATAATGGAAAAAAATGTTTGTTTCTTGGCACGGGTGGGTGAAATCTATTGATGAAAGTCATATATCTCCATCATGGCCTCCTTTCACACTATAGGTTGGAGTGAGGCCAATGACTTCTTCTTTTCATTGATCAGTGCCTCACTTACGTGTATCCAATCTTCAATCATATTGAATTCAGGGGCATTATATAGGTTATTCTAGAGATGGAAGTTGTATTCAACCACCCCCAAAAATAATTCCATGTTCCCTTGTCCTTTGTGAAGAAAATTTTCCACAGCAAAAATATTGTTCTGCAACTCCACCTCCTCTGATGGTAGGGTGCTCTTCAAATTTTCTTGTAGCGACATGTTCTATGCTTGCAATTGTTGGACAACCTCCTAAACCTTTATAAGTTTTCTTTTCACCAGGAGGTCAAAATCTTTTCCATATGAGTACCTGAGACTCAGGGAGAAGAACCTCATCAAGAGATTCCTGAACAAGGGAATGTAGGTGATGGAAATATTTGGGTGGATATGAATAATGATAGACATTCATAAATTATAAAGACACTAACATATTTGAGAGAATAACTAAAACCCATGAGAGTAGATAACGAAAGAATTCTAAAGATTCGGGAGGAACTAAATGCAATTCTGCTAGAAAAATTGTGCAATCAAAATACTGATAAAAATAAAGGGCAGAATTCTAGTAACTCCAAGATAGCTCAACCAAAGAAGAAAGAAAGAAAATTGGAATACACGAAATCTGAGACAGAGTCAGTATACAAGGATAAGAAAGATATTGAAACGTCTACTGAAAGTAGTTCTAGTCCCAAAAAAAGAACCAAAATGAAACCTAAACGACATGATGAAGTCATGGGAGAATTTAAGAAGATTAAATCACCAACCTTCAATGGAGAAGTGGAGACTAGTGAGGAACAAGAAGCATGGCACTCTGGTATGCAGACATATTTTCAAATCTACAATTACTCAAGTGAGCTTCAAGCACAGATGGCTATCTATAATCTGACACAAAATATATATATATATATATATATATATATATGGTGGAAGGATATGAAAAGAGTAAAAAGTATTAAGGAAAGGAAAATCACCTGGAAAACCTTTAAGAGATCTTTTAAGAAACAATACATGTCTAAACAGTATTATGAGGGTAAAGACAAGGAGTTTTATGAACTAAAACTTGGAAATCTTACAATGAAATATTTGTGTAGTAAGTTTTTGAGTTTGTTGTGTTATGTGCCTTACATTGTGGATGAAAAAAAAAAATCAGTGATTCTTGAGTTTCCTACCTAGTTCTTATAAAGTTCGAATTGAGTTTGATAACCCAAAAAAATTGGAAGAAACCATGAGGAAAACTAAACTTTGTTTTGAGCAGTATAAAAATAGAAATGAAAATTCGAAGAATTGGAATGGGAAAAAGGTTGACAGGTTTGACCCTAAGAAGAAAGGGGGAGCTTACTCTAATAAAAATGTTGATAAAAGATTTCAAGGAGGTAATAAGTTCAAAACAAGTAAACCTTTCAATCAACCTGAAAATAAGGGTACCAAACCACCAACCTTCTTCAATAAAGAAACTGCCCAAAAAGAAACAGTGAAATGTTGGGAATGTGGTGGTCCTCGTTACTATAAAAATTGTCTTCTCAGGAAGAAGGGCAATAACAATGTGCAAACAGTACAAGAAGAAACTACAGTTGGTGAGCTACAAAGGTCTACACCAAAAATCAATGCAACCTTGGAAAATCGTCAGGCAGATCATCAAACTTTATTGGTACAAATTGAAGGTATGATACATAACCAAGCAGTTATTGTTTTAATTCATCCATGTGTTAGTTTAAGTTATATTTCACCAAGAGTTGTAGAAATATGTAAGTTAAATAAGGAAAATTTTGAAAAGTCATGTTTAGTACAATTATCTACAGGAACTAAAAGGAGAATTATAGATGTTGTTAAAAACTACGAACTTGGTATGGATGAATTAAGAACACATATACACTTAAACATATTACCTTTAGGATCTTATGATGTGCTAATCGGTATGGATTGGCTGGAAAAGTTTAAAGTGGTCTTAGATTGTTACAATAAAACATTTACCTGTGTAGATGAGAGAGGTAACATTATAAACATTAAAGGAGTATCAACATCTCTTAGTATTAGAGAAATAACAGCCTTACAAGTTAAAACATGCATTCGAAAAGGGTGCCAACTAATTGTTGTACACATAAATTACAATGAAAAAGAGGAAAGTAATAATGAGTTAGATAACTTTCCAATATTACAGGAATTTCAGGATGTATTCCAGGATATTCTCGGACTACCTCCTAAGAGAGAAACATATTTCTCCATAGACCTGATGCCTGGAGCAATACCTGCTTCAAAGGCTCCTTATAGGATGAATATCCTAGAGTTAAATGAACTAAAAATTCAATTGCAAGAACTCATAGATAAAGAATATATCCAACCAAGTGTGTCTCCATGGGGAGCACTAGTACTTTTTGTTAAAAAGAAAGATGGGACACTATGTCTCTGTATTGATTATAAACAACTTAATAAAATGACTATTCATAATAGATATACATTACCTCGTATCAATGATTTGTTTGATCAAGTACGAGGAGCTACAATATTCTCTAAGATTTACTTACGTTATGTTTATCATCAAGTTAGGATAACAGATGAAGATATTTATAAAACAACATTTAGAACAAGGTACAAACATTATGAATTTTTTGTAATACCTTTTGGGTTGACTAATGCCCCAGCCTCATTCATGTGCTTGATGAACATTATTTTGAGTAAATGTGTAGATAAACTTGCGATCGTCTTTATAGACGACATACTCATCTATTCAAATAATGAAAAGGAGAATGAAGAACATTTAAGAATAGTATTACAGATACTAAGAGAACATAAATTATAGGTAAAACTAAGTGTGAGTTTTATAAAGACCAAATTCAATATCTAGGACATGTAATTTCCAAGGAATGTATAGCAGTTGACCTGGACAAAATAAAGGCTATAATGAATTGGCCAGAACCTAAGGATATTTTGAACATAAGATCTTTTATGGGTATAACTGGCTATTACCAGAAATTTATAGAAGGGTTTTCTAAGATTGCATATCCTATAACATTGTTACAAAAGAAAGGAACTGAGTTCATTTGGTCTAATAAATGTCAAGAAATTTTTAACAAATTAAAACAAATCTTAACTACGAATCCTATAATAAAATTGGCAAACCTAGATAAAGACTTTGTAGTATGTACAGATGCATACATGGCATTGGCCTTTCCACTTACACAATTTGCCAAATCATTGTTGAGGATCCTTCTTAAAAAACCATTTTTTGGAATATGAACGTGCCCTATTGAACTACATCCCACGTACACATGATAGTTGCCTACTATATATCCCACATACATATGCAAGTTGCATGCTAGACAACCCATTTTTACCTCCAAAAGTTGCAAAAAATATATATAATTGCAAGGAATTCGGTGGGGTTTACAAGCTATCGAGGGTTTCCCAACCATTTCACCCATTGTATCCCATCCCCAAACTGAATAACCATATTTTCTCATATAAAAATAGGTCTTGGGGTCCCATTTACATCATCAAGCAAGAGAACAAATAAACTCTACCAAAATCCCTTCCCTTTCTAGCCCAAGTTTTGTAGCCCTTTCTAAGATTTAGCCTCAACATTCCCCTCCAGCCCTTTATCCTTATACAACTCTTTCCCTTTTCCCAAAGAGATCATTTGATTGTGAGAGGCAGCATGGGAATGATTCACTTGGAGCAGCAATAAGAGGAGCTTGGACCTGGTTCGTGGAGCGTTTGCTGATAAGAAGGTTGTAATCTTTCTAATCTTCATTTTGAATAAAAGAGTTATTTCCTATCCCAATACATTGTGTCTTTATATATTTATTGATTAATGCATCTATGTTCATATCTTAATATTGAAAGTAACAAGTAGAGATTGTATATTTGTAGCATTTTTTGCCTAAGTGTTCTTCCAAGTCATCTTTGGGAGGAGACCCACAGCCTAGGAAGCTACAAAGGCGAAGGAATTATACATTGGACGTTAGGACCAAAGGTACACCTACTAATATTCCTTCTTCTATTTTGTCTTTTAGTTTAGATAGTTTTGGGGGTAATTTAGGAATAGGACTGTCTTTTAAGGGAAGTCAGTGCTCTGCCTGTACCTCGACCCAGTATAGTAATAGGGGGATTTTCCCTACTAGCACCTGTTTTGTGCAATAATCATGTAAATAGATTGATGATAGGACCAAATATGTTAAAATATATGGAACTAACAATCAAACAGGTACATCAGAACCTAAAAGTAGCTCAGGACAGGAAAAAAACGTTATGTTGATGCAAAAAGGATTCCAAGAGAGTTCAATATTGGAGATCATGTCTATATTAGAGTTAAACCTAAAAACAGTTCTTTACAGATGGGTAGGTATACTTAGTTAGCACCTATATATTGTGTCCCATTTGAGATAATTGCTCGAATAGGACATGTAACTTATCAACTTGAACTTCCAGCTACAGTAAAAGTACATGATATGTTTCACATTTCATTACTGAAGAAATATATGCATGAACCTACGCATGTTGTTGATTGGAAAATGAAATAGGTTGAACCTGTGGGTGAGTTCCTAGTAGAGTCGGATCATAGTCTCGACAAGAGGGAACTTACACTATGGAATCAATTTGTAGGACAGGTAAATGTGCAATGGAAGCACCTTAGTCCATAACAGGCTACTTGAGAAATGGAAAGTAATATGCGGGAAGCATATCCATTTTTGTTCCAGAATGGTGTTGATGGAAACTAGTTATCACAGAGGACGGTGATAATTTCTAGGGGGGGGTGTATGTGATACCCCACAACTTGGATTTTTAATTATTATTTCTATTATTGTTTTTACTTTAGAATTTTAATTATTTTTCGAAAAAAGACAAATTGGTCGATTGACCAAAATTGAATTGTAAAACCTTATTATTTTATGAAAATAAACACATGTGGAAAAAGGGACACATGTTGAAGCAACTATTAAAGAGGGAGTTAGGAATCCAAAGGGGTTGGCCAAGTGGCAGCAGACTAAGGAAAGTTGTGCAGTTAACTCAACTTCAAAAAAATACACATTCCATATTTATAGGAGAATATGTGAACATGTGTAGAATTGAATCTGACAGGTGGTCAGTGAGCAGGAGGCTCAAGACAAGTGTCACAAGTCCTAGGAAAAATAAAAGAATTTATGACAAGGGAATGGAATGACATTCCTAGGATGTGAACTAATATCTCGGAAAGTCTATGTACTAAACTGATTTGATACAACGATTTCCTTTACACACATCAAGATTAAACTCAGAATTCTTCAATAGGCCACGTAGGAAGCCCCTTGGATTCCAAACTCAGATCGGGAGTGACAAAGGTGGACAAAGACTCTTGTCTATGGTTGGGAGGAACATATACTTCAGCATGTGTTTTTCCCAAGTTCCAAGTTTTACTTCTCTTGTTACAAATATGTTATCTGAATTTTTAGTATGTTTTATCGTTTGTTATTGTAACCAAAATCATTGGTTATAAAGCATAACAATAATAGATTAAGTGTTTGTTATGAGAAGATAGATGCATAACATAAGTTGCATGCAGATAAATTATGAAAATAAATCAATAGATTATTTTTACTTTGGATTCTACGAACAAAATCACTTCACAAGTAGCAATTCCAGAAAACTCATACATAAATCCTAGTTACTAAATAGAAACGGTATTCGAAAGGGAATTTGTTACAAAGCTAGACAAAGTACGTTGTGTATATTAAAAAGGAAGGGAATCATTTCAAATTAAACCAAGTTTTGTAAGATATGAATATTGACTATATATTCAATAGGGAATCATTACAAAAATTAAACAGAGTTTAAACTAATTACTGTGTAGGATTGAAAGGGAATCCATTACTTTTTAAACAGAGTTAACAAAATACTAGTAACGACTATGTATACTAAGAGATATAAATAACGACTATATATAATCGATAAGGAGTCGTAAAACAGAGTACATATGGTTAAAAAACTGTCAAAATTTGTAGACAACGGTCCGAAGCCATGGGACTTTAAAAAATAATTACATACAAAAGTATTCGGTCGACTAGTTTGACAAAATGTAGGAGCAGAACAATCACATTTTGCGATATCAGATTTTAAACCTAAAGAAGTTTTGAAACCTGAATACCTTTCTATTATAGCAAGCAATCAAACCATCATGCGACCTTATACATGGTATGGATCATGACCTCAAGAAGCAACGAATATATATAGAGATCGCAACTTAGTAACAACAATTATATTTATAGGTTATCAAATACCTAGTCTTAATGAAATAAGACTTTGGATAACTTATATAAACACAACATGTAAGAGAGAAATATATTGTTGACTATAGAGAAGTTCCATTATTAAACTATAAGATTATATGACAAGCTATGAGAGATTATAAAGGTCTTTCTGTGTAAGTATGTAGTCACTATGAGCTTCTCATTGTAACAAAACGATGAAAGTATAATGAGATTTTTGTATAATAAGGGAAACAAAGAAAGTCATAAGATAGGAATAAAATTAAATGTGACAATAATGATGACGAAGAACCATTAGAGTATATATATATATATATATATATATATATATATATATATATATAGAGAGAGAGAGAGAGAGAGAGAGAGAGAGAGATTTAAGGTCTATGACAAAAGCAATAAAAGTAATGTAAATGACAAAACTATGAAATGTAAAAGTACAGAATGAAATTAAATGGGCAGGGTATACAAAAGAGAAGGGGGCCTTCCTCCTCCAACATATAGTGTCTGATATCTACAGTACATGGTGAAGGAAGTTCACAACCTTCCATTATCCAAGAGAAGATACAAAGAATATTACAACTTTAGTGCAGCAATCTCAAAGCATTATCATTTCATTACATCATAGTCTATGCCCTAATCTCACACAGGATATATATATATATATATATATATTTGAATTGCATAGATAGATATCCCATTGAACAGATAGAGTATGTTCATCAAATGGATGGGTCGTTCCTTGCTCACAGAATAAAAAATAAAAAATAAAAAATAAAATAAAAAATAAAAATATATATATATATATATATATATATATATGTCAAATAAGAAAACAAAGATATACGATATCTTTACAATGTGATCTAAAGGAATTAGTCTTGGATGAGAATAGAAAATAGATAATAAAAAAAAAATACACCATATTTTCCTCCCATTCATATGACAGGTAGTGCATATGAATGAGATCCATCATATCGTGATCCAAAAATAAGATAATTTGAAAAATGGGTTGCAACAGTAAATCTAGGCAAACCCATATTATATATTTTCCCATATATCCTCCATATTTTACTTTTTAAGAAAATGTTTTCCTTTAACTCAATTTAGGTTGTTTTGCACAAAACCCATGTTCCAAAATTTTGAGATTCATCTTCATCTATCTAGAAATCGTGTTAAAATATTGCTACCTGAAAACTGTTATTAATTTTAACTAGATCTTTGACCACGAGTTGGAGGCTCACATGTATCACCTCGGTGAAATCCAATTAACATAGAACCATCTTAATACACCTAGATTCAAAACCATTATGACCAAATTCTAGTTGTAGATGTGAAAGTAAGCCAACGAATGATGTCGGGTATGGGAAGTGAAATGATGGTAATGGAACTGTACTGCACTGAACTAAATTTTGGCTATAGGAATCACACTTCATAAACTGTCATTAGTAAACCAACCATAATCCTAATTATAATTAATTCATCAAAACCAAATAAAGTATATAACAATTAACCACTTGATGCTTATAAACTTGTCATGGCTTATTTACAAAGAATTATGGTGAAAGCGACAGTGAATAAGTGAAAACATGATCACAAAGGGATGACTTGGTGGTGAGAAGGATGCCAAATTGGCGACCTGACAGGGCTTGGCATAGTACATGTTAATTTTCCTTTTATGGGCGAATTTTTCTTTGTGGCATGGTGCACTTGTTTTTGTTGGCCCTCTAGTTTATTACTTGCCCCTTTAGCTGCACACACTTGCTTCCTCTTTTTATACATTTCCAAAATCTCTAAATCTTCGTCTAGTGTGGGCCACACCAAATACGACTAGCACAACAACATTCTTAATGTCCTCCTCGATAATGAAAAATGGGAGGACTTTGATAGACATATGTTGATCTATGAGCAGGATGATGAACACATTATGAAAGTCAACTTCAAAAATAATGTAATCCTCACAGCTTTCCACTAAGTTGTGTGGTATGCAAAAGACTTATGCAGTTTCCTAAATGATTTTGGTGTACAATAGTTGGAAATATATGGTGTTCTCGTGCTAGAAATCATTGTCCATGTTGTATTGCAACTCATTGAATTTAGGCATGGGGAAGGATGGAGTAACTTGTGTGTTGTACTCTCGTCCTAGTGGTGGATTCCACAATATCATTGCTAGCACAAGTAACACCCAATTATAATGAAAATCCTTTCTGCGGTCCTACATGTCCAGATAGTCCTAGATGAACTCGTTCATTAAATATCTAGACTAGCACGCCTTGATGACCTTGACACATCACTCTACAGCTAGGATTACCCCCAGTGGATACTCATCCTCTCGGCACTTGCACATAAAATTACAAGCAAGTACCTTTGTGGAAAATTGGACCTACAAATTGTTGATATTCAAACTGACTATTCCTCTTATTTCCCTGTGGGTACCATACTTTTGGTATACCTCTTCTTGTGTGGTATCTCATGCCATCACCATGTCAATAGGATCTTCCTCTATTATAGGAAGGCCCAAGACTTGGCGCATTTTTTCTATGTTCAGGATGCTCCCAAAGTGGGGGGCATCCAATAATGTCATGATCTATGATCTGTAGATGGGTTTGGCGACCACCTTCTGTCTTCCCTTGACCCATTCAGTGATTTGTATCTAAGATTTGAAGTGCAGTTCAGGGAATTGTGCCTATTCTTGTATGTTGTAGTATGTGGACATTAGGTTCATTTAACTCTCAACACGGACCTAAGGGCCTAGCACACTTTTCTCTGCACTTGAATCTGTGGTGGAAATGACTTGTTAATGGTGTAATGGGAACATTAAATACTTTCTAGCATCAATTCCCTCCATAAATTTCACTCACCTAGTTTTCCACTCAAATTCACACCCATATTTAAGGAAAACCAACAGTATGTTTTACTACCATAACTCTTAATGTGCCCATTAGTAAACACTACCATAATTGTTTTCATTCCCCTTGTAATCGTGACCTGTCCTAGCTCTAACTACCTGTCTCTTCATTGGTTTATTATCCCATGTGTCCTATCATCTACTTGTCTTATCAAGTTGTCATTTATTATGGTCTTTACTCTGGCATTTAAACCTCAAATCCACAAAATATTATAATTATGCTCCAGTACGACATGTCTTATCCAACATACTACCTACATCTATCTAATCCTTCTAATCATTGTGCACTTATCTCTAAATTTACTCCTACCTACCTAACTCTTGTGATACCCTAACACTAAAACTTGAGATTGAATTCATGGCGCTTCTGAACCCTGTGGGCTATAATATACCTTTAACAGTCTTCCATTTACCAATCCTTTGAGGGATTAACCATGAAGCATCGCCAACTTTGTTACACCAACCTCACTAATGTAAATAATCTTGAACGGTCCTAACCAGCATATACACACCTTACCAGGGTGCTTTAGGAACTACACCTCATCATATATGTTGTATTATGAGAAATGGAGGCTGGGATCCATGCCCAATAGAGGTCCTTGGATGGGAAACTCGTTGGGGATTTCGACCGCGGGAATTTGTGCTTCCTTTACTACTTTAGATTTTGGTTGTGATTTGGGATTGTAGCTTAAGGCCATTACTCTAGTCGACTCTTAGCTTGGTTGAACTTTCTACACTACCACACATTACTTCTAACTCTGCTCTAAATCATGTGTTCACACCTAGTCTATGGAGGTTGAGTTCGATGAACACTTGAAACAAACCTAGGGGCTTAGCTCACTTTGTTCTGCACTTGAATCTATGGTAGAAATGAATTTTTAATGGTGCAATGGGAACATTAAATACTTGTGAGCATCACTTCCCTCCATAAATTTCTCTCTCCTAGTTTTCCACTTGAATTCATGCCCGACATTAAGGCTAACCAACGGTTTGTTATACTATCATAATTGTTAATGTGCCCGTTGGTAAAAAATGCCATAATTGTTTTTATTCCCCTTACAGTCATGACATGTCCTATATCTAAATACCTATCTCTTTTTCACGTTATTATCCCATGTGTCCTATCTTCCACTTGTCTTATCGAGTTATCATCTCCTATGATCCTTACTCTATCATTTAAACTTTAAAATTTGCAAAATATTCTAATTCTACTCCACTACAACATGTCTTATTATGTGTACTACCTATATCTATCTAATACTTATAATCATTGCACACTTATCACTACCTTTAATCCTACCTACCTAACTCCTACGCTACCCTAACACTGAAACTTGAGTTTGAATTCATGGCTCCTCTGACCCCTATGGGGCCATAATACACCTTTAACCAACCTCCATTTACCAATCCTTTAAGGGGTCGACCATGGAGTGTCACAAACTTTGTTGCACCACCCTCACTAACGTAAATAATCCTGAAGGGTCCTAACCAACACATACACATCTTACCAAGGTGATTTAGGAACTTTCTATCATAGACTAGTACCAACAATCCGGGTTCTATCACTTTTTCTCCGACATCTAGTTGTGTCCCACAATAAATTGGTCCTCTCCCAATTACAATAACTCATCCAACTTCCTTCATAGTGACTAGTAATCTGACATCTATGTGGAAACTACAATCCTAATACTTAGTACTACAAATTCTAATGGAATCAATGCTTCTTTTCTATAGACTAACCTGAATGGCATGTGTTTAGTCAATATCTTACAGGTAGTCCTATAATCCCACAATATTGTCGGAATCCATTCTTCCCAATCATCGCACTATACATTGCATATCTTGGTCAACGCATGCCCCATTGTTTTGTTGAATTCCTTCATGGTATTGTTGGCATGTGGATGATACAACATTCTCTTCTTATTATGGATCATGAATTAATGAGTCAACACGCGAATGGTGTCATTCAAGAAGTGCATGGCTTGATTGCTCATCTATATCTTTAGGTAGTCGAACTTGATGATCACATTCTCAAAGGTTAAGCACACTATCGTCTCTATAGTACAATATTTAACCGACAAAACTTCTACCCAATGGGTTAAGTAATCCATCACAGTGATGATATACCGCGCACTAGTTCTACACGTTGAGGGGTTTATTGGCCCAATACATTCAATTTCTCACTTCTCAAATTGATCTAGCATAATGACTAGAAAGAGTTGCAGTTCATCACACCTTAATGGCTTCCCAATCCATTGACAAACATCATAGTGCTTGCAATAATCCTTGGCTTCTTCAAATAGCGACAGACACCACAACATTGTGCGCAACACTTTTCATTCAGTTTCCTTCTCTGCATTGTGTCTACCAACAATACCTTTGTGCGCCTCATAGAGTGCCATGTCACGCTCATGCTTCAACATGCATCCGCGTAGGATCCCATTGGTGCTAAGTTTATACAATTTCCCTGCAATCAATTAGTAATTGGTGATATGGGTTGCCAATTGTTGGTATCGTGCCTGTGTATGCTCTGTCGACACCTTACCTATTGTGAGGAAAGTTGTAATTTTTGTAACATCCCCATTTTCAAACCCAAACTAGCGATGCGTATTGTAAATGTGATGTATGGTCGTGGGCCAAGCAATGTATTATGTAAATGATGTAAATTGAATATAATAAATAAAATGTATCACCAGCTGCAGATGGACACGGATGAAGATTTGGGGGCATAGTTTCCACAAGAGTGGGAAGGGGTCCAAGGGGGAGAGTTTATCCAAGTCTATTAAACCCAAACCCTTTTCTTTCTAAATTATCCTTACTATGAACCTTCCATTTTCTGATTGAGTGTTTCCAAAGCCAATCATTGAATTCATAGTAAGAGGGTGGGTGTGATAAGTCACATCCCATAGTTATTGAGAGCATGGAGGTTGAGTACAATCAATTTGGGGTAGAGTGTAAGTCAATCAAGCAAGAGAAAGAGAGGAAATTCATATGGGTAGCGGGGGCATAATTAGACAATCATGTTTCTGCATGGAGAGCAGTTTTTACATGGAGATTTTTGGACAGTAAGAGAGTTCTTAGTGCTAAATCTTGAAGGCAACCATAGTGGGCATGTATGGTAGTTGTTTTGGAGCTGTAATTTCATGGGAAGAAAGGTTATGGGCCTCGGAGTAATATTTTTTCCTAGAAGGTTTTCCAAAATCATCGCAACCATTTTTAATTTTCGATGTTTCAGACCAACAATTGTGGTCCATCAACAGGAAAGAATAATTTGTGAAGATAAATTATGTTTTAGATTTTTATTAATAGGAGATATCCCTAAAATCATAAAAATATACAAGTAAAATAATAAGGTTGGTTTTAATTTCGATAACTTAATTATACCATTAACATTTAGTTATGATCTAAGGGAAGATTTATAACTCGACAATATAATTTAGTTTTAAATAATAATTATTTATTTTAAGTTATATAAAATTATAATTTGATTTCATATTTTTAACAATTTTATAATTTAAACTTTATAAATGTTAACCAGTCTTATTAGTCCCTGTCATAGGAATAGAGGGACTATAGCGATCGATAATTTGTTGACCTCACATTAGTTTGTCCATTGACCAGAAATATTTGCATAATATCTATTGTTGGAGCTAGGGAACTAAAAACATTGAATTTTATATAATAAAAAGTACCATATATGTAGTGACCTGATTGGATAACAGATTGGAGGTCTTATTGTCATCTTCGTTATTCCCAATGTTTTATATGTTAGCATATCCAAACTTTGTCATCGTCTACAGTCTTTTTGAATCATATATTTTTCTTATGCATTGCTTGAAGGTGGATTAATGCTAGCATTAGTTCGAATGTTTGTCTTAGCATTTTTCTGCTGCCATTGTCTTAGATCATATACGGTGCTTTTTTTATTTGTACTAATCATATTGAATTGTTTAGATATCTAATATTTATAGTGATCGATAATTGCAAAGTTTATAACGTCGGTGCCGCATGTATTTATATTGAAATGTATTGACACTTTTTTTGAGGTGCTTGAATAGGCCTGACAGCTTAAATGTTTACATGATGCGAGGACCTCCAACAGGCCTGAAGGCTTAAATGTTTTCATACTGCAAGGTGCTTAGATAGCCTGAAATCCTTAAATGTTTATCTAAATACACTTCTCGGATTACATTTTTCCTCGAAATTTTCCATACAATGTTGTAGTGATTTTGCACAATATTGTTGTCCACCGCCAGTTGAATAGGAATTATATCTTTCATCCTTCTTCTATCCTTGCAATGAAATTTCATCGTCGTTGAAGCTACATACATTGTTTGTTGGTTCGATGCGTGCTTCTTCTTCGTTGGTTCATCGGTTGCTACTTGTTGTTGTTGTTTGGTTCACAATTTGACTTGCGCTTCTGCCTTTCATCGTTTCGGAGTAAGTTTCCATGCCATAGTTTCATTTTCTATTCCTTCTTTGTTGTTCAGTGTTTGCAGTTTACAAGTAAGAATGTTTGCTTATTTCTACTAGCATGCTTGTCGTATGTTATCGGTTCCTATTGTGCTTCAGTTGTAGTTTCGTAATCGTTGCAGATACATATGTTGTTTTCTGGTTCGGTGGTTGTTGCTTGTTCATTGGTTCATTGGTTCATCGGTTGTTGGTTGTGTTTGTTCGGATCGACTTTACGCTTTGGGGCCCTGGGGATACAATTGGCCATGTTCATGATTTTTCGCTGGTTTGGTGCTTGCTTTTTTCTTTTGTTTGATTCGGCTTTGTAGGGTTGGGGTCCTGCACTGGTAGCTGGAGTTTTTTTTTGTGTGTATTATTATTGTTTTTTGGGCACTTTATGGTGTTCAGCCCCTGCACCCATAGGTGGACATGTAGTTGTGTTATTTTCACTATCTGGGGAGGTCGATATATGTTCTGTTGTGAGATTTTTCTTGTGCTTCGGTGTTGACATGATAAAAAATAGTTCCATGAAAAATAGTTCAAAAAGTACATGTGAAATTGCAATATCCGTTGTTTTTTTGTTAAAATAAAATATATACAAGTTGCATTTTCCCATATGACAATACATTTTGTTTATCCTCTACACAAACTGGTGTTCTTATTACATATCAAAATCACTCATTGCAATGATGGCTAGTGTCGTCATTACAAATATCGTAAGTGTCGAATATTGGTCGCAAGTGTCGCAAACATTATCTTGCCTATGTCGTCTCTCTAATGACATCATAAGGACACTTAAGACACCTCAAATACTAGTTTTGAAGAGGAGAAATCAATTGACAAGGAGTACAAGCCTTTTTCCACTGGAAAAGCCACTCAAAAGTCAAATTTGGAAGGGAGCGCTCCCCTACATACTGTCAGGGAGCGTTGACGCTCTATACCCTCTTCTGGGGGAGCGCTCCAACACTCTGTACCCTCTTCTGGGGGAGCATTCCAACGCTCTATACCCTCTTCTAGGGGATCTTTCCAATGCTCTGTGCCACTTTTGAGGGAACGCTGGTCCTTTTTGGGCGAAATTTGGTCTATTGAGGGAAATCAAGGAAGAATACCCTCAGTATCTGAAGGTGGTTGGATTTGAATCTGAGGTCAAGGCATGATCTTAGGGGAGATCTACAACTGAAGGAGAGGAATCCTCAACTTATCCCAAAAATATCTCAAGTGGTTAGGCCTCTCCAAGCCTATATAAGGAGGCCTCCTCATGGTGAAAGGATATATGGAGATTGAGAACTATACCAAATTTATGATCCCATAAGTGAGATATCATTGAAGCATAATCAATGTAGATTACTTGAGCAAAGGGGATGGAAAAGGAGAGTTGGAAGAAGATATTTCACCTTCATCAAAGTTCTGTAAGTACTCTTCATTTGTTCTCATTAATATTCATATATGCTTGGCCTGTTTATTTCAAGCTTGTCTTTGTTCCACATGAACTTGTCTCTAGTAGATAGATCTGTTTTTGAGCTAATCTCAGTAGAATAGGAAGCTTGTTGTATCTTTTTTTGTTCTACATGACCTATCGAGGAGCTTAGGATTAAAGCTCAAATTGGACTTTGTGAGGAGAAACACCATTAAAAAGGTACACTTTTCTTCTTCCTCTTCATATATTAGCTTAATTAGATCTAAAAGGATGTCAGTGACCAATGATAGCACCCTTTCTTTCTTGGTCTTAGGGGTCTAGAGACCAAAAGGGAATCCGCTTGTCTGCAAGAGGATTCACCTGTAACAGTGCCCATGATACAATTTGTCTTGTACTTGAGATATGATATGTACAACAAAGATTCTGCAAAATTATATTTCCATGTCTGGAACCATATCTGAGTAGTTTGTCCCAGAAAACCAAAATCTTGTATCGTGGGCACAACAATCTGTGTAGAGGATAAAGAACATGTATTTCCATCGGTGGAAGCATATCTAGATACTTTTCCACAAAAAAACAAAAAATCATTTAGCTACGGCCATGCAATTTCGTAATATTTGGTGGCTTGTAATACATTTTGGGCAGGGAAAAAAATTACATATTTACAGTTATGGATGGAGAAGCGCAAAGGTTCATGTTTTTGTCTATCTTTTAGACTATTCGTTGAGTCTCTTTTATTGTATGTATATATTACTTGCTCTCCGGTGCATACCAGCTTCCATTCATGTTCATTGTATTTTATGCGTTCACACATTCAAACAAGCATAATAGCTTGAGAAAATGACGAAGTCTTGACTACATCAGTTGAAGAGGAGATAGAAAGGTGCATTCTTGCCTATCTTTTAGACTATTTGTTGAGTCTCTTTTACTGTATGTATATATTACTTGTTCTCCGGTGCATACTAGTTTTCATTCATGTTCATTGTATTTTGTGTGTTCCCACATTCAAACAAATAGAATAGTTGGAGAAAACGACGGAGTCTTGACTGCATCGGTTGAAGAGGAGATATAAAGGTGCATGCTTGTACTATTATTTCATATTGTGTTGTTTTGTATTTCATTTATTGTCTGTATATGTGTTCACCTAGTTTATTGTATGTAGATGTTGCGTACCTTCCTACATAATAACTTATCTTCATTACATGTCTTCCTGCATACTAGCCTACTTCATGTGCATTGTATTTTCCCTGCATTGCTACATTTAAACAAACAGAATCACTGGAGAGGACGATGGACTCTTTGGAGGGAATGTAGATGAGGAATTATAGAGGTGGATACATGTACTCTTATTTCATATTCCATTGTTCATTTTTTCATTCACTGTATGTATATTTGTTGTGCTTGTTCTATTCCTTTGCACCTTTTTTTTTGTCTTTGTTCTTTTCTTCCTTCAAATATAATATCTTTCTACATATTCTCATGTGAATCGTATTTTGTTTGATGTTACATTGGAATAAATAGAATTGTTTCTCTTTCTTTTACATGTCTGTCTTCATACTGACTTGCCTTCATGTCCATTGGATATTCAACATTGCTACCTTGGAAGAAATAGGTTGGTTGGACAGGAAGATGATTTGTTATGTGCAACAGTAGAGGGTTCTGTGGTATAATCTTTGAAAAGGTGTACCAACTGTGTTGGTAAATTAAATATACAAATCGGGTGGGGGCATATAATATTAGACTAGAAAATGATGACTTGGAAGCAATGGTCCTTTTTCCCCTCCCTATTTATACTTTTTCCATTTTGTATTGTCCTTTTTTTTTCTAATTGATATGTTTAGTGGTCTTTCCGAAAATGCCTTGGTTTGTCGGTTGGTGGATGAATGGTTTCACATGTATGATCATGATTTTACCTTATTCCATACTTACCCACTTTTTCAATTGCAGGTGTCGGGCTGGTGGGTTCAACATTGCTCCCCTGGCTTCCGGGGATCCGGGATATACAAATTGGTCGTGGTGCCCTGCCCTCACGCCCTGTTTACTGTTACACATTTTTCCAGTCAAAAAAATCAGATGCATGCAATTTTACACTTGTTTAGTCCTTCTGATGGATAGTATACAATGCATATGCTTGTTATAATTATTTTGTAGTAGTCACCATTTTAATAAAAAAAAATGAAGAGAATGGGGATAAAGATAATATTTCCCCAAAACATACCTCCTCACTTAATAGTGACACGATGATTCAAATAATTTACACATGGTTCAACAACAATGCATTAGGTGACCTTATTTAGTCCATCTAATGTTCATCTTCACATGTTTGCATTAGAAAAAGTTGGACTAGTGACATGGCCATGAGCAGTCAGTCATCTCAGACATTAACAGACCGACAAGGCCAAAGGTAAAGATGCATATGCTTTGCTCCTAGTATGTTTACCAAACAAATATCCTCGATTGTTTATTCATCTATGGCATGGTGAATATGTTGATGTCATATGCAATACATGGTTTGCATTTCACAAGAAGTATCAACAAGTACAAGTGAGACGTCGAACATAGCACGGGTTCTACAGACTAAGAGGTGTGGTTGCAAAACTTTGGCTCCATAGTTCATCGAAGCCATGCGTGTACTTATTGGAATAAAAGAAAAAAAAATGCACACTACCATTCACTTTAGTTTTCCTGTTCAAAAATTGTCACCAGGTCTAGAGTTGTAACACCCAAAGTACTATCAATAGAGGACTTGAACAACTATTGAAATGGACAAGTGTTCGTCGGGGACATAATGGTCGTCTATAACACCTACTTGGACAAGGCAAACAAAACTAGATCCATTATGCGTGCTGACATGACAGACAAGAAGGCCATGATGACAGTGACACTGACTATTCCTACACAACTTGTCCAGAAACATGCAGAAAATATATTGTCGGGTAATGGGATATCCATTACAAATTTAATATATTTCCCAAAACAGTGTATGACTGTGGTGATTGTGATCAGATTATTTCTCTCAATGAAACAAGTGTTGTGGAAAAAATTATCGTTGTTTGGTCAGAATATTGTTTCATCTCGGACGTGACTATTAGCTGGCTTGCACAGAGCAGTGATATTTACCCAATCGGAACCATTGGCGCAGTTGTCACACTGGCGATAAAACTTGGCTCGCAACACATTCTCCATTTAAAGGATGGAGATTCAGACAATGACAAGGCAATGGTACCTCTTTCCATATCCAGTTTTTTCCTTTACTTTTGCATGTGCATGTATCTCGGGTAAGTTACACAAATATTGCATTGTTCCATGTTGCAGCTACAATTGTTTGATACCTATTCAAATTTGTTTTCGTCAATGGAACAACAATTGCATAAAGGGTAGTTTCCACTTATGCTCTTCAAAAATATAACAAAGAAAAGGGATGTTAGAGAAAGGATATTTCGCACAACCCAAGCAACATTTGTAACGGAGTTGCGACTAGATATAGCACAGGATCTGAAGAAACTAGCTAGGTCTACAACTATTGTGTGTATACATCCACAGAATCATCCTCACTTTGCTTATACAAATAGCCTTCACCAATTTTTTGCGGCTTGTTATTTTTTTTAGGGGAGGGGGTATATTTGTGTATTATATTGTTCGATGCATTAATTCCTATGCTCGTGTTCACAGGCTAAAGGTGTTTTGGTTGTAGTGAATGTGTACTCGAACCCCTTTGAACCTGTATGTGTGAAATGAAACTCTCTTGTTTCTGCCTTCGCTTTGATAAGTGATGATACAATTGATTGTCT
>ML777334.1:1204694-1215815 GCA_009831015.1 Picea engelmannii | reverse complement strand
AGTTTTTTCATTGCTCAAGATCTCTTTGTTGATTGTACATTTTTTTTGTTTTCCTTCAATAGGTCTTTGTTTTCTAATTCTCCTTCTATCCATTGGCATCCTCCTTGTAAATAATCTTTTGGAACTTTTCTACCCATTGATCATGTTTATTATCTCGTCTAAACTAATGTTTGATTGATATTTAACTTGTATTTTGATATGATGACTTCATGCTTTATCATGTACCTTGGTTTGAAGTAGTGGTTATGAAAGCACAAGTTTTCTCAAACCAGATCGAAGAGTTACCGCAATTGAGTCAAAACAAGAAGATTTCCATACATGGTATAGCTAAGGGAAGGAAATTGAAGGCTGGTCTTACAGTGTGATCATGATATTAAGGCATCCTAAGGTCAAGTCTAAGTAGCCTAGGATGACCTCTATAATGCATCATTACTCCTTGTCTAACAAACCTGGGAGCATTCCATGGAGGCTCTTAGGAGTATTTACGATATTGATTGGCCCTTTGAATTTAAGGTTTGATCATTCTATCATTCTTTTTGGTTTTATTATTTTAATGATTATTGATGCCATGAGAAAGTGGTGTAGGCAGTTTAAATCTTGATCTTATGTGAATTTCCCACTCCAATCTAATCAACTTCTTGTACGTGCTTATACTTTCATTTCGATTTCATTTTTATGTTCATTCCTATTTTGCAAGAAATTTGACAAGCTATCTTCTTAATGGGTTAAATGTTATTTGATGCATTGTTGATCATATTTGATTGCGATCTTTTTTGCTCTATCTTTTGTTGTGGAGGGGATTTTCATTTGAGGACTTGTTGATTTCTTATGCATTGGCTTAAACTATAATCTCATTGCATCATTGAGAAATGAATAGTTGACCTTAATAAAAGAGCATATAGTCACATTTCATCTTCTTGCTTTCTCAATGCATTCATGGTATTCACACTTATGTTTGTGTAGGATGGGCATGACTAAGCAGGGTGGTTTCTTCTCTCCATATTTTCCTATACTTTCCTTCTACTTGATGCTCCTAACATTTAATAATCATAATGCAGACTTGTGAATAAACATAGCACTAGAATGTGAATCAATTGACTCATAAGAATAAATTTTTAACTACATTGAAGCCTTAATACCTTGTGTTCATAAGATTGTTTAAGTGCTTGGGGCAATGAATTCTAGACTGTATTATAGTGAAGCTATCAATATCAGTCCTACATGGAAATGGCTTATATTTAAATGTTTGATAACTAAAATCACTTCCATATATCATGCCTTGCTTTGCAGTATCATCATATCATTT
This sequence comes from Picea engelmannii, assembly GCA_009831015.1. Taxonomy (NCBI): domain Eukaryota; kingdom Viridiplantae; phylum Streptophyta; class Pinopsida; order Pinales; family Pinaceae; genus Picea; species Picea engelmannii. Next base: position 1,214,509 of record ML777334.1, on the reverse strand, counting down.
AGGAAGGAATGGTTGTTTTGGATAGGAGATACATGTTTTAAAGTCTTTATGCCTACGCATATATTTCTTTAACTTTGTTATTGGAAATATTATGTTTGTAGTCTACTTCGAATATCTAGAGTTAATACTAATGTTGGGTTTAATTGTTTTTGAATAATGTTTTCAGGAGCAGAGCATGCCAAGACCCAAGTGGAAGAAGAGAAAGATAACACGGGAGAGAAACCTCAAGTTTTTTCCACATTGTAGCATCCTTGGAATTCCTTGCCAAACCATGAAAACCTCATTTTTTTCCTTAAGAAACCCAAATTTCTTTACTTTCCCGCTTCAACTTTGAAATGAACGACTATGGGAAACACTTAATCTTATTCATCTTGACCCAGACTCAATCCATATTTTGATCATCATTGACTCCAGCATTTGGAATCCGGACATCCAAAGTTTTCAACATACAAGTATTTTTCTTTCCAACCTGGATGTCGGATGTGGAACCATGACCTCTGTTGATGAAACCTTGATGTCATATTACCTATTTATTGCATGCCACTTGTCTTACCCCGAACCTCGATTTTCATTCACAATTGTAATTATTTTTATCCACAATCCGGTCTCATTTGACTAAGCCATCATTGAATTTTCAAATTTCTCAAATTTTTAGGTGTGGAACCTTGATCCACAACCGAAACCTTGATCCGTAGTCGAACCTTGATCTGGATCCAACTTTTCTTTAATGAGCCTCATTTCTCCTTACCCATTCAAAATTAAGACATCTAGACATTTCATTTTTATGTTTTTGTTTTTTTTTAATTCTAGATTTCCAAATTTCCATTTCTATATACAATCTTGTACAATTTTTATTTATTTTATTTTTAAACTCGAATTTTCATTTTATTTTATTTTTACATCATTTTTATTCTAGATTTAGTTTTATTTATTTTATTTTTATTGTTTCATACATAGGCCATCGGGTTGACCCAACAACATTTTACATTAATTTTATTGACTATCAAAGCATGACCATCGAGGATTTTACATTAGGTTTTTACCATCGAGATTTCACCATCATGGTTTTTACCATCGGGCTTTCACCATCGGGGATTTTACATCGGGTTTTTACCATTAGGCTTTCACCATCATACTTTCTACCATCGGGTTTTTTGCGTGACCTCACAACATTTTACATTAATTTTCTCGACCATCAAGGATTTTACATTGGTTTTGTACCATCAGGATTTCACCATCGTGGATTTTACATAGGGTTTTTACCATCATGCTTTCACCATCGAGGATTTTACATTGAGATTTTACCATTAGGATTTCACCATCAGGGTTTTTCAATACCACGTATTTACTAGTCATTGAATTTTTCTTGTTTTTATTTGAGTTTTGTTATTTTTGTTTTATTTGTTTTTTTCTATTTTTCATTTTATTTTATTTTATTTTCTATTCAATTTTTCATGACGTGTTAAATTCTCTAAATTATGGGTCAAAACATTAACACAAACTCAACGTTCCATACCTCTCATAACTCCACATACAAATTACCTTGGGAGTAAAAACAATTATAAACTTGTTCTAATCCCTTCCCACAATACACATGGTATAAAATAATAAGCTTGTAAAATCAACGATCAATATTTGCTTGGAGGAGAGATCAACGGTTGTTGAGTGCTCGCTTCTGAGAGCCATATCTTGAGTTTTAGGTGGCCAAATTCAGAAAGAAATGGCTTGTTGGAAACATAGAAGTGTGAAGAACATGTTGGAAAAATTATTTTTACTAGATTGATAGCATAAATGCTTGAGAAAATGAGAAAAGAGGGGGAACTATTTTTCTTAGATATTGGCAATGAATTTTTCCGCAACCTATACCTCGAGTTTTTGACAACCAATTTAGGAAAACAAGATATCGTTGGAAACCTAGGGGCTTGAGAAATAATATAGATCAATTTTCCTTGGTTAATTGACATTAAAAAAAAACCTTGTATTTTAATTGATTTATATAGTTGTTAATGTCTTGTCTTTTACTCAAATATAACTGAATTTGTATAGTTTTTCATCGGTGTCGTTTAACTATGTTCACACTTTTATGGGAAAGAGAGGAGGTGAAGAGTCCAAAGGAGGAATGGTTGTAACTACACTTGAAAGAGAGGATACGAAGAGTCCAAATGAAGAACAGTTCCAGGGGCAGTGATTGAAAAATATTATAAATGTAATTTTGCCTTGAGTGGAGAAGGGGGGGTTGGATAACCCATAATTGAGTCTTGTGTATTTTTATCAAGATTGAGTATGGATTTAAAAGCTATTGGATTTTTATTATACCTCTATCTGAGGAAATGTTTTTAAATATTGAATACAAGAGGAAGCTAATTCATTGTCTATTCATGCAATTGTGCACTATTGTTGATTGATTGTTTTATACAGATGTTAGCAATTTGTCATTTATGTCAATTGGTTCTGTAGGAAATAATTGTGAATGGATTATGAATTCAATTGAAGGGACATATTCAATGTCATCTATATGCATATGGGTATGCCAATATGGTTTCTTATTGAGAAATATGAATTCTTTTTGTTTCCATAAGTAAAACTATATGTTTGGAATTTATCTTTGTTGTCGTTAGATTATGAGCAGTTAGAAGTTAGAATGGGATTGCATTTGCATAGTAGATTAGGATTGCATTTAGGATTTAGATTATATTAAACGGACAAGTTTCTCTTCTGAGAGAAATCCATTTAGTTAGCAGTAACTGGGCCTTCATACTGATGGATATTTCCATACAAAACGAGACTAGGGTTGAATAGGACCTATCATCAAGAAATACTCCCTCATGTTGACATGTGGCATTTTTCTCGCGTCAACACTATTGATCCAAAATGGATCCAAAAAGGCCAAAAATTCAAATTTCTCAAATTCATATGAAACCAGAGCCAGCTTGTAGTGCTCGTCGCATCGATTCTAGCAGTATATTCTTTTTCGAAAATTGAATTTGTATGACAAAGATATCACATTCTGAAGTTTTCTCCAAACAACAAAAAAAAGCCAAAGGTCAAAGTCAACAATCTGTACTGTTGATGTCAGCAGTATGACCCACACGTGGCATATGATGTGAGCATGATGGCATGATGATGTCAGCATGTTGAAGTGGTAGCACCATATACTGACACGTGTCAGGCAGATTCAACATTTTTGGATGTTGATGTGGCAAGTGACTGGACTGTACAGACTGACACATGGCAGTATGTATAATGATGTGGCCCAGTGACAGCTTACTGTGTGGCAATACAAATGACAAGCTCGCAGTGACGTAGTCGACAGGTGGCAGGCTCTGGTGGTGACGCATGTCAGTACAGTGGTGAGTTGGTGCTACCTGTGCAACTGACAGAGCAGGTGATGTGGCAGTCCACTGGGAAACTGACGTGGCTTGGGCTAATGAAATGTTGACACATGGCCCAAACACAGAGCTCCAGGTGGTACCCTGGATCAGGCCAATATGGGTTAAGTTCAAAATTTGTTGAGCATCCATCGAGCTCAAACCCCCGACCTCCTACATACGCAACGAACTAACCATTGGGCGCCAACTGATCCAGCTACCGAATGAATTGTCATATGTCATGACAAATATTTGTTGTGTTATCATTATCATGGGTGTTATGGGATAGCACCCAGTCGACGGGCCTAGATCACCGACCAAGGCGTTGTAACTAGGTGTTCATACAACCAAGGTGCGAGACAATGGGCCAAAACTTCAGTGCCTATCACACTAGCCCGACGACACATGCCTCCATGCGACCAGGAGCCCAGAGAAAAAGGGGTGTGTGCCCAATATTCTTCCAGAAGTGGGTTTTATACCTTATATTTGCCATTTTTATGTAATTTGAGGTTGTTTGAATGGTATTTTTCCCATTTTTGGAGGATCTGAAGCCCCAAAAGAGGCCATATATTAGGGAGAAGTTGGGATCTGATCCCCCAACTCAAATATTATATAAACAAGCCTATTTTTCCATGCCAATAAGGTTGGAAAAAACATTTTTTTATGCAATATTTTGGAGAACAAAGTCAGTTTATGTAGAAAATCCATGAGGAGAGACAAACTTTGGAGGCCATTTCCGGGAGCTAGAGGAATCCTTTTTCAGTGTCGTCTTTTGCATCAGATTTCCAAGGTCAAACAGAACAGCGTGAGACCAGTTTGTAATATTTTTTATGAAATTTTGATTTAATATGTGAGCATTGAAGATTAATAAAGAAAATCCTCCCCCCTTGAAGACAGGCCCGGAGACGTAGGCAACTTTGTCGAACTATGTTAACAAGTTTTGGCGTTATGGTTTGTTGTTCTTAATGCTCATTTTTTGTTATGTATTCTTAATGATGGATGCAACATTATTTCATTAAATCTCCTTCTTCTTCTGTTTAATTTATAAATGGTAAATCAACTCATGCAAAATACTTAACCAGGTCATTTAAAAGATCATTTTGGATCAAGTGGTATGAGAGCAAGTTGACAGTTGGTTGTTTGAGTATGCATGATTAGCAGGGAAAATTTAACGCATGGTGAAGGAGAGATTGTAGAAGGAGATCCTCATATTGGATCAATAAAAATGACATCTCAAAGTGAGAAGATGGCATCTGAAGAAGGACTTTATCAACAAGAAAGAGAGTCTCGAAGAAATTTCTTTGCCATGTCTGAGATGGTAAAAGTATTGTATGAAGATTACTTGGAAAGGAAGAGACCTGTTCAAGGGGAATATTCAAAGAAAGAAAAAGGTGAAGAGGGAGAAGACCCTCCAAAATCTCCTCCTTCACCTCCTTCATCTCCATTTTGTTCTTCTTCAAGTACAAGTTCAAATTCTACTTCTGCAAGAAAAAATTCTCATTCCCATAAACATAAGCATGATGTGTCATTACTTAAACTTGATGTGAAATTCGAGTTGCCCATGTATAATTGAGAAGTTGATGTTGAGAATCTTGATAACTAGGTCAGACTAATGGAGGTATATTACAGTGTGCAACAAATCAATGTTGAGACAACCAAGATCAAATTGGCATCGCTTCGTCTTGTAGGAACATCACTCATCTGGTGGCAGAGTAAGTTGCAACATGATACTCAGCAAATTGGTAATGTATTGCCATCATGGCATGGCAAGATTTTATTTTTGAACTTAGAAAACAGTTCTATCCTTTGGGGTATAAGGAGAAGGCATTAATTGAATGGCAAAGTCTTAAATTAAGAAAAGGACAATCAATGCAAGAATACATAGATAAATTTCGTAAGATAGCTTTGATGTTAAATATTCCATTACATACACAAGAAAATATTATGTAGTATATAGGAGGTTTGCCTGCTAATATCTGTAATACTGTTTTTATGTTTGGACCTACTAATATTGATGATGTTTTTGTTCAAGCGACATATATTAAAGTAGTAAAAACTAGAGTTGGTGTATCAGGGGAATCATCTTCAAAGAAAGAAGGCAAAGGAAAAGGTAATGTGAAGAAAGCAAACTCAGCTACAGTGAAGGAAGAGAAGCTCTCTTGCAAGCATTGCAAGAAAGAAGGGCATGATGATGAGCATTGGTGGAAATTGCACCCAGAGAAGAAACTGAGTGTTTCAAAGAGAAGAAAGGGAGGAAAAAAGTTGCAATAGCATCACAACCAACAGACTTGGGGTTGGATTCAGGAGATGAGACTAAATTCACAATAGTTGGTTTGTCAGGGAAAATGGGTGATGGTTTTGATTCAAGAATTAAATTGTTTCATATAAGTGTCATTATAAAACATACCAAGATCGACACGTTGTTAGATAGCGGATCTCCAACTAACTTAATTTTAGAAGAAATGGTTAAGAAATTGGGATTAAAAACTAAGATGCATCACAAACCCTATTCACTAAATTGGATAAGCAAAAATCACAAATTGTCCATAACAAAGCAATGTGTCATAAAGTTTTCAATTACATCTAAGTTTGTAGATGAGGTAACATGTGATGTGGTATCGCTAGAGGCATGTGGAATGGTCTTGGGTATCCCTTATTTATATGATTGCAAAGCAATATTCTTCAGGGAACATAATCAATATCACTTAACTAAAGAAAGGACAAAATATGTTGTGCATGCTCATCATATTAAAGGGAGTCAATCTCTTTTTACAATGGAACAATTAAAGAAGGCAACTTATGCAAACAATACACCTATGATTGTATTAAATGAAGCAGTTGACCTTAAGTAAGAAACTAAAATTGTCGCAGCATGTAGATCTAGCCATACTTTGCTTCAAGATGAGTTTTTGTCGTCCATACCTGCAAAGAAGAATATACATGTTGGTTCATTTGCAGTCATGTTTTTTATGTTGTTATCACTGCTAATGTTTTCTACATGGATGGTAGTGAATTCAAAAGGATGTGAACGAATAAAGATGGCTAAAAATATGTGTTTAGTTATCATGGTTGCTTTTCAATTGATTATGATGCGAAAGGTGCACATGACAGATTTGATAGACAAAGGACAAGTGGGGAGGCCTATCCCGTACTTGATGTCTAGTTAATATCCTTTTGGAGGACCAAAAGGTCTCAGTAAGAAGGTGTGATCCAACATGGATTCAAAAATGCCAAATATTCAAATTTCTCATATTCGAATGAAACTAGTGCCATCGTGTAGTACTCGTTGCGATGATTCTAGCAGTATATTCTTTTTTGAAAATGGACTCTATATGGCGAAGATATTGTGTTCTGAAGTTTTCTCCAAACAACAAAAAAATCAAAGATAAAAGTCAACATTTTGTACTTATGACGTCAGCAGTGAAACCCACATGTGGCAGATGATGTCAGCATGATGTCATCATTCTTATTTGGTAGCACCATAGACTAACACATGTCAGGCAGATTCAGCATTTTTGAAGGTTGATGTGGAAGGTGACTAGACTGTACGGACTGACATGTGGCAGTCCATACGATGAGATGGCCCAATGACAGCTTTTTGTATGGTAGTACGGATTCCAGGATGGCAGTGATGTGGATGACAGGTGGGAAGCTTCGGTAGTGACACATTTCAATATGGTCATGAGCTGGCGCTGACTATGAAAATGAAAAATCATGTGACGTGGCAGTCCATTAGGAAATTGATGTGGCTTGGGCCAATGAAATGGTGACATGTGGCCCAAACACAGGGTGCCACATGGCACCCTAGATCGGGCCAATATGGGTTAAGTTCAAAAGTTGTTGAGCCTTCATAGAGCTCGAACCCTCGACCTCCTCCATAGGCAACAAACTAACAATTAGGCACCAACTAATCCAGCTACCGAATGACTTTTCATATGCCATGAAAAATATTTTTTTTGTTATTGTTAGTGCAGGTTTTATGGGATAGTGCCCGGTCGGCGAGCCTATCCTACCAACCAAGGCGTTGTAACCAGGTGTTTGTATGACCAAGTCGCGGGACAATGGGCCAAAACTTTAGCGCCTGTCACACTAGCCCAAGGACACATGGATCCATGCGACCAGGAGCCCGAAGGAAAAAGGGTGTGTGCCGAATATTCTGCCAGAAGTGGGTTTTATACCTTATATTAGTCATTTTTATGTAATTTGAGGTTGTTTTAATGAAATTTTACCCGTTTTTTGAGGATCTGGAGTCCAAAACATGGCCAAAACTTGGGGAAAGTTGGGATCTGGTCGCCAACTCAAATGTTATATAAATGAGCCTGTTTTTCCATGAGAATAAGGTTGGAAAACCCATTTTTTTTATGCGGGATTTTGGATAAAATCCATAAGGAGAGCAAAACTTTGGAGGCCATTTCCGGGAGCTAGAGAAAGCCTTTTTTAGTGTCGCCTTTTGCATCATATTTCTTAGGTCGAACAGAACAGCGTGAGACCAATTTGTAATATTTTTTATGCAATTTTGATGTAATATGTCAGCATTGAAGATTAATAAAGAAAATCCTCACCCACTGAAGACAGGCCCAGAGATGTAGGAAACTTTGTCGAACTCCGTTAACAAGTTTTGACATTATGGTTTATTGTTCTTAATGCTCATTTTCTGTTATATATTATTTATGATGGCTGCAACATTCTTTCATTAAATCTCCTTCTTCTTCTCTTTAATTTCTAAATGGTAAATCAACTCATGCAAAATACTTAACCAATTCATTTAAAAGATCATTTCAGATCAAGTGGTATCAGAGCAGGTTGATTGTTGGTTGTTTGAGTATGCATGATTACCAGGGAAGATTTTAAGCGTGGTGAAGGAGAGCTTGTAGAAGGAGATCCTGAGATTGGATCAAGAAAAAGGACATCTCAAAGTGACAAGATGACATCTAAAGAAGGAATTTCTCAACACGAAAGAGAGTTTCGAAGAACTTTCTTTTCCATGTCTGAGATGGTAAAAGTATTGTATGAAGATTACTTAGAACGGAAGAGACATGTTCAAGGGAAATATTCTAAGCAATACAAAAGTGAAGAGGGATAAGACACTCCAAAACCTCCTCCTTCACCTCCTCATCTCCATTTTCTTCTTCTTCAAGTACAAGTTCAAATTCTACTTCTGCAATAAAACATTCTCATTCCCATAAACATAAGCCTAACATGCCATTACTTAAACTTGATGTGAAATTCGAGTTGCACATGTATAATGGAGAAGTCAATGCTGAGAAGCTTAATAACTGGGTCAAACGAATGGAGGTATATTGCAATGTGCAACAAATCAATGATGATACAACCAAGATCAAATTGGCATCGCTTTGTCTTGCAAGCACAACACTCATCTGGTGGCAGAGTAACTTGCAACATGGTACTCAAAAAATTGCTAATGTATTTCCATCATGGCAAGATTTTATTTTTTCACTTAGAAAACAATTCTATCCTTTGGAGTATAAGGAGAAGGCTTTAATTGAATGGAAAAGTCTTAAATTAAGAAAAGGAAAATCGTTGCAAGAATACACAGATGAATTTCCTAAGATGGATTTGATGTTAAATATTCCATTACATACACAAGAAACTCTTATGAAGTATATAGGAGGTTTGCCAGCTCATATTCGTAATATTGTGTTTATGTTTGTACCTACTAATATTGATGAGGTTTATGTTCAAGTGACATTTATTGAAGTAGGAAAAGCTAGAGTTGGTGTATCAAGGGAATCATCTTCAAAGAAAGAAGGAAAAGGAAAAGGGAATGTGAAGAAAGAAAAACCAGCTACAATGAAGGAAGAGAAGCTCTCCTACAAGCATTGCAAGAAAGAAGGGCACAATGATGAGCATTTCTGGAAATTGCACCCAGAGAAGAAACCAAAGTGGTTCAAAGAGAAGAAAGGGAGGCAAAAAGCTGCAACAACAATACAACCAACAAACTTGGGGTCGTATTCAGGTGATGAGACTATAGTCATAGCAATTGGTTTGTCAGGTAAAATTGGTGATGGTTTTGACTCAAGAAGTAAATTATTTCATATAAGGGTCATTATGAAACATACCAATATCGATACTTTGTTAGATAGCGGATCTCAATCTAATTTAATTTCAGAAGAAGTGGTTAAGCAATTGGGATTAAAAACTAAGATGCATCACAAACCCTATTCAATAAATTGGATAAGAAAAAATCACAAATTACCCATAACAAAGCAATGTGTCATAAAGTTTTCAATTACATCTAGGTTTGTAGATGAGGTAACATGTGATGTGGTTCCACTAGAGGCATGTGGAATGGGCTTGGTGTTACACATTATTTTGGTCACTCTGGTGATGTCTCTATAGTTATGTGTTCAGGCTCTCATAAGGAATTTTTGCTTGAGAAAAGTGACTATTGTCTTCTTCCACATAACATATTTCTAAGATAAGTTC
>ML777334.1:1190317-1203309 GCA_009831015.1 Picea engelmannii | reverse complement strand
AAAAAATTAAATATTTTCTTTTCTTTTCTTTTTTTAAGCAATCATTTATTCAAAAAATATTGGCATTCAAATATTGAAACAGAACGAATAGAGAATTTGCATTGTTCATGATTGTTTGATATTACATTTCAAGAAAGATCGTACATTGTAGTTTGCATTGTTACAAAAAACTCCTCATTCCCTCCTGTAGATAGAATTCATCGAACAAAAATTTGTATCATTCATCCATATTTATGTATTGTTGGGTCAGAGTCTTACACAACATTGGTTTCATTTTTGTCTCCTTTTTTGCGTAACAACAACCTTTAATAATATTGCGCAACTTTAAAATTCAACTAGCAACTTTTCTAGGGCTCTTTTGCACCAACATTAGATAGGCTAGAGCTTTGGAATAGGAAGTGAGACACACTCTCCAAAGCACAAAACATACGATAGTATCTTGTGATAAGGAGTGTCAAATTCCATTTGCAACATTTTTCCCTGGGAAGCCCTTCTCACACAAGGGTCAAACATGAGGTTGCATTGAGATCGACAGAGTTACTCACCTTGCTTTGTTGATCTCAGTGTAGAGATTGCACGTATTACGGGGGTCACTTGAAGGTATACCCACAATGATGAGTGGAAGCCTCTCAAGTTGATTTTGGGCTAGATACCCTGCCCTTGCATGTGGATTGGACTGTCGACTATTTCCCCAGGCATCATTATTGTTTATGGTAACCTTAGTAGCCTATCTTCTTAGGGTCTTACACAAGGTGACTGTGAAGGGGTAAGTCTTCATGGTACCTGGAATCAACGTTGGCCAGACTCACTCGGGCTCCTTGGAGGGTATACCCATGATTATGTGTGGGATCTTGCACCAGGGTGTAAGTTCGTTAAGCAGGTCGTCAACGTAACTTTTCCACCCTAGCCCAGCCCCTTCTTGTCTCGTCGTCGCGACATTGGATTTCATCACCAACTAGTGACTTCGGAATTGGAAGGTCTTGTTTGCTTGGTTTCAATTCCTAGATTTTACTAGCACGTGTTGTTTGTTTACCCAAAGTTGGCCATAGAATTTCTTTCGTAAGATTTCAACTCGATCACAATTGACCCTCCACGTCGTTCACGTAGAATGCAAGGCGTACCTCCAGAAGATCTGGAAGGTTCTCAACCCTTGCCTACCAACTCACCGAAGGGCTCTCCTCAACAGACTGAAGTCCAAGACGTTTCCACTCCACAAGTGGAAAGAACTAACTCTTTAGAACAGTTCTGAATTACCAATTCTTGAGAGGACTTCCGACTTCCTTCCGACTCCGTGAGACGTATTGTTCAACTGAATTCTTCTGGAGAAATAGTTGTTGAGACTTATGGATTGCCAACCGGACCTTTCACAGGACCCGAGGGTCAAGATCCTTTTTGGACTACCGGCATTTTTAGACGGGATCTCTTTGGCTCGGGAGTAGGCGTTGATATCACTATCACACTTGAGCTACCCGAAACATTTGATCTAGATGCAATACCTTTTACTATTGCCTATTATTTTCCTGGTTCAGACGCTCCGCCAGTCGACCACATCTTGATTGTCCCCCTACAAATGGTCCATTACACAATGGTCCCAGATACTACGCGTCCTCACACTGGGATTACGGTGGCTAGCCAAGCTCCCATTGGCATGCCTCTTTCACCTAGATTCACCCCAACACTTCCCCCCGGATATCATGCGTTGAATGCTTCTATTCCCGTTCCTACACAAATCCCATCCGGGACTCCTGGCATTTCCACTCCTTTTGGGCACCATCTCGTTCCTAGTTTCATTTCGACACTTCCTTGACCCCCTTTCATAGGACCTCTTCCATCCCCTATCGGAGGCACCGACCCTAGTGTCACCATCCTATCTTTCACACCTAATTATCAGATTCCTGTCAGTGGACAATTTCACCAAGGAGGCCAAACCCAATCCCCTTTTGCAAGACAAATCCCAATTGGGACGCAACCCCCGATTGGAGGGCAACCCCCACCTACCCCACCCTATGGAAAAAACATACCTCCATCCTTGGCCCAGTATTAGAACTCTATTATCCAAAATAATCCTCACTCAACTGGGGGGAAGCAGCCTCAAGCTAGCTCCTTCATACCCCTAGTACAGGCCAACCATATCCAGGTACATCTAATCCTATTTGGGGCTCGAACGCTCAAACCCAGGCCCTTGTTCAAGGGAACAACCCCAACCAATACAACCCTATAAGTTACTTTCCTCCACACCAACAACCGAATATGTCCAGATCTTCGCATTATATGCCAACTGCTTACGATCCTACTGGTCTACCGACGGCACTCCCTCCCCAAAGTCACCAATATGGTCACCAATTTTATTATTGGATAAATCAGTAGGTGAGGACACTAACTGATCTCCCTAGATCCACCTGGATCTAGAACAAAATAGGTTAGGACATGACTCTTTCTCTAAGTTGCAGTCATTGAATCTACTACCGAGAAAGAATTCACTCGAACAATACGTCTCACAGAGTCGGGAGGAAGTCAGAATTCCTCTCAATAATTGGTAATTCATAACCGTTCTAAAGAGTTAGTTCTTTCCACTTGTGGAGTGGAAACATCTTGGACTTCACTCTGTTGAGGAGATCCCTCCGGTGAGTTGGTAAGCAAGGGTTGAGAACCTTCCAGATCTTCTAGAGGTAGTCCTTGCATTCTACATGAATGACGTGGAGGGTCAATTGTGATCGAGTTGAAATCTTACGAAAGAAATTCTATGGCCAAATTTGGGTAAACAAATAGCACGCGCTAGTAAAATATAGGAATCGAAACCAAGCAAACAAGACCTTCCAATTCCGAAGTCACTAGTTGGTGATGAAATCCAATGTCGCGACGACGAGACAAGAAGGGGCTGGGCTAGGGTGGAAAAGTTACATTGACGACCTGCTTAATGGACTTACACCCTGGTGCAAGCTACCACACATAATCGTGGGTATACCCTTCAAGGAGCCCGAGTGATTCTGGCCAACGTCGACTCCAATTACCCACACATGAATAGACAGTTACCCTTCTTAGCCACCCTGGACCTCCCTGATCTGTCGAGATTTTTAAATGATCTGATCTGTCACTCTCCTCAATGGCCCGCGATACCGGCCAAACTACCATCCAATATCCTTAAATTCGATGGTAAACCAGGAGAGGACCCGAACAATCATGTAATGACTTTTCACCTTTGGTGTTCATCCAACTCTTTGATGGATGACTCTATTCGTTTACGCCTTTTTCAGCGAACTCTCACAGGTTCCGCCGTGAAGTGGTATATAGAATTACCACGAGGCTTCTTCACCGACTTCAACACCCTCGCTATGGCTTTCCTCACCCACTACCAGTTACTGATTTGTTACGAAATGGGAACCAAAATTCTGAGTTCTTTCAAACAAACCAAAGCCACTCATATCTCTAATCACATTCATGAGTGGTGACGGAGACGATGTCTCATCAAACTCAAACTTCCTGATCAGTTGCTGGCAGAGTGGTTCATGAAATCATTTGTGAATGACATCGCTCGTGACATTGCCATGGGTGGATTTGTCACAGAAGAATAGGCGATCAATCGTTCTCAATACCTAGACCTTGTTTACTCACAAACGAGTACTCTTTACGACTTACTCCCTGACGCACCTCATCCTTCTACTTTTGCCACTTCAACTGCTCCTGCTGCTTCTCATGCAGCTGACGATGTGATTGTCACTTTCCATGCCCAACCCCATTCTGTCCAAGCCTCTAGCAACAACCCCAAATCCGTCGCTTCTAATGTTCAAAATTCTCCGTCTCCTACCCCTCCCACTGGCAAGACTTCTAAGGTGAACTCTGTTCAATCTACCCTTGTCGAAAAAAATAAATCCAAAAAAGGGAAGGGTAAGAAAAAGGAGGATAAAAATCATCTGCAATCTGAGAAGACCAAAACACAACCTGTTGACGATAAGGATAAGCACAAACCCCGATACCCTTGTCTTATCTATGGTGATGATCACTACACTAAGGATTGTCCAAGATGAGCCCAGGTTACTAAGTTCCTTCAAGGGACCCCGAAACCGCCTACTCTAGCCGTGTTGTCACAACCCTTCCCTTCTCAACAATAGGCTCAATTGGTCATTCATGACCAATCTTCCCCCTCCACTACATCCTATGTCTTAATGTGTACAGGTGATTCAAAGAAGAATGACATCACACTTACCACTCAAGCCAAAGATTATTCTTCCTCCAAATAGAAGGTTGATGAAATACCTCCTTTGTTGGTCCAACCATCTCCAACAACTCCACCTACCAAAGGTCCTCTTCATCTCGAATGACTAAGCCTAGATACAATTCTTTGCCCTCCCCCAAAGGGTGTTGTCTGAAAATCTTCCTTCAATCCTCATGCATGTGTTGCCCAGAACTACAGTATTGTCGAAGATCTAGCCCAAACACCATCTGCAATGTCAGCCCTCAAAGTCCTTTAGAGTTGTCCTATACAACGGAAGGCATTGTTGAAAGATATTGGTGGAATCAACCCTACCGATACAAATTTAATAATTTTTGACTTGGAAGATCACATTCCATGGTTACCCCCTCAACTCGCATTCCAAATACAAGTTATTGTCTTCGACAAGAACATTTGTAGAACAGTTATTGATGAGGGTGCCTCAACGTGTGTCATGTCTATTACCTGTTGGAAAGCCATCGGCTCTCCTCCTTTAACTGAATCGCACAACACGCTCAAATCCTTCAATGGCTCTGGTTTTAAGCCTTATGATGTCCTCCCTTCATTGCCTATTACATTAGAAGGCAAAACGGTCAACGTTGAAGTGGAGGTCTTTGACGCTCCTTTCGATTACAACCTTCTACTTGGCCATAGCTGGATCGATTCCATGCATGCAGTTGTGTCCACTCTTTTCCATGTCGTATGTTTCCCACATCAAGGAAAAGTAATTACGGTGGACCAATTAGCCTTCTTTCACTCCGATGCATGTACCGGCAACATCTCTTTTATTGCAAAAACCCCCACTGGATATGAGAACGTCGGTGTGGGTCTTCTTAAAGATTCCTCTTTGATGGGTACTTTCCCCATTCCACCACCTGATGTTCCACATCTGTTCGTTGCCTCGATCAATATGATTTCCACCTCTGTTCGAGAAACCCCTGCATCTTACGACTCGTGGATAGTACCCAACCTCGGTGATCATCTTCGTTATGGTGACCAAATTCCTTTGAGTTCGGTCGAATCTACTTATCAAGCCATTCAATCGGCAACCCCTTCTACCCCCTCTCTTGGTGATTTATCTTTGGATCCATTCGACGTCATTTTTCCTACAAACGAGATGATTATGTCTGTTATGTCCATGGAAGATACCCCTTGGGACAATGGACATCATCGTTCCATCCTCTTCATGGAACAACACACCATTGAGAGTTACCAATGGATCTCGACCCCGTTGACCATTGTCGTCATTTCTACCATTCCCGAGTCTACACACGATATGTTCTACGAAGGGAACTTAAGTAATATCTCACCCACCATCCCCCTCGACATATCCATAAAACCTGGAGTTGTCAAAAATGTGCATATCAGACCTTCGTGTTCCCATGACAAAGTTGTCACCTACAAGTCTTTTTTCCAAGAATTTTGTGACGTCTTTGCATGGAGCTATGAAGAAATGTCGGGTATTGACCCCGACATTGTGGTACATGAGATTAAGACATACCCGGGCACTAAACCCATCTGGAAACGACTTCGTCTGGTCCACCCACGTAAAGCAGCCGCTATCAAGATTGAAGTTGAGAAACTTCTCAAAGCTAGCTTTATTTACCCTGTGGCTCTAACTGATTGGGTTTCCAATCTTGCTCTGATTAACAAAAAACAAGGTATGATCCATGTGTGCATTGATTATAGAGACATTAATAAAGCTTGTCCTAAAGACAACTTTCCTACCCCCTTCATTGACCAGATCATCGACGATTGTGCAGGAAGTGAAATCTTCTCTCTGATGTATGGTTTCTCCGGATATAATCAAATCAATATCATACCTGCAGACCAACACAAGACCGCTTTTATTTGTCCTTGGGGCACTTTCGCCTACCGAAAACTTCCATTCGGTTTAAAGAATGTCGGCGCAACTTTTCAACATGCTATGTCTTATATCTTTCAAGATATAAAGCACATTGTGCAACCATATCTCGATGACTTACCGACTCATTCCATGCACAGTGTAGATCATCCAACACACCTCCGTGCCATTTTCCTTCGCTGTCGGTTTTACCATATATGCTTCAATCCCCACAAATGTGTTTTCTGCATAGATTTCGGTCGACTTCTGGGATTTATTGTTTCACGTCAAGGGATCAGGGTAGATCCTTTGAAGGTTGAGGTGATTCTCAATCTTCCTCCTCCTTCCTCACTTCGCCAGCTACAAAGTTTGCAAGGGAAGGTAAAATTTCTCCATCATTTCATCCCGAACTATGTTGAGCTAACTCTTGGATTTACTCAGCTACTCAAGAAAGGTTCTGAGTTCGTATGGGATACCACTGCTGACAAAGATTTCGAAGCTTTGAAACTGTCTTTAACTCGTACCCCACTACTCTTCCCACCTGATTACAGTCAGGATTATTTCCTTTATCTCGCAGCCTCATACTATACCATCTCTATGGTTCTCGTTTAGGAGGATGATTCTCATGATGAACATGTCATTTATTATTTGAGTCGGAGTCTCACAACTACTGAAACCAAGTATTTACATGTTGAAAAACTGGCCTTGGCCGCCGTCCAAGCTGTTCAACATTTCTGGGACTATATCCTTTTATGCAAGACTACTGTGATTTCCAACTGCAACCCTATGCAGCACATTCTTACACGCCAATTGCTAGGGGGAAAATACTCCAAATGGATCGTAATACTCCAGGATTTTGACTTAGAATTCGAACGCGCTAAGTCCAAGAAATCCTCGGTGTTTGGCAAGTTGATATGCAACCTTCCCTATTCTGAGACGGAAAATGTAGCAGAGGATTCATTACCCGATGAATCCCTTTTCTTGATCAATTCTGATGACCTTTGGTATGGGGATATCATCATATATCTCCAGACCCAGACTTTCCAGCCTGATTTGTCTAGCACTGATCGTCGTCGCATATGCTACCAAGCCCGTCAGTATATTATCCTCGGTGATACTCTTTATCGTCGTGGGATTGACTCTATTTTTCGACGCTGCCTCACGTTTGACGAAGCCAAGAAAGCCCCGAATGACTACCATTCTAGAGCATGTGGTGGTCACATGTCTGGGTATGCTACTGCCCATAAGATCTTATGAGCGGGGTATTTTTGGCCTTCTTTATTCAACGATTGTATAATTGTTGTCCAAAAATGCCACGCTTTCCAAACCTACAACAACAAAATACGATCACACTCTGCTCCTCTACACCCTGTGGTCTCTGTTCGTCCTTTTGCGAAATGGGGTATCGATTTCATGACATGTCACCCTCACTCGATCGGGGGGCATGGATACATTATTGTAGCCATAGATTATTTTACGAAATGGGCCGAGGCGATGCCAACATTCGACAATACCGGACAGACTGCAGTATTATTCATATTCAATAACATCATTGCTCGGTTTGGTGTTCCTCAAGCTATCGTTACCGATCATGGTAGCCACTTTAGAAACTTCATGATGTCTGAACTCACCGAAAATTTGGGTCTTCGCCATGAAAACTCAACACCCTATTACCCACAAGCAAATGACCAAGTTGAAGCAATAAACAAAGTTCTCATTACCATGCTTTGACTGATGATAGGGATTCACAAAATGAGTTGGCACACAATGTTGTTTTCAGCATTGTGGTCTCACCGGACATCCGTTAAGTCTGCTACCGGGTTTACACCTTTCCAATTAGTTTATGGTCTAGAAGCCATCTTGCCGATTGAATGTGAGATACCTTCCTTGAAACTAGCCATCGAACTTCTCCCAAAAACTTATTCCGAAGAAGAGCGTCTATTGTATCTCATGCAACTAGATGAAACCCGTAGTGATGCCACACTAGTTATAGAAGCCTAGAAGAAACGTGTCAAAGCTCAATACGACAAACATGTCAAGCCACGCATTTTCTCCGAAGGTGATCTGGTTCTCCTTTACGAACAAGATCGGGATATGCTAGGAGCCAGAAAATTTGAAGTATGTGGCGAGGTCCTTATATCGTCAGATGAGTGTTGGAGAAAGGAGCTTACGAGTTGGTGGACTATGACGGTATCCCTTTGAGTGAACCCAGAAATGGGTTGTACTTAAAGAAGTACTATGCTTAAGATCACCTGTGCATGAGTGCTTGTATTTTATTGTATCATACTTTTTGTGTGTTACTTTAGTATGTTTTTTCGTTATTTGGTCTTTGCCCTCGACTGCTTATCTTGTGTTGTGCTTGGTTTCCAGATGTCGGAGTCTTCACTACCCCACATTGGCTTCGCCAATGGCGCTAGTCGTAGTACTCAGAACCTTACTTCTGTTGCATGGGCAATTTACGCACCTACAAACGAACGTATCAGTCTACGAGGTGTGTGCCTCGGTCGTGCGACCAATAATATCACAGAATAAAGTGTCATCATCGAATTGTTGATTGATGCTATTTCGCTTGATATCCGCAACCTGGTTGTACGACTTGATTTGCAGCTAGTAGTACTACAGTTAAGTAATGTCTATGCTATCTGAAGTCCTACTTTATTACAGGTATATTTACGAATTCACCTCTTTGAACGTTATTTTGATTATATTGAATATAAGCACATTCCTAGATGTCTAAATACATTGACTGATGCCTTAGAAAATTATGTGTTAGACAGACATTTGGGACATTTATGAACCAATCACACATCACATGTATTATACAACACAAAATAAGTCAGTAGAATCTGTATATATGTATATAACGATCAAAATTTTTTACAAAAAGTTTTTGTCCAAAGATCAAAATCTCAAAATATGAAGCCCATAGCTTCTACAAAATAGCATCATGGATGACACTCACGATAACATACAACTACTCGAGCTACCCTACGGAGCAGTCGACTGAGAGACTCGGACACGCCCATAGTATGGCGCTGGTAACGTCTCAGGATCTCCCCAATAGCGATGTCTAGGACATCTGCAGTCAACCGCTCTAAGTTATGTTCCACTACCTCGTAGTCCTCGGCATCCCATCTTGCCACTGGAGCCACTTCACCTTGCCTCTAAATGGGAGACATTCCTGGAGGTCGATACGGCCACACATCTGTGTCATCAAAAGAATTTTTTTTATTAGTCCTTGGATAAACATAAAAACATTTTATATAATAAAATTTGCAAAAACATTAAAAAAGAAAAAAATGTGTACTTCTCACCTAAGTCACCCCACTGAGCATCCTCAAGCAGGACCAAATCTGGATCTCCTCGAAAATCCAAACCAACATATGCATAATCATCGATCATCGGCATCTGGGGCCTCAACTAGTCAAAAAATGAATCATTATACTTGATTATAGGCCCTGCTACGTGTCGAGCCATGAGGTTACACCACCTCAGCATCCTCATATCCTGTGGGGCCGGTAAACCCCAATCTACCTATAATCGCAGCAATGGGACCCTCTCGAGGAAGAATGATATCAAAAGTGACCCATACCTGAACTGCTTCAGGTCACCCCTTCTGTACTTTGTTAGTCGCCTCTTCATACTAAGGAGAACTGCGTCCAAACAGTTAAAAACCCGAGGCTCTGTGCACTCTATTGCATATTGGAAATAGCTCTGGAGAGCCATGTGCGGAGCCGCGCTCCTAGCCATGCATGCAATAGTAAACAAGATAGTCTGTAGGGTCAAATATTGAACCCCCCAAATGGAAACCTTACCCTTACTTCTCTCTGCCTCAAGAACAAAATATCGGCGAACATACTCGCTCATAGGATGTCCATCGCCTCTACCTTTGGTCAGAGTAGCATGGTATCCACATCGTGACAACCCCATCTGAAAATAGATATCCTCGATATCTAGTGTCAATGTGTGGACCCCTACATGAAATAATTGTTGATCCACATCCCACATGTGGACCAGGTACTCTAACAATCTGAGTTGGGCTCTCATGCCCGGGATCCTAAAAAAATTTAAGAGCCCACATTCCCAGAGGGCAACGACTGTACCTAGATCAGTCTCGGCAATGGAATCATCCTCCTCATGTTCTCTTTCCCTCCATTCCAACATCGTGATGGTCAACACTTGCAATAGAGCCATGAGAAGGAAGTCAACAACTTGTTTTAACCTCTTGCATAATTTTTTATTGAGAAAAACCACACACAAAAATCTATTTTTCGGCCCTCGCAGGTGAAGCTTTTGCACAGTGTGAGATTCTCGCAGGCGCACTGAAGCCCACCTGCGAGAATCTTAGATTCTCGCAGGTCCTGAATGGCCCACCGGCGAGAATGCTTGAGCGCATCTACCGACCCTAAAATCGACTCAAAACTTTGAAATTGCCAATAAAAATCAAAAGTAAACCATGGGAAAGTTGGAAAATCAGGAGATTACCTCGTTGGCTGAAACCGCTTGCCGAATGATCGCTTGTACCTCCCACAATCGAGCAAAGAAATTTGGGGAAAAATGAGGTATGTTGGACAAGTTTTTGGCAAAGTAACAATGAAATGGTAAAAAAGGCTTGTTCACCCATATTTATTCAATTTTTACTATTTCTTGTCGATTTTTTATATTATTTTTATTGCTTTGCTTAAAAAACCTAATACCCTTAATAGCCTTGTGAGTATGGTTTTTCGCAGATATAGTGGCTTTGAAGTCTGAACGATGGTGTATGAGTAAATTTTCTTTTTTTGTCACATGTACGACTACTTTTTTAGGGTTTTTGTAGGAAAAACCTCGAGCTCAGTCTTTGTTTGTTCTCGCGCTCGAAAATACATGAGAGCGCAACCAAGTATACTTTTTCTCGTCTTTTTGTACTCGTCATGGTAACACAAAAACAACGAATTCAAGGGAGTATCCTTTAATCTCTTTTCACGCTCCATAAAAATGAAAAGATTTCCGAGCGATATTGTTCTCTTCACACTCGTTAAAGTATTTGAAGAAAACGTTTGACGGGCAATAGTTTATCACTTTTTCAGTCTCGTCGAACTCATTTACGAAAAAGGAACTAGGGGAGTTTACTTTAAGTGTTTTTCAGACTCTCAAAACATGAAAAAACCCCGAGTTTTCTATCCTTGGACTCGTTAAAAAAACATCGAAAGACCCATAATGGGACTGAACCACTCCTTCCTAGGGTTCGTTAAATGTACTTTGAGGGACTCGTCCAAAGGATGAGCTTACATCGACGAGCATATGTTATCCTCCTCAATCTTGTGTAAAAATAAAGAGGTACTCGCCAGAAATGGTGGGGGGAATTTTGGGAAAGGGATGTGTCTTCGTATTCGTATTAATGGCAGTAAGCATCTCTCTTGAACATGACACCCCCTATTCGTCATTTGAATCGGGGTTGGGAAATCCATTTGTCTCTCGTCTAACTTGCTACGAGGTCATATATTGGGTCATCTTTGAGTCAATGTTGCCAAGTCCTTTGTCGTGTCATTCATATGTTCAAGAGAAGTTCAAACGATCCCTCCATTGAGTCGGCCATCTGTAGTTGTCCATTCTTACTATGTTGGCCTTCCTTGTGTCTGTTTCAACTCATATTCATACTTTGATTCACCCTCAAAATTTGTTACTTATTTCGTGTCATTGATGGGGGATACGTCAAGGCCCTCCTCTAACGAGTCTTTTTCCGTCGACTCCAACTCATTATCCGGGAATAAGACTTAGAAATCATTTAGTACCTTAGAACATGCATGCCTTAATGGAAGGTCTCTTCTCTTTCGACAAGGGTCTCACATCATTGGTCCCTGATCGAGAGATTTCGCCGAGTGTTCAACTTCAGCTCATTCATTCACATTCGTTTGGATTGTACTTCAGTACCTTGGGAGTCATCGACATCAATGGTGATTTCCCTCGCACTTGTTAATGGTTTTCATCAATGATTGATAATCGAGTGGTTTCTACCATGTTCGACTTCAACACATGTAATCACATGGCTAGATTCATACTTTCAGGTGACAGGATTGAAGACCCTGGGTCTCATCTTTTTTATCCAGGCTACAATGGAGTATGTATGATTTGTATCGACACATAGATCCACTTTGTATGTCATGTGGCTATGTCTTAATTCGAGTCTTCTAACATAGATCCACAGTGTATTCCTGGTGGCTATGAAGCATTTTTGCGACATGGATCCACGGTGTATGATTGGTGGCCATGGTCTACGTTTATGATTTCATTCATTTGTGGTCTGAGCATGGGAATGCCTACCTCAGAACTGGTATTATATTCTGCAAATGCTTGGTTGTTTACATGTTTCTAATTAGGTGTTCTCCTTGTTTCTGACACACACACGCATTTTACAAAGTACGTCAGTTGTCACGAGTTCCAGCCTCATACTTTGGGGGGCATTCTGTTACACATTATTTTGGTCACTCTGGTGATGTCTCTATAGTTATGTGTTCAGGCTCTCATAAGGAATTTTTGCCTGAGAAAAGTGATTGTTGTCTTCTTCCACATAACATATTTTTAAGATGAGTTCATAGGTTGACTATGTTACAGGGTGCGAGAATATTGATTCTCGTAGGCAACCCTATACTTAGCCTGCGAGGTGTTCGCAGTCTGCTCTATAGGTAGGGTGCGAACCTATTTTGAAGCTTGAAAGGAAGAGGAAGTTACGAAGGTTCTAGAAGGGTATCTTCTAGAAAATGAGTTGGCATTCTCATGGTTGGCATCCTACTGACTTCTCAGATTTAGTGGGATCATCCTCATCCCTTTAACCATCTCTCCTTCTCCTATATAATGAAAGGTTTTTCAAGGAAAAGGTTAAGCGAGATCGAATGGAGAATTGATGAAAGAATTGTGTGAAGAACCCTGTTTGGATTGAAGCTTGAAGACTCTATTTGT
>ML777334.1:1160636-1189799 GCA_009831015.1 Picea engelmannii | reverse complement strand
GAATTCTCACAATGAATCGAATGAATACAATTGCCTCGTTTGCACATGCTCATAAGCATATTCATTGTATGTGTGAACAAATCACAACTGATAGCCAAATTGTCCCTTTCACTTGTTATCTCAACTGGATCTCCATTGGAACTGACATGCATGTAGTTAACCGTGGCGAATCTTCAATTGCATGTGAGTTCACTGATTAATTGAACTCTCACTAGTGCATGTTTAGTAGATTAATATTTATTGTCTAATTTAATTAAGGGAAAAATAAATTAGACACATGTTTCTTGTTGACTTTTCAACAATATAAAGGTACGTCACTCATTCCTTCTCGGTAGTAGATTCAATGAATGCAACTTAGAGAAAGAGTCATGTCCTATCATGTTTTGTTCTAGATCCAGGTGGATCTAGGGAGATCAGTTAGTGTCTGCACCTACCGATTTATCCAATAACACTTGGGTAGCCCCTATTTATATGATCGCAAAGAAATCTTCTTCAGGGAACAAAATCAATATCACTTAACTAAAGCAAGGACAAAATATGTTGTCCATGCTCATCATATTAAAGGGAATCAATCTTTTTTTACAATGGAACAATTAAATAAGGAAGCTTATGCCAGTGATACACCTATGATTGTACGAAATGAAGTAGTTGATCTTAAGCAAGAAATTAAAATGGTCGTAGCATGTAGATCTAGCCATACTTTGCTTCAAGATGAGTTTTTGTCGTGCAAACTTGTAAAGAAGAACGTACATGTTGGTTCATTTTCAGTCATGTTTATGATGTTGTTATCGTTGCTAATGTTTTCTACATGGATGGTAGTGAATTTAGAAGGATGTGAATGAATAAAGATGGCTAACAATATGTGCTCAATTATCATGGTTATTTTGCAATTGATTATGATGCTACAGGTGCACAGGACATATTTGATAGACAAAGGACAAGTGGGGAGGCCTATCCTGCACTTGATGTCTGGTTAATATCCTTTTGGAGGACCAAAATGTCTCAGTGGGGAGGTTTGATCCAAAAAGGCCAAAAATCCAAAGTTCTCGAATTCAAACGAAACCAACTCCATCACGTAGTGCTCGTCGCGTTGATTCCGGTAGTATATTCTTTTTCGAAAATGGACTTCCTATGGTGAAGATATCGTGTTCTGAAGTTTTCTCCAAACAAAAAAAAAAGGTCAAAAGTCAAAGTCAATAGTCCATACTACCGATGTCAATAGTACGGCCCACGAGTAGAAAATGACATCATGATGATGTTAGCATGTTGATGTGGCAAAACCAGATACTGACACATGTCAGACAGATTCGGTATTTTCAAATGTTAATGTGGAAAGTGATTGGACTGTACGGACTAACACATGGCAGTCTGTACAATGATGTGGCCCACTCAGAGCTTGTCGTGTTGCAGTACGGATGACAAGCTGGTAGTGATGTGACTGAAAAGTAGCAGGCTTCGATGGTGACATGTGTCAGTATGGTCGTGAGCTTGCGTTGACTATGCAACTGACAGAGCAGGTGATGTGGCAGTCCACTAGGCAACTGACATGGCTTGGGCCAATGAAATAGTGACACATGAACCAAACACAGGGCACCATGTGGCACCCTGGATCGGGCCAATATGGGTTAAGTTAAAAATTTGTTGAGCCTCCGTCGATCTCGAACCCCCAACCTCCTGCATAGGAAATGAACTAATCGTTGGGTGTCAACCAATCCATCTATCGAATGACTTGTCATATGTTGTGACAAATATTTGTTGTGTTATCGTTAGCGCAGGTGTTATGGGATAGCGCCCAGTCGGTGGGCCTCGTCCACCGACCAAGGCGTTGTAACCATGTGTTCATACGATCAAGACGCGGGACAATGAGCCAAAACTTTAGCGCCTGTCACACTAGCCCAAGGACACATGGCTCCATGCGATCAAGAGCCTGGGGGAAAAGGGGTGCACACCTAATATTCTGCTAGAACTTGGTTTTATACCTTATATTAGTCATTTTTATGAAATTTGAGGTTGTTTTAATGGGATTTTTCCCATTTTTGGAGGATTTGGAGCCCAAAAAGAGGCCAGATCTTGGGGAGAAGTTGGGGTCTGATCCCCAACTCAAATGTTATATAAACAATCCTATTTTTCCATGAGAATAAAGTTGGAAAAACACTTTTTTTTATGCAGGATTTTGGAAAACAAAGTGAGTTTATGCAGAAAAGCCATAAGGAGGGACAAACTTTGGAGGCCATTTCCGGGAGCTAGAAGAATCCTTTTTTAGTGTCGTCTTTTGCATCATATTTATGAGGTCGAATAGAATAGCGTGAGACCAGTTTGTAACATTTTTTATGCAATTTTGATGTAATATGTAAGCATTGAAGATTAATAAAGAAAAGCCTCCCCCACTGAAGATAGGCCCAAAGACGTAGGCAACTTTGTCGAACTCCGTTGACAAGTTTTGGCATTATGGTTTGTTGTTCTTAATGCTCATTTTTTGTTCTGTATTCTTTATGATGGCTGCAACATTCTTTAATTAAAGCTCCTTCTTCTTATGTTTAATTTATAAATGGTAAATCAACTCATGCAAAATACTTGACCAAGTCATTTTGGATCAAGTGGTATCAGAGCAGGTTGACAGTTGGTTGTTTGAGTATGCATGATTACCAGGGAAAAGTTTAAGTGTGGTGAAAGAGAGATTGTAGAAGGAGATCCTGAGATTGCATCAAGAAAAAGGACATCTCAAAGTGACAAGATGACATCTGAAGAAGGACTTTCTCAACACGAAAGAGAGTTTCGAAGAACTTTCTTTGCCATGTCTGAGATGGTAAAAGTATTGTATGAATATTATTTGGAATGGAAGAGACCTATTCAAGGGGAATATTCAAAGAAAGAAAAAATTGAAGAGGGAGAAGACCCTCCAAAACCTCCTTCTTCACCTCCTTCATCTCCATTTTCTTCTTCTTCAAGTACAAGTTCAAATTCTACTTTTGCAAGAAAACATTCTCATTCCCATAAACATAAGCCTCACATGTCATTACTTAAACTTGATGTGAAATCCAAGTTTCCCATGTATAATGGAGAAGCCATTGTTGAGAATCTTGATAATTGGGTCAGACATATGGAGGTATATTGCAATGTACAACAAATCAATGATGAGACAACCAAGATCATATTGGCATCGCTTCGTCTTCCAGGCACAACACTCATCTAGTGGAAAAGTAAGTTGCAACATGGTACTCAGCAAATTGGTAATGTATTTCCATCATGGAAAGATTTTAGTTTTGCACTTAGAAAATAGTTCTATCCTTTGGGGTATAAGGAGAAGTATTTAATTGAATGGCAAAGTCTTAAATTAAGAAAAGGACAATCGGTGCAAGAATACATAGATGAATTTTGTAAGATGGATTTGATGTTAAATATTCCATTACATACACAAGAAACTCTTATGAAGTATATAGGATGTTTTCCTGCTCATATTCGTAATACTGTGTTTATGTTTGGAACTACTAATCTTGATGAGGTTTATGTTCAAGCGACATATATTGAAGCAGGAAAAACTGGATTTGGTGTATCATGGGAATCGTCTTCAAAGAAATAAGGCAAAGGAAAAGGGAATATGAAGAAATCAAACTCAGCTACAGTGAAGGAATAAAAGATCTCTTGCAAGCATTGCAAGAAAGAAGGGCATGATGATGAGCATTGTTGGTAATTGCACCTAGAGAAGAAACCAAAGTGGTTCAAAGAGAAGAAAGGGAGGCAAAAATTTGCAGCAGCAGCACAACCAACAGACTTGGGTTTGGATTCGGGTGATGAGACTAAAGTCATACCAGTTGGTTTGTTAGGTAAAATTGGTGATGGTTTTGATTCAAGAAGTAAATTGTTTCATATAAGGGTCATTATGAAATATACCAAGATCGACACTTTGTTAGATAGCGAATCTCAACCTAACTTAATTTTAGAAGAAGTGGTTAAGCAATTGGAACTAAAAACTAAGATGCATCAAAAACCCTATTCACTAAATTGGATAAGCAAAAATCACAAATTACCCATAAAAAAGCAATGTGTCATAAAGTTTTCAATTAGATCTAAGTTTGTAGATGAGGTAACGTGTGATGTGGTACCTCTAGAGGCATGTGGAATGGCCTTGGGTAGCCCTTATTTATATGATCGCAAAGGAATATTCTTCAGGGAACAAAATCAATATCACTTAACTAAAGAAAGGACATAATATGTTGTGCATGCTCATCATATTAAAGGGAATCAATCTCTTTTTACAATGGAGCAATTAAAGAAGGTAGCTTATGCAAGAAATACACCTATTATTGTGCCAAATGAAGTAGTTGATCTTAAGAAAGAAAGTAAAATCGTCGTGGTATGTAGATCTAGCCATACTTTTCTTCAAGATGAGCTTTTATCATGCAAACCTGTAAAGAAGAACATACATGTTGGTTCATTTTCAATCATGTTTCTAATTTTGTTATCGTTGATAATGTCTTCTACATGGATGGTAGTGAATTCAGAAGGATGTGAACGAATAAATATGGCTAACAATATGTGTTTAGTAATCATGGTTGTTTTGCAATTGATTATGATACGACGGGTGCAAAGGAGATATTTGATAGACAAAGGACAAGTGGGGAGGCCTATCTCGCACTTGATGTCTAGTTAATATCCATTTGGAGGACCAAAAGGTCTCAGTGGGGAGGTTTGATCCAAAATGGATCCAAAAAGGCCAAAAATTAAAAGTTCTTGGATTCAAACGAAACCAGTGCAATCACGTGGTGCTCATCACATCGATTCTGGTAATATATTCTTATTCCAAAATGGACTCCATATGGTGAAGATATCGTGTTCTTAAGTTTTCTCCAAACAGCAAAAAAAAGTCAAAGGTCAAAGTCAATAGTCCATACTACTAATGTCAATAGTACGACCCACACGTGGAAGATGATGTCATCATGCAGACATGGCATCACCAGAGACTGACATGTGTCAGGTGGATTCGACATTTTCGGATGTTGATGTGGCAAGTGACTAGACTGTACGGACTAACACGTGGCAGTCCATACTATGAAGTGGCCCAATGACAGCTTGCTACGTGGTAGTATGAATGACAGGATGGCAGTGACGTGGCCGACAGGTGGCAGGCTCCGGTGGTGACGCATGTCAGTACAGTCGTGAGATGGTGCTGACTGTGCAGGTGACGTGGTAGTCCACTAGGCAATTGAGGTGGCTTGGGCCAATGAAATGGTAGCACATGGACCAAACACAGGGCACCACATGGCACCCTGGATCAGGCCAATATGGGTTAAGTTCAAAATTTGTTGAGCCTCAGCCGATCTTGAACCCCCGACCTCCTGCATAGGCAATGAACTAACTGTTGGGTGCGAATTGAGCCACCTACTGAATGACTTGTCATATGTCGTGACAAATGTTTTTTTTGTTATCGTTAGCATGAGTGTTATGGGATAATGCCTGGTTGGCGGGCCTAGCCCGCCAACCAAGGCACTGTAACCAGGTGTTCATATGACCAAGGCATGGGACAATGGGCCAAAACTTTAGCGCCTGTCACACTAGCCCGAGGACACATAGCTCCATGCGACCAAGAGCCTAGAGGAAAAGGGGTATATGCCCAATATTCTGCCAAAAGTGGGTTTTATACCTTATATTAGCCATTTTTATGTAATTTGAGGTTGTTTTAATGGGATTTTTCCCATTTTTGGAAGATCTGGAGCCCAAAAGGATGTTAGATCTTGGGGAGAAGTTGAGATTTGATCCCTAACTCAAATGTTATATAAACAAACATGTTTTGGCATGAGAATAAGGTTGGAAAAAACATTTTTTTTATGCAGGATTTTAGAGAACAAAGTTTGTTTATGCAGAAAAGGCATAAGGAGAGCCAAACTTTGGAGGCAATTTTAGGGAGCTAGAGGAAGCCTTTTTCAGTGTCGTCTTTTGCATCAGATTTATGAGGTCGAACAGAACAACGTGAGACTAGTTTATAATATTTTTGATGCAATTTTGATGTAAAATGTAATCAATGAAGATTAATAAAGAAAATCCTCCCCCACTGAAGATAGGCCCAGAGATGTAGGCAACTTTGTCGAACTTCGTTAACAAGTTTTGGCGTTATGGTTTGTTTTTCTTAATGTTCATTTTTTGTTTTGTATTCTTTATGATGGCTGCAACATTCTTTCATTAAAGCTCCTTCTTCTTCTCTTTAATTTCTAAATGGTAAATCAACTCATGCAAAATACTTAACCAAGTCATTTAAAATATCATTTCGGATCAACTATCTAAGACCCTTACGTATTCTGAAGAAAGAAGATGTTTCTCCATTAATTAAGACAACAAAGGATACATAGGTAATGCAACTCATCACCCACACTACAAAATTATGACAAAAACACAAGTGAATGAGGATCAATCTTAGGTAAAGTCATTTTACCTTATCATAGGCTTTGGAAAGATCCACTTTGATCATCATCGATATTTGATTTTTGGCCTTGATCGAATGGAGGATTTACTAAGCTATCCCAACTACCTCATGTATTTGTCTTCCTTCTAGAAACATAAACTTCTCACTCGATTTTTTTTGATAAGATCTTTTTTAGTCTTATGGCAATGACCTTTGAGATAATTTTGTTGATGCAACTATATAAGGATGTTGTCTGAAACTTTTCAAAAGTTGTTGGATTATACTCTTTTGGGATCAAAGCAAGGAAGGTAGTATTATAAACCCAGAGCATTTTCCCTGTGTTTCTTGTGTTGTCCACAACTCTCCTTAGATGTTCTTCAATTAATTCATAGCATCCCAAGAAGAATTCCATTAGTAGGCCATCAGGCACAAGGATTTTATCCCTTTGGAGGCTTTGTAAAGTTTGAAGTAGTTCATCTTTCTCCTATGCTTTCATTACTACCAAGTTGTCCTCATTGTTTGCAAAGTTGGGAAAAGAATTGGAGAGTATTATCACTTCAACAATAGTGGCCCTAGAGTCACGTTTAAAGAGATTGGAGAAGTAGTTGACTCCTTCATATACTATGTCTTTGAATTTTGTTGCCCACGTGTTGTTTCCCTTATCAAACTTCCAAATAGAATTTATATTTTTTCGGCGATTTGCATATCGGTGAAAGAACTTTCAATATTCATCACCTTCTTAAAGCTAAATTGCCTTGCTCTTGAGCCTCCATTCCTTCTCTCTATATAGTAAGATATCCTCTTTTGTTGTTGCAATTGCTTTGCTTCCAACTTATGGATATTAGTTAGGTGTCCAAACCCTTCACTACTATATAGGGTCTCCAATCCTTCTTCCACTTCTTTAAGGGGCCTATCATATTTTTGTTTTTGTCCTTTGCCCATAAGGCTGCTACTTTTTTTGCCTCTTTTAGGTTTTGTTGAAATTGAAATGGAGTAGACTCTCTTAGATGTTCATCAAAGGGCTTCCAGACGTCCTTCATATTTTTAATAAACTCTTCCACCTTTGACCATCCAAGATCTAGCTTGAAGGGCCTGGGTGGTTTTTCCTATGTAGGGGGCACTTTTAACACATTAGGATTATGGTATGAGTCCCCTCCCGAGGACCCATTGTCTTACATGAATAACTTCATCTAGAAACCATTCTGATATTATAAAATGGTGAAGCCTCTTGGCTATTTTGTCTTCTCCTATTCTCATATTTCTCCAAGTGGGAGTTATTTTTGTTGGTTCGATATCCAATAAACTTGTTGCTTCTAGCTTTCCTATAAAATATCCCTAGAGACAATCCATGTGAGTAGCAAGTCCCCAAATTTGTGAAGCCCCTAGTGTAAAGTTCAAGTATCGCTTATCACCACAAGGTCACTTTGAACACAATCCATATTGAATAATTTGTCCCAATACTCCACTTGATCAGGGTAGGTACCATAAGCATTTAGGAAAAAGATTTATTTCCCCATATCCATTGAGAATAAGACCATCCTATACCTATAGGAAAGGCCCAAGAGTTAGATAGGGTATATGAATACTTCTACCATCTAGTTATATTCCCACTAGATCTCCCCATAGCTTCAATGTAATTTAACTCTCACTTGATCATAAATTTTAAGAGTTCTTGAATTACTTTTTCTCCCTCAATTGTTGTCTCATGAAGGAGGATAATAGAGGGTTTTAATGTCTCTATAAGCCTCATGATGGTCAATTTATTTGAGGGATTGGCCAACCCTCAACAATTGAGAGTCAGGAATATCGTTTAAGCCACTCACGGTAGATGGATTCTCCAAGAGACCCAAGTAGAGATATTTTTTTCCTACATCTAACCTCTAATGATGCTTGTCTATGCGCCATGGACATAAAGAACTTTCTCCCTCTTTGGATTGGATTTTGGTTTTTTTCATCAAAGAAACCTACCCCCCTACCACCTTCCCAGGGAAGTCTAAGATTCCTTTACTTCTAGTTCATAGGTTATATTTTGAAGTTTCCATTTGTGTAGAGTCTCATGAGGTTCCCCTAGGCTTAGAATCCAATTTAGGGTTTCTAGGAGTCCCCACCTACGTTTCTTCTTCTACCATGGTCTTTTCAATTATAGATAGGGGGATAAGGGTTGAGGACACGAGTTTGTTAATAGTTGATAGGTTGGGCAAAGATTCACTGAAATACTCCAAATCATTTGTTTCTCCCTCTATTCCCCAAGTCCCAAAAACCAAAATTTTCAAAGATTTCCTTTTACAAGGGAGAAGGTAAATGTGCGAACTTACCCGAGAGAGGTATGCAATCCTTGTTGTCTCTTATGGTGTCTAGGCTTTGTTCCTTGTGGAGAACCAAGGATGAAGGTTTCTCTACTAGTTCTAGTATCTTGTATAAGGGTCCTTCATATTGACTCTTTTTAGTTATAATGTCTACCCTTCGATTAATTTAAGGGGATTATGGTAGTTTCATCGCCGGTGCTTGAGGTTACTTCCTTTGAGCCCATACCTTGCTCTACGAGAGGTAATTATAGTCCATTGGTAAGTTTCCATATCTATGACATTGACCACATCTTAAGGGTATACCTCCATAATCAAGAGTTAATTGATAACAATATTTACCTCTCTGAATAACCACGTGTATTTACCTCTTTGAATAACTAATTCCTTTAGGATGCCTTTGCTAGTTTCTAGACCTACCAATATTTTGGTCATCCTGAAGTATCTAGTATCATGAAAAGATAAATCATCTTCATAGTATGAGCCAAGGGAGTTTCCTACCTCTTGAAATACATCATCCAACCATAAAACAAGAGATAGATCATGTAATCGAACCCAAACTGGAAGTATGTCCACTCGTGCCATTTTGGCATCAAAATTGACATGGAACTTCTTTAAGAAAAAAAATGTGCTCTCCATTTCCTCCTACTCTTCAAGACTGTATTTACCTCTCCAACCAAATTAAAATCCCAAACCATCCATCCCTTTTCCAAGGTAATTATACAGGGCATATAACCCACTATAGGTTCAAAACTTGACCTTGTATAGTCCTTTAAACACTTGTAGGATGTCTTCTTTTCTGGAAAATGAGCAACTAATAATTTATCTTCTAGTTCCTTTACATTATTTAACTTAGTTCTAGAACCTAGACTTATACTTACCAGCTCAAGAATTTTCTTAATGCATTTCCTCCTTTTTTGTTCCATTCTCCTTCCAGTGATGGTTTCCTTAGGCTCCTTGCTTCCACTGTCATCGAGTTGCTCACTAGGTTAATGTACAAGTTTTTACAAATAAACCATGTCTCTTGTTGATCATTTTCATTCACAGCTGAGTTGCAGAGACGTAGTTCCAAATCCCCATAGAGAAACGTTGAGGGAATACATGTTTCATCAACATCATTCACTTGCTTAACGACTCCATCAATTTTGATGCTAGAGATAGTCTGTTGAAGATTTGTCGGATCCCCATCCTTGTACATCACCATGGAATATAAAATGCATCATTAAGGCCCTTAGAAAGATCTCCACCTCTATCAATCCCCCTTTCCTTCGACCATAGTTCACCTTGGATACCACCAATTTCTAAGCCCGAAGCCAATTCTCTTAGAATGTCTAGCGTGCGCTCCTCCAATGGGATTGACCCCTTTGATCTCCTCTCTACTAAGCCATAAATAATGCCATGTAGACCAAATCGATGTAATGCACATATTGGCTAACCCTTAGTAGGATCAATTGAATAATAAACTCCTTCATCCTCCATTGTCACCACGCACGCCTTGATAACTCAAACCCCATCCTTGTCAAACGGATTTAGAACTATGCTAATTGAATGCTTGTGGAAACCCTAGATGTTCCTACAATCTTCATCCCCTTGATTTATCCATCTCCACCTATACCTTTTCTTGCATTATGTCTTATGTGAGGACCAATATAGTATCAGAAAAATCCACAATATAACAGAAGCCAGGTGATACTCTAAACTAAGAAAAAGATGCCTCTTTGTAGTTCAAATTAGACCCTTATAAGATCACTACTATTCTTAATTATGCTCTGGTGCGACTATCCGAAGAGGAAAGACTAAAACACTGGTGTGAGAAGCCCTTGCTCCACCACTCTCTAACATATCAGCAAAAACAAATAAAATTTGAAAACAATTTACAACATCTATCAATTCTTGAACATTATGTTACAACCACTAGGACATCCCTTGAAGAGCCAACAATTTTGTATCATATCATCTCCAAACAAAAAGAATAGAAACCCTATTCAATGTCTTAACTCGATTCATTGTCACGATTCTAGAGAAATTCAAAATCCTGAGCAACCTGAGTCTTATTGTTGCACTTCCTTCTTAGTTCATATCTATTTGTGCATCATGTTATCAACTCAACCCTCTCCCCTCTCATACAACTATTTCATATGTAAGTGTCTCCTCTCTCATGCAATTTACTCCATGAGAGATATCCTCTTTTGTATGGTGCCTTTGACTTCAATGTTTGAGTTTCTCTAATTGCCAAAATGACTAGTTTCCCTAAACTGTTCACATGAATACTAAAAATATTAACAGTCCAAGGAAAAGGGTCATTGGCTATAAAGGCATAATCCCTTGTTGCAAAAATTAAAATTGAAGCTAATCCAATACATATCCAACAACACAAAGAATAATTAGGTTTGTGGCTACTGCAGATGTTCTGTTGTAGACCAAGATATTAAAGGCAACATAGGATACTCATCTCTCTAGGGGAACCTAACCCTCTCCCTCAGTTGTCCACATATGCACCTCTGATAAGCCTCTCGCATACAATCCTGACACAAACCTCCCGCAATCGTACCTCCTCCCATAGATGCACCTCCATAGATGTGCCTCCCTTTCATTTTTTTTTTCCAACAGAAAATTACTCATTATATTGATATATAAATTGTTCTCTTGACTAATACAACTCGAAGTCAAAGCCAACCCAAAGACAGAAGAACCAAAGTCCAAAAGAAACCAAACAAACAGAATCTAAACAAGCCAACACGCAGGCTGCAAAAAAGAAACCCTCCAAAAGAGGTGGATATCTTTGTTCCCCTCTTACATCCACATCATAACCTCAAAAAAAGAATGGAAAAAACCAGACAGTTGCATGCCCCCAATAAGGACCTCAAAGTGTTACCCAACACCGCACGTCCCCGAAAAGGACCTCAAAGTGTTACCCAACACCGCACACCCTGAGCAAGGACCTCAAAGCTCTGGCCCGAAACCTCTTCTAAAATGTGGAAGATAAGAGGCACAAAAACAAGGAGCTTCTTCCCACAAAACCAAAGAGATCCACCACTGATCAACCAAACCCAGCCATCGAAGAAAATCTAGAACTAGGAGAATCGCTTGTGCCTGCAAGAAAATCCAACACATCTAGACTAGAGCAAGCAAGAAAATGAAACTCTAGGGACCTTCGCTTTAGCAACCAAAAGAGAACCTGACAGGGAAACCAAAGCCATGGTCGGCTTGGCTCCGCAGCCACCGAGAGGATGCACAAAGGATGTCTCCTCCGTAGAGCCCACCGGCTTCACTCAAACCTGGTTTCTCCTCCTTCATCTCCTCCACAGATGGTCGATACATACATCAGAGATTTGGGATGCAGCTAGCAAACCCTAGCCGCAGATCCCTCTGTCTTGCACAACCATTATTGACCACTTTCATGCCTCCCTTTCATTTGATCACCTCAAATGCATAGGTATTCATAGAACTTTGTAGATGTTCCTCACCTCCCATTTCATTTTCATTTTCATTTCTATTTATTATTTATTATTGAACACAAAACAAAACAAAAAATTAGAGGCAAAATTAGATGTGTATGTGGTTTGTTTGCTTTGACTCATTGACCTATCCCTTTGATTTTCCAAAAACGCTTGTCCACATATACTTTGAATTTAAATCCCTGCTTATCGTCATTTTGGGAGCAATGGGTTTTGAACTTGTGGTCATAGCCATAAGAGGAATTGGGAGGTTTCCCCAGTGTTGTTGTTTTGTTGCCACATGTGCATAACAGAGATGACAAGGGCCACAATGGTGATTTGGTAGTGCACCTTGAAGGAGGATGGCAAAACGAGGGACATTTTGGCATGTAGTGTTTGCACAAATCCCAATTCTTATATGTTTGTGTCATTGTTAGGATTCGCACAAATGCTACACGACAATCTAGACAAGAGTGGTAGTAATAGTATTGTTATTTTAATGACCAATCAAACAATCATCTTCACATACAACGCCTTTTGGTCCACCGTCGTCTCCATCTTTGATTGTTTTCTTAGTTATTTGAAGTTAGTCAAATGGTATGTTGATGGGGAAGAACAATGTGTCTTGGATGGTGGAGACACTCACCTCATTGAACACCTCAACGTTCTTAGCATAGGAGATGTGGTTGAACTTATCTAAACAATTATTTCACTTTGTAATTATATGTTTAGTTTCATAGGATAGTTAAACAAGACTTATGTTTATGTTTATGTTTGTAATTAAGTTAATTGTTATTAAAGAAGACTTATTAGGTAGTTATCATTCAATAAATGTAATATGAAGGCCTAATTATTAATGTAGGGGCTACTAACATTTAGGGTTAAGGTTTTCCAGGTAGTTATGAAGAAGGATGGAATCCTCCTTATAGAATATGTCAAGTATTATTATTCTATTGAAGTATTGATTATTGGGAGTTGCCCTCTCAAAGAGGAAAGTGAACAAGAGTTTATCCTTCCATAAAAGGATTGKTGTATGGACATGAGCTTATCTTGATTGTAGATTTGGGTCATGGAAGGTCTCAGCTGCAAAATTAACCATTGACTTTGTGGTTGGCCCTCTGATGACTTGAATCTACAACCAGAATAAGGATGTTTGTTTTATGGTGTTACCCTRCCTTAAGGGTTTTGGATCTAATGACRTAAAGGGGCATTTCTATCATATTCTRGTTATATGTTTGTTATTCATCTTCAACACTAAGGAACATAACAATTTTCACAGGTAATAGTGCAACACATTAGAAATTGTAAGTGGTGTGTAAGGTGCGACAACGAAGAATCATTATATTTTGTCTGACCCTCTTGTTACTTGACTAACACAATATATTGAACACCTTTTTATCTATCCCTTTGAGATACATGGCAATTGTACCTATAAAATATGAATCTTACAAACTTACAACACTGCACTAAATTGGCATCTACATCAAGATGGCTATCTTATGTCCAAGATTCCATGGGTAGCAAGATGCCCCACTAGGAAGTAAGCAGTATTCTGAGGATTAATACTATCCATAACCACAAAGTGCATTTCTTTGGATGGCTTCCAATGACGTTTATTTTAAGTAATTTTTGTGAGACAATGATTTAGACAAGGTCATCCTTCGCCATAAGCATTCTAGATAAAATCCCTATCGCATGTAGTTGTTTCACAATGTTTCCATCTTTTTTCAATTTCAATTTACATTCTTCTTCTAATTCTTTACCCCAAATACATTCTTCTTCTAACTCTTTACCCCAAATACATTCTTCTTCTAATTCTCTTCACCCCAAATAATTAGACAAGGAAAGAATGAAAAATGCACCAACAAGAGGAAGATATAAGATGAAAGGAAAGAGAGAAAGGCTTGGCACAGTGGAAGAAAAATTCACTAACTATTGAATTAAGAGCATCGATATGTGGTCAATTGGGTTTAGCCTGAGTGTTTGTGTTGAGGGGCGTTTCCCCCCCACCCAGGTTCAATTCCCACAAGTGACATGTTGAGCTCTTAAATGAGCAAGCTATCAAAAAATCCTCAACTTTCTACAAAATTTGGTTTACCCCAAGTACCATCCTCGAAATTAGAGGAAGTTCCCGGTGGGTTTCCCCAGGCTCTATTCCAAAGTAAGAAAAACATAAAAAAAAAAACATAGATATGTGATTATGATGTTAATTTTGTAATGACGATTTTTTTATGAGTCAAAATGAAGGTGCATAAAATCTTCACCCTTTTCCCTCCATGATCCCTTCGGATGAAGATTGGAAAAAAAATCATTCATATATGAATTTTGAATTAAAAAGTCATTATTTACTAGAAAGCGCCAAGAGTAATGTATGCCTATCGACTTGATAATTTATGAATGGTCTCTTTCTCTATTATTTTGTGGTCACATGATCCATTTGTTTTAATATTTGTTGCATTACATAATATACTTATAATTTTTTCTTTTAAATTCACACTCCACATACTCCAACACACATTCATGGAAAATCATAAATCGCATGACAACAATAGACATGCCACATCAACACAAGATATAAGTGATAAGATTGCCACAATCCATGAGGCAATTGAGAGAATAAAACTAGGGATTCTTTAAATAAGGTATGAAAGGGGTGTTGGAATGTAGTTCAATACTAAGAGCGGGGTGAATCAGTATAGATAACTTTTAACAATTTTAAATAATTATTTATTAACTTTATTGATCAACAAGAAACTTTAGTAAATAACATCAATAAATATAAACTCAAAATACAAATTATAAGTTT
Organism: Picea engelmannii; assembly: GCA_009831015.1. NCBI lineage: Eukaryota > Viridiplantae > Streptophyta > Pinopsida > Pinales > Pinaceae > Picea > Picea engelmannii. The sequence continues at coordinate 1,174,856 of ML777334.1, read as the reverse complement.
TATATGAATATTGATTTAGAGCACCAACTCTAGGGGACAACAATCCCCTTGTTCAGGGCACCAACCCTAGGAAGCACCAACTCCCTTATTTTAGGGCACCAACCCTGGGAAGCACCAACTCCCTTGTTTTAGGGAACCAACCCTAGGAAGCACCAACTTCCTTTCTTTAAACTTTAATTAGAAAAGGATACTAATCCTTCATTGCTCCTCCCTACCACCCTCACTTCATAAGTATCTTCGTCTTTCTTACTTGGACTCTGCACTTGCTTCTAATCTTCTGATGTAGACCACAAAGATATCTTTCTTTCACCATACCTTTATATTTATATAGTATTTCAAAAGGTATGAAATTGAACCATTGTGTATTTTAATAATGAACCATTACACCTTTTCAATTTATTAACAAAATAACAATAATGTTGTCATTTTTAATTAGGAACACATTTTCTCCATTTTTTATTTCTCTTACAAAAAGGCTCTTTAATTACATCTTTAACTTCATTTGCCTTGACTTCATAGCTATCTTGATCAGGTTTTTTATCCTTTATCAGTTGATTAGACATGATTTTACTCTTCTTATTTTAATCTCATGTTTACTGTAATCTCATATTAGATTTTGAACTCAATTTCCTAGTGCACTTTTCTTGTACCTGAAATGGACAATTTCCATATGACCAGATTGTTGTGACTTATGGTTAAGACAAATATGGCACAAAAACCTGTACTTTGGTTGTTTATACGTTGGTACATTCTCGACCACTCAAGCCACAAAGTCAAGTCGGAAAGTAATGTAGAGTCAACTAAAGTTGAAATGGAAAAATGAGTCGGTCAAAATGTAAGTCGAAGTTCATCCAAGTCATGGTCAAAGGTCATGCAAGTCGAAGTTTATCAAGGCTGGATTTGGAGGTACTGTAAGTCAAATTTTATCCAAGTCGAAGTCGAAGGCAATGCAATTCAAAGTTTATAAGGGTTGGAGTCGAAGGTACTGTAAGTCGAAGTCAAAGGCAATGCAAGTCAAATTTTATTGGGGTTGAATTCATAAGTTTATCCAAGTCGAAGTTGAAGGAAAATGCAAGTCGAATATTATCGAGGTTGGAGTTGGAGGCACTGTAAGTAAAATTTTATCCAAGTCGAATTCGAAGGCAATTCAAGTCGAATTTATCCAATTCATAGTTGAAGTTGGAGGCACTGTAAGTCAAATTTTGTCTAAGTCAAAGGCATTGTAAGTCTAAGTTGGAGTCGGAGGTAATGTTTAGACTTAAAAACTTTTCACAGGTTCCTGAAATCCTGATGGTCGATTAACCCGACTATGGAGTTCCATTTCTCTACATTTTGCATGCTTTTCACAAGTTCCCGACATCCCGATGGTTGATTGTCCCGACTGTGGAGTTTCATTTCTCTACGTTCTGCATGATTTTCATAAGTTCCCGACATCCCCATGGTCGATTGTCCTGACTGTGGAGTTCCACTGCTCTACATTTTGTGTGTGTTTTGTGCTACAATCTCTTCCGAGCTTTTCTTCGATCAATCAAGTTCATCCCCTTTTTGACATCAATGACAACATTGTCCAACATTCTGTGCAACCTACTACGCTATCTCTCTTGAGCTTTAGGATCTCAAAGACATATTCTTTCTTAATGACAATACCATATTGATCTTCTTGACATCAATGAAAACACCATAATACCATGTCCAACATTGATCATGTTGGCCTTCTTTGACATCAATGCCAACACCATAACACCATGTCCAACAAGGGGGAGGAAAGATAATACCAATGGCTACCAACTTGGGAGCAATCCTAATTATTAGCTTTGAAATGCATCATTCACAATGTTAATTCATTTGTCTCTTTAAAAGATAGGTTTCAAGACATATACATGATGATATTAAAATTGAATAAGAAGAAAAAAGATAGAAGCTATGCCTTTTCACATTGTGCCTATTCAAAGAGATCAACATCTCATTTATAAACCATAAACAATGCATCTTACTTCTAAGAGAAATAAAGCATTTGCCAATTTAAAAACAGTGTTAATTTGATAAAAATACTATCATTGAGATAAAATGACCAAGCATGGATTCAAGCCAAGTAAGTGATATAACTAGTTGATATTGTCATGATTGTTTGTGATGAATGCATTTTAAGACTCATATTTCACTCAACAACTTCTAGGCATCGGATAATGGTTTCAAACAACCTTCTTTCCCTACACAATACAATAAAATGAATATGCAATGACAATTAGCTTGGGAAGGATCATCTAAAGCTATGAAAGGTCCAATTAAGAAAGAGAAACAATTCAAATGTTACATTCTTTTGTTGCCTAAATTGTAAGTAGATCAATTACTCTCCTCAATGCCAATATCATTCCCATAACTCTCCAAATGATGGTTACATATTTATGAACACCGTGGAAACATTGTCCCTCTTTGTTGGATTGAACACAAGTGGAAAAATTGTTGATCTTTGAGGAATCAAACTTTATGCTTGTCTCATATGCTTGGTAAAGCTAACCATCACTTCAAACTATCCTTTTAATAATAGATATGATGCCCTATACTAAAGTTAAATTCATACTTCTTCTGGGCCTGAAATCAATCTACAATGGAGAATGAGACGTTGATTTGAGTAGTCTAGAAATGTCTAAAACATACAACACCAAACAAAAGTGAAATTAAATTAAAAGGAAGATGCATTGACCCCCAAAGGCATGACACAGTAGGCTAGAAGAAAAAATAGCTTCTTGCAAGCACACACACCCTTTGGAAGCCTACAGCTTGTAAAATATGTTTGCTAATGTATAAGAAACACTCACCCACAACCAAGATATGGTAATAAACATACCCACGGTAAATGAAAATCCATAGGGAAAAATAGTGATGAACCAAGGCACCAAGAGGTAGTTGTGAAAGGTAAATTCACTAAGCTAGAGTGCCAAGCTATCAAATTGTCAAGTTTGAAGGTAATTTTCTCTCCTAGGTGATTGATTTGTCCCCTAGTGAGTAATTTGTTGGGTTATAGGGGAAAATTGAACATCCAAGCAAGTGATTTGTCTATTTTGTTGGGTGAGAGAGTTTGCTTGCTTCTAAGTTAAGTTATTTGTCTTTTAGTGAGTGATTTGTTGAGTGAGAGAGCTGGTAAGCAATCGAGGTGAGAGATTGATTATATATCTTGGAGTTGTGCTCCATGCTCACATTGTTCTGCATGGTGTGTACTTTTGGTTTATTCTAGTATTTTAAGCATTTGGATCATAAGAGTGATTCCTTTTAGAAAAATGAATCATTGAGTTAGCAAGCAACCAAGGCAAGGAATATGTCCTTTAGCGTGTGATTCATTGAGTTATAGAGTTTATTGGCCCTCCAGGTGAGCAATTTATCTCTAGTGAGTAATTCACTAAGTTTTGGGGGCAAGTTACACCCCAAAGTGAGCAATTTGTCTTTAGTGTTGGGTTTGTTAATATACTTACCTCTAAGGTGAGTTATTTGTCTTTCTTGTCGAGTTTATAAGTAATTGAAACCAAAATTGAGTGTCAATCTACTAGAACACTTTAGAAAAATAGGCTCCCATTAGTTAATGAGGCCTTTTGCAATCCCAAGGAAGCAAAATAGTTGAAAAATAAGTGATGGTCATAATCAACAAGGTCTAGGCAACGCTAACTGCAAAAAAATCGATAAAAAAATCATTAACAAAACAATTCCCCACAATTAAAATCATCCCCATTTAGCTTTGTAAATCTCCCACATATGACCTTGGAACGACATCTCATCTAAAATAAGGCATAGAAGACATCAAGAGCTTTCCAACACCTAGTCAAAGAACAAATTTTGTCATTCTCTTGGTGCCTTTTATTAACAATGTAGTGAAAAATAAATCACTAACAATAATTTTTAAAGAGTGTTTTCATACTTTTGGGGCTTGGAATTAATTTCCATCAATACTCACAATTCATTTGGTTTGATGTGAAATTACACACAAATGGACCTCGTAGAACAAAGTATGGTCCTCATACTAAGTTGTGCTTTAGTGGTTTTGACGATTCTACACTAGAATGTCATCACTACCATATATTCTTCAGTTCACATTAATAACCATGTCCCAATTCATAGTAGAAGGATTGGTTAAGTCATGCTCAATATCTACCTAAACACTCATTGACACCTATGGGAAAGCCAATGAAAGATTTCACTAGAATGCTTCATAATTCAGATGAGTCATCATTTGTGAGGAGTAGAGGTGATAATAGTCATGACATAAAATGTAACAATGTTACAATCATTGTTATCATAATATGCTCAAATTTGCCACTTTACTCACCATCCTTGCAACACTCAGGGCTAGATAGCAGATGATCGTAAGATTTCATTTGTATAATTCCTATGCACAATTTTACCAGCACCATGTGGTCTATCATTGATAACAATTTCTCATACATCATTAATGGGTCATCACAAGTATTTGACACCTTATTCAACAATAGATGAGGAAACTCATGTAACATCCCCACTATAATCCCTAGTTCAATTAATGTTTATGTAGATATAATGTGTGGCTATGGCCACAACGATGTAATATGTGAATTGTATTTCTATGTTTTAATAATAATAATGTGATGCTAGCTGCTAAGGGGACATGGACAAGATGTGGGGGCTGAATTAATCCACAAGAGGGGGGAGTGTCTAGGATAATGGCTAAGAGGGGTCTAAGGGGGAAATACCCATGTATATTAATTTAACCCATTTTCCTAAATTTGTTAATTGTATATGAACCTTCCAATTTTTTATTGAGTGTTCCCAAAGCCAATCATTGAATACATGTAAGAGGGTAGGTGTGAGTGGTCACATCCCAAAGTTATTGGGCACATAGGGGTTGAGTACAATCAACTTGGGGAAGAGTGTGAGTCAAGAAAGGCAAGCCTAAGAGAGGAAATCCGTATGGGTTGGGACAACAATTTTACACATTTGGGTTTTTGTGCATGGAAAAAAAGTAGAGAGCAAGAAATAGAGCTTGAAGTTGATGCATCAATGGAGGGAGAATTATAGAGAATGTTGGAGCATAATTGGAGCTAGAAAACTGAAGAGCCAGGTTGTCAGGCCTGAAGAGTGAACTCTTGTTTGAGTTGCACTAAAACAATGAGTGTTTGTTGTTGGTTTGTTGATAGCTTTCCTAGCAACAATTTCCCTTGAGTTCTGAGATTAAAGATTCCTAGTTGCCCATGCCAAATAGACCTTGATAAACGAATGGGACACTTGATGGACTGATATCAGTGAAGGGGTACATTCCTTGGGTTGGATAGGTCAAGAGGAAGAGAGTTGGTGGAAAATAGGCATAGTTTTAGGAGAATTTCAGTTGGGTTGTGAGTTTCATGAGTTGTGACTAGACTGTGAGAGACCACCCTCTTTTGTGGATTTCTAGCCTCAGCTCAGAGGTGACTGGCTATTGATATTTTGAACATTCAGTCTATGTTTGGGTGGAATGCCTGTCCCAAGGAGTTGGTTGCACAACTTTTGTTTGAAGATAAGTGTTTTATCTTGTTGTCGTGTTGTTCACATGTGTTATTGTTGTGCATGAACTTTGTGTAAATGAGAATAATTACATGTTGTTGTAATGAGTTGTTTAGCTTCATTTCATGTTGATTATTAGCATGTTATATATGCATATATTTTATGGTTATAGATAGTGGCTAAATTTGTTTTAATTTGTAGTTGAAAGCTATAGGAAATTGGGTAATTGTAATGAATTCATTTAATTAGCAGAAATTTCGTTTATATGAGTATTTTGCACTGTAATATTCCTCGGATGGTCGGGGGAGGTTACATTATGGTATCAGAGCTCTGGTTCAAACATCTGGCTTGTATGGGCTCGAACCATAGTGAATTGGTGAAATTCGTTGTTGCATATTTTTTTTGTTGTGATGGGTTTGGAGAAAAACGAAGATTTTAGAGAGAAATCCCCAATTTCGTGAGTGAAATCCAAGTTTTAATGACTTCGAACGATTGGCAAGGTTAATGGAGTAGAGCAATGAAGTTGCATATCAAAATTCAACCTAGAATGGTCAAAATTCGAGTTTTAATGGCCGCCTGCAAAGTTATAGGCAATTTGATGGATCGACGACCGATATCTCTTTTGAAATCGAGATCGACAGTTGGGATTCACTATGATAAATTTATAAAAAAATCACAAGGATTCAACCATTTGAAAGGTTGATGAGATCAACGACCATGATTAAATTGAGGGTTGTGAAAGGGATCAAATCAATAGTCCATATCAATCAAAGAAAAGTCAGAATTTATCTAAGCATTAAAGTTCACTAAAAGAAATCATTGACGATCGATGGTCAAGTTGGTCGAAATGGCGAAGAGTTTGGTTCGACCATAAGACATCTCTGACCGATAGTCGAGCGTCGGTCGATTTGGTGAAGTGTCCCAAATGACCAACAAAAATTTCCGATGGTCAATGGGTCGGGGGTCGGGGGTTAATCAATTTTGGAGAAATGTTCGAACCAAGCAAGAGAATTTGTCAATGGTCGATGCGTCGATGGTTCAGTGTTGATCGAAGTTGGCAAGGTGTCTAGGTTGCCCAAGAGAATCGGTCGGTGGCCAATGGGGGAAATAGAATGATGATGTCATCATCCATGTGTCATGACATGTCACCCAGTTGACACCTTAGGATGACATGTCATGCCATGTCAACATCCACATGTCATGTCACATCAACATCCATGTGTCATGCCACATCAACCAACAGAAGCGGTCGATGGTTGATGGTCAGGTCAACCGATTTGGGAAAGTGTATCCAACAAACATCGGGGATCATTGACCATCGATGGTTCGATGATCGGGTGTCGACTGAAGTTGTTGAGAGTTCCATTCGCCAACAAAGGTTGTCGATGGCCGATGACTCGTGACTAGGTCAATCGGGTTGGAATTACGTGCAAGTCGGTCATCGGGGAGTTGGGATGATGGTCGACGGTCGGGTCGAAAGTTTAGGGAAGCATTGTTCATGCAAAAGGAGAACATCGGTCACCGATGGCCGATAGAGAGTAGATCAACGAACCAGATTGCTTCCGACCTGAGATCGACAATGCATATTGTACATAGGTAAAAATTGATTCCATAGTTTAAAAAACAAAAGCAAGTCTAGAGTCATTTTCTTATTTTGGCCATAACTAGAGAAACTTATAATGAATTGGGATGAAACTTATCAGTTTTTTTTGCAGAGAGGAGGTCTACAAAAGCACCAGAGAAGGCCCTTGTCCAATTCTTCTTGAATTTGGCAGAAATTGCAAAATAGTGGTTTTTAAAGATCTGGGTCTCATTCATTGACAAAAGTCTAGATTAAGCCAAAAATATCGGGGAGAGTCCAAAAAGAAGGAAAAAAAATAACCCACAAAGGAACTAAATAAATCCTATGGGGATTGGAATGGGGACACTGAAATAGGCCAAAATTCACTATTTTGAGCCACTTTTGGGGGGGGTTTGAGATTTTCGGGGAAGGAAAAGTGACCCTAGATCACAAAACTGGAAAATTTTATTTAGTTGACTTTTTATATAATCATCAAGACAAACAAACTTGGTTTAGTGAAATTTTTCATAAGTTCACATATTGAGAGATAGCCAGTTCTGTTAAAACTTCCAAGTCTGGAAAAAAAAGTGAAAAATGGCAAAGTTGCAAATTCCAAATTGTTGAAGTTTTTTTATTGGAACATCAAATTGAAATTATGAGAGTTGTTATGGATTCCTTGTTGTCATTATTATCTATGTCTCGTACAAAAGTTTCTCTAGTTACTAACATATTTTCTTTTGTAGTTGACAGGAGTTGGCATTTCAATAAAATTGCACCAATAGAGAAAATGCACAGAAAGTGGTGAAAATGGATTTTTCAAGAAGCCATAACTTTCAGCTCAGAGATCGGATTGGAGCATGAGTATAGCCATTGGAAAGTTATTTTAGAGAGGAATGCATCTAGGGATTCATAGTGTGAATTGATTAAATGTGCCCTTCTTAAATTGATGAGGAAACAACATGTATACTAATTAATGAAATGTTTTATAATATGCATGTTCTAACAGTAATTATTACATGCACATTTCTTGTAGAATTAGAGGTACATAAAGAAACTTTAGTTATTATATGAGGACTAGAGTTATGGAATATTATCAAGGATCTTATAGTCGTGAGGACGATATCAGAGGTATGCATGTCAGCATGGGGAATGTTGAGACAGAGTCAAATGGAAGAAGAGAGAGGCAAGAGCCTATCACTATGAAAAGTCTGCATATGGAAGTGCAGAGCTACATGGATGATAATGAAATGTTTATTAAGGCTCAGGAAGAGATACTTCATAGCTTGAACATGTTTCATAAGCAAGTTAACAGAGATTCGGGCACCAAGCCAGCAGCTAGTGTTAGAAAAGTATCAACATCTAGATCCCATAGAAAAAGGGATGATCATGGAAATGATAGGCAATCAAGAAGCATAAGTAGGTGCCATCATTCTCCAAGGCAGTCCACTAGAATAAATCATTCAAGTTCAGGACCAAGAAGCAACCCAAGTGTGTCTTCTATTTGAAGGCAAAGAAGAAGGCCCGAGGAAGACATCTTGCAAGGTGAACTCAGGAAAATAAAGCCACCTACTTTCAATGGTGAACACCGGAAGGGTGAAGAGGCCGAGACTTGGTTGTTGGAAATGACTAAATATTTCTAGTTGCATGATTACTCCTCTTGGGTAGAAGCTAGAATTTCCACCTACCACTTGCAAGTAAAGAAAACCATGTGGTGGGATCAGCTTAAGCAAGCCAAGAACCTTGATAAGAAGAGGATCTCATGGAAACAGTTCAAAGAATATTTCCAAGAGAAACATTTTTTTGAGCATTACTATGAGAGAAAGATGAAAGATTTCTTTGAACTCAAGTTGGGAACCATGACAATGGAGGAATATGAGAAGCGTTTCTTTGAATTGTTGAAGTATGTTAACTTCATCAAGGATGAGAAGGTCAAAATCCAAAGGTTTTTAAGTGGTTTACCCTCCTTCTACAGTGACAAGATTCAATATGATAATCCCAAGACTTTGGAGGAAACCATAAGGAGATAAAGGCACCTTTATGGGCAAATCAAAGGAAGGTTGGTGTTCCAAAAGGCTTGGAATGACAAGATGAAAGAAAAAAAGGATCAAAGGAAGAAAGGTTTTAAGCCACCCTTTTTCAGAAATAAATCCCAAGAAAATTAGCAAGGCTAGGCAGCCCAAAATGAGCAAAATAATTTAGATTCATTTGGGAAAGGGCCAAGGCAACAACCTGTTCAATGTTGGGGATGTGAGGGAAATTACTTGTATAGGGACTTCCCTCACAAAGGAGAAAGAATGAATATTGTTCACAACATTCAGGAGGCTGAAATAGTGGAAGACGTGGGAGGAAGAATGCCAAGGATTTATGAAGCCTTGGACAACAAGCATGCAAAATATCAATCCCCCATGATCAAAGTGGAAGGTAAGATTGATAACCATCCCATAGCAATTTTGATTGATTTTGGAGCTATCCATAGTTACATAAATGCTAACATTGTTGAAAGATTTCACTTGCAAAGAAGTAAGCATAATAAATCTTGGTTAGTTAGTTATCCACGTGAGTTAAGAGGAAAATCAATGAGTTGGTTAAAGATTGTCTGATAGACATGAATGGACTTAGCACAAAGGTATATGTAAACATCATATCGTTGGGTTCATATGACTGTCTAATTGACATGGATTGGTTGGAAAAACATCATGTTGTCCTAGACTATTACAACAAGACAATCACATGTATAGATGAGGAAGGGAAGCAATGCATTCCAAGAGCTGTAGCATAGAAGTTAATAGAAGTTGATCCTCAGAATATCGAGGCCATTAGAGGATGGTCAACACCAAAGAATGTGATAGAGGTCAAATCATTCATGGGTCTTGTCGGTTATTACTGAAGATTCATAAAAGGGTTCTCAAGGATTGCAAGTCCAATCACTTCCTTGCAAAAGAAGGGAGTGAAATTTGATTGGACTTCCAAGTGTGAAGAGAGTTTTCAATAGTTGAAGGGAATATTGACAAGTGCACCATTCTTGAAGATTGCAGATCCAAACGAATATTTTTTTGTGTGCATCGATGCATGCAAGAAAGGACTCGTTGGAGTTCTCAGTCAAAGGGATCATGTGGTATGCTATGAGTCCAGATAATTAAAAGAGCATGAGAGAAAGTATTCTACACATGACTTGGAGTTAGCAGTGATTATACATGCATTGAAAATGTGGAGGCATTACCTTATGGGTAAGAAATTCGAGCTAAGGACATACCACTGTGGTTTGAAGCATTTGTTTGGACAACCAACACTAAATGCCAGACAAACTAGATGGTTGGAATTTCTGAGTGAATATGACTTTGAAATTAAGCATATAAAGGGCAAGGAAAATCAAGTGGTTGATGCACTCAGCAGGAGAGCTCATGAAGTGCATATTGCAGCCATCATCATGTACAAGACGAATCTGAAAGACAAAATTATTGCAACAACAAATTCAGATCAACATTATGTGAAAATAAAAGAAACAAAAAATTATTTATTATGAGTTGAAAGAAGATGAAATTCTCATGTACAAAGGTAAGGTGTATGTGTTGAATTACAGTGAGCTAAAAAATGTGGTGTTGAAGGAGATGCATAATGTGCCATATGCTAAGCACTCGGGATATCAAAAGACAATTGCAATAGTGAGAAGCCAATACTTTCGGCCAGGAATGAAGAAGGAAGTGGCTAATTACATAGCCAGATGTCTAGAATGCCAAAAGGTAAAGATAGAACATAGACACTCATCAGGTTTGCTACAACCATTGCCCATTTCAGAATGGAAGTGGGAAGTAGTTACAGTTGATTTTATTACTAAGTTGCCTAGACTAATGAAGCAACATGATTCCATCATGGTGGTGGTGGATAAATTGACTAAAGAAACACATTTTATTCCAGTAAAGACTACACACAAGGCAACAAATATTGCAAATATCTACATGAAAGAAGTTTTTAGGCTACATGGGGTACCTAAAGCAATAGTTTCGGATAGAGATCCAAGTTCACATATAATTTTTGGAAAGGTTTTTTCAAGGGTTTTGAAAAAAAATTAAATCTTAGTACAACATATCATCTAGATTCAAATGAGAAAATAGAAAAGACTAATAGAATAATTGAGGACATGCTTAGAATGTATGTGATGGATCAACCATCAAAGTGGGAAGATTATATTCATTTAGTTGAATTTGCCTACAATAATGGGTATTGGGCCTCATTGAATATGAGTTTGTTTGAAGCATTGTATGGAAGAAAATGTAACACTCCAGTGAGTTGGGATAATCCAACAGACAGAGCAATCATTGGGCCAGAATTGTTAAAGGAAATGGAAGAGCAGATGGCAAAGATAAAGCAAAATTAAAAAGTTTCCCAGGATAGGCAGAAAATTTATGCATACAGGAACAAAGTTTTCAGATATTTTAAAGTGGGAGAACATGTGTTTTTAAAAGTGAAGGCAAAGAGAAGTTCGCTAAGATTAGGAAGCTACCCTAAGTTGGCAGCAAGATATTGTGGGCCTTTTGAAATATTAGAAAAGATAGGGCCAATTGCATACACGTTAGCTTTGTCTACATCCATGAGAGTGAATAATGTATTTCATGTGTCATTGTTAAAGAAATATGTGCCTGATCCTAACCACATAATTGATTGGAATGTGATCGAGGTGGAGCATGAAGGGGATTTCCAGGTGGAACCAATACGCATCCTAGACCAAAAATTCAAAGTTCTCATAAACAAATCCATAGGGTTTTTAAAGGTTCAATGGATCTACTACAATCTTGAAGATGCTACATGGGAGCATGAAGAAAACATGAGGGAAAAATACCCGCAAATTTTTAACAGTTTTGAAGAAAACATAATGCAAGACTCCATTTTGAGCAGCTAAAATTATGGAACAACATCTCATAGTCCTAGCCAATCGAGTTGGGGACCTTGATAAAAGAATGGGTGATTCCTTGGGTTAGCCTTGATAAACGGATGTTATATCCCTTGGGTTAGCCCTGGTAAACGAATGGTGCATTCCATGGGTCGGTGAATTGAGAGGAACATGAGATTTTGGTTAGCACTGTTGTTGAAGATGTAAAATTGCAGAATTTTATTTTCTAAGTATTGTGATGTAATTTGCATATATATATATCGACATAGTGTGCACTGAGGATGACACACACTTGTAGGGGAGGGGGAATGTAACATCCCCACTATAATCCCCAGTTTAATTAATGCTTATGTAGATATAATTTGTGGCTATGGTCATAGTGATGTAATATGTGACTTGTATTTCTATGTTTTCATATTACAAATGTGATGTCAGTTGCTAAGGGGACATGGATAAGAGATGGGGGTTGAATTAAACCACAAGAGGGGGGAGTGTCTAGGATAATGGCCAAGAGGGGTCTAAGGGGGAAATACCCATGTATATTAATTTAACCCATTTTCCTAAATTTCTTAATTGTATATGAACCTTCCAATTTCTGAATAAGTGTTCCCAAAGTCAATCATTGAATACATGTAAGAGGGTGGGTGTGAGTGGTCACATCCCAAAGTTATTGGGCACATGGGGGTTGAGTACAATCAGCTTGGGGAAGAGTGTAAGTCAAGAAAGGCAAGCCAAAGAGAGGAAATTTGTATGGGTTGGGACAATCGTTTTACACATTTGAGTTTTTTGTGCATGGAAAACAAGTAGAGACCAATAAACAAAGCTTGAAGCTAATGCAACCATGGAGGGTGAATTCTAGAGCATGTTGGAGTGTAATTGGAGCTAGAAAACTGAAGAGCTGGGTTGTCAGGACTGAAGAGTGAACTCATGTGTGAGTTGCACTAAAACAACAAATGTTTGTTGTTGGTTTGTTGGTTTGTTGATAGTTTTCCTAGCAGTAGTTTCCCTTGAGTTCCCAACTGAGAGATTCCTAGTTGCATGTGCTAGAGAGACCCTGATAAATGAATGGGACACCCAAGGGACTAATATTGGTGAAGGGGTAAATTCCTTGGGTTGGACTAGTCAAGAGGAAGAGAGCTTGTGGAAAATTGAGATAGTTGTAGGAGAATGTCAGTTGGGTTTTGAGTTTCATGAGTTGTGAGTGGACTGTGAGAGACCACCCTCTTTTGTGGATTGCTAGCCTCAGCTCGAGGGTGACTGGCTATTAAGATTTGGAACAGTTAGTCTATGGTTGGGTGGAATGTCCATCCCAAGAAGATGGTTGCACAACTCTTGTTTAAAGATAAGTGTTTTATCTTGTTGTCGTGTTGTTCACATGTGTTATTGTTGTGCATGAACTCTGTGTAAATAAGAATAATTACATGTTGTTGTAATGAGTTGTTTAGCTGCATTTCATGTTGATTATTAGCATGTTGTAGATGCATCTATTTTATGGTTATAGACAATAGCTAAATCTGTTTTAATTCGTAGTTGAAAGCTATAGGAAATTGGTTAACTATAATGAATTCATTTAATTAGAAGAAATTTTGTTTATATGAGTATTCCACACCACAATGTTCCTTGGATGGTCGGGGGATGTTACAACCCATAATGTCATGCCCTATTGCTCATTAGTGTTGCTTATGTTTATGATGGTCTCTTATGGCACACTGCATTATTCCAGTGCTTGTGCATCCTTGTGAACAACCAAACACCAACAACTGCTTTGGTGTCCTTCCTTTCTCCATTTATATATGCCATGTGCTTTGATTTGGAGGGCACCCACATACTCAATAAGTGAAATAATGCATGGTTCAAGAAATCTATCCACGTTCCTTTTGACTGTGAGAATTCCCCTAGTTCTAACTTTCATAATTCTTGGCATGTGTTTTGTTATTGTAATACCCCAATTTGATCCCCGAATTAGCAATGCAAATATGAATACGACAAACTACTAAGAGTCAAACAAGGTGGTTGAGGACTAAGTGATTGTAATGTGTAAATATTGTACAATGAAAATAATAATAAAATACATCACCAATTGTAGATGACAAGGACAAGAACATGGGGGGCTATGATTCCATGAGAGAAGAATGGAAGGGGGCTTGGGAGGCTTAAAAGGGGCCAAATCAAATAGTGACGTTTTATTATTAGCCCAAGCCACTTACCTTTATTTTATTCTAAGTTCTTGTCTATGATATCAACCTCGGGGTCAATGTGCAAGCAA